>JAZFAU010000147.1:978034-1485534 GCA_037178615.1 Dione vanillae
ATCCCCCAGTATTTATTTACATATAACATTATATGTATCTATTTAATATGGAGTCAGTCCTTTGAATTTACTCTATCTGTCCTCCAAAAAGATTTTACAGCGTTCTTTAATAATATTACGCTTTTTTGTTTTGTAACAGTGCTACATTGTGTACATGAAAATAAAATCAAATTATTCTTTATATCGTGAATTTACATAGGCTTGTCAGTAATGTCAATCCTTGTATAAGCTACCACTGGTTCGGAAGGTCGAAGAAACTCACTTCGGTTTTCAAAAGGCTTTATTAAAAACTTTTTTAAAATAGAGGGTCTTTACACTAGCTACTTAATTTTATCATTTAATTAAAAGTATAATACATAAATGTACATCTAAACACAAAAACAAGTCACGTACAGATGCTATAATTTAACGCACGACTCGTTTCGCATTGGAATGTTAATTATAATTTACTAAGCCTGTTTACCCTCTTTTGTTTCATGCAATGATAAGATAAGCTTTTTTGAAGAGAGAGAGAGAGAGATGTCCTTATTTATTCTTCGAGGGATCAGAATTGTGACATTCGAATGTTGATATACTTAGTTGAAGTAACATAGTTAGATGTGCTAATAAATATTGCATGCTTATTGCTATATGTAAGTAAATAAAAGTAATTGTATTGAGGTTATGTATTTTATATATATATATATATATATATATATATATATATATATATATATATATATATATATATATATATATATATATATATATATATATATATATATATATATATATATATATATATATATATATATATATATATATATATATATATATATATATATATATATATATATATATATCTTCTAATATGACAGCCATAATAGTAAGTGTATATCAATGACCGGATGTGAAACATCGGTAACGATTAACGATTACAGACTGTTTACGACGTTCCTATTCTTAGATAAATGATGGACGAGCCAACTTCCTTTCAAAACAGGAACTATGTTGATTGAAGCGTATTTCGTGTAAGCGTTTCATTATTGTTTTACTATTAAAAGGCAATTCATCAAGGCTTTCTATGATATATTTTGATACGTTTTTATATGAAATGTACATAAATATGTCCAATATTCGATGTTAATAGATAAAATCGATTACGGTGTAAACTATCGAATGTCGCTAAGAATCTCAACGGAACATCTCAAGACATTTTATATTGAATAGTAGAGCATGTAGGCTATTTCACTTGATGTAAGGAAACTGTTTCTGTTATGAATTTTTGTTTTTAATTATATTAATATAATTAAAAACAAAAATTCATAACAGAAACAGTTTCCTTACATCTATACTTTAAATTAACCTAATTTTAAAGTTGCAAGATGGCGTCGGATTAGTTCTTGTGTCAAATTTTGTATACGTTAATTGTCAATTCACAATGTCAAATTTATCATGTGATTTTTAAGAAAAAATATAAGAAATGGTGCCTTTCGTTGTAACGCAGACGCGTGGCGTCTAGCTGAAAATGAGACGGTTTGTGCAACTACTAAGCAACGGAGGGTCTCAAAACTATATTCCTATGGTTCCTGCGGTTCCCTCTGCCTACCCTGCCATGTGCGGTATAAAACGTGAAGCCCTTAATATACAAATATTGCAATTGAGTTGTCAGACTTCCCTTGTTAAACGTTGTTACACAAATGGCAAAGAACTGTGAACGATGGACGTCAGTTGTTTTTCTTTAATTTGAAAAACAAGTTGTTCTAAGAAACCTTAGACCTTGTATGTTTATACTTTATGGAGAAAGTATTAAGTATTTGTATTATATATCTTTTTAAAATAAAGCATCTTACAATATAATATAAAATTATAATAACTATGACTTTAAGTTAGCAAAGGTCAGTTGTGTTTCCCATAACAAGGGATATATAGTATAGGAGATTTATAGGAATAGCCGAAACAGAAGAAAGTTACGGTAAAGTACGTAAATTAGGTACGCTTAAAAATCATCGAAATTACGGAATGCAATAAACGCACCTAACTAAACTAACGATTTTTTTTATATAAACATGCTCTTAGATTTTAACCTAATGCCTTTACTTTGGCCCTAACAACACCGACACTATAAAAAAATATAAAAAAAAATGCAAAAATAACTTCAAACAGTCTGACGCATATGAAGGATATGAAGGAATAGGAGGGGCAGATGAAAAGACGTGATTAAAACTGCTTAGTTTCAGACGGTCGCTTTGTTGGAACGCTCCTCGCTCTACGCTTTTAATATTATAACATGTAATTAAAAAGGCTGAGTTTTACGTAAACATATACATACGTACGTAGATACGGTCGCCATTCATGATTTCATACAATTTTTATTTCATTTTGTTGTTGAATATATGAAATTCGTCGCTTCAATTTTAGCTACGTTTGAAAATAAAAATAGTGAATATTTTTAATGAGTAAAACCTTTTTAATCAGTTAAAATACTTTTATAGTGTACTTTGGATTAATAAAGATTATATAACTCCAGCGGTGGACGTAAACGCTCGCACAAGGATTTCACAAGCAGATTGCAACAAAGGCGAGCTTGTGACAAGAACTTAGAACCAGAAAAGCAAGAAAAAAGAACGAAAACAATATAAAATCATTAAATGAAATTTGTTTAAAGGGCTGAGTTAAAACTATACATGTTTTTTTAGCTTCACGCGTTTTCCCGCACATGAGAGGGTAGGCAGAGGGGACTGCAGGAATTATAGCAACCTAGTGTTAAGATACTCCGTTCCCTGCTTTCTGCCTTTTTCGAGGCACTGATACGTCTTACCTAGTTGCCACAGCGAAAAAAATGAAAATGAAAAAATCCATCATCGAGCGAGAATCGAACGTACAAACCGTCGCGTTTCCAGGCGGACGCTACACCACGACGGTCCTCTACTCCAAATGTTTTTTGCATTTATTTGAAAAAATATTGAAAATAAGTCAATTTTGCTAAAAATTCAGGAGATAACAAACTTTTTTAACTCGCAGAACTATATTTTTAATAAGGATTCATATTTTCCGTGGCAAATTGCGGTGACGACGATGAAAAACACGACCAGAGCCCGGACTTTGTAAGGTATAACAAGTTGAAGTTTCGTTTCATAGTTATTAGCATTTCCTTGCATTTTAAATGACAACTCCTCAGCGCTTTCAGTGTTAATTTATTCCAGCGGTATTTATGATATAAACGTTTTAATTTTATATATTAGGTTATTTTGCAAATGACAATATTAATAATATAATATTTAATGACGATTTTGCTAAAGATTTAACTTAATTATTACCTTTATTTTGCCAAAATGTAATTGATATGAGGCCTTGGTAATATAAAGAGTGCTCCCACCAAAAAAAACAAAAAAAGCCTGAAATACGTCATAGTAGACTTAATTCAAATTGAAATATAATATGTAAAGCCTTAATATAATATGTAAATAAATAAGAAATATAATATATAAAGCCCTTTCTAGGCAGTTAACTATTCTGTATGGGCAACTTGGAGTTTCTGCATGTTACAGCTAAGAATTATTTATATCTATTAATCATCCTAACTTGTTGAATCAATTATCATCTCCAGTTCAAATATCCACCACATTTTTCCCCAATCCGCCATTTTGAGATCCTTAAAACGGTACACAAAGTAAAAAGAGGACCGTCGTGGCGCAGAGGCGCAACGTCTGCCTGTAACGTGACGGTTACTGGGATCGATTCCCAGTCGGGGAAGATGGATTTTTCTATTTTCCATTTTCTTCGCTCTGGCAACTAAGGCAAAGCGCGGCGTTGAGTTCCGCCACTCAACACGCATTGCCTCGAAAACGGCGGAAAGTGGGGACGAAGTAAGCAGGGACTAAGTAACGGAGTGTCTTAACACTAGGTTCGTATGTTTCCTGCAGTTCCCTCTGCCTACCTTGCCATATGCGGGATAGAGCGTGAAGCTAAAAAAAAAAGTAAAATTTTAGGTTAAAAACTTGGCTGCCTAAGTGTGCGCAATTGAAAAGCTACCATAAATAATACATAATGACGATATCATCAATAGAAAAACATACTACTCATAACCAGGTAAGATTAATCTTATTTATTTTATGTTTTAAATTATATATTTCAGAATGAAAATCACTGAGTCGTGTTGTTTAATTAGGTTGTCCTTTTTCCAACAGATTTTCTCATCTTCTCTCCAATTAGTCGAGTAATTTGCAATTTAAAACTTTTATTTATAGAATAATTAATGTAAATTACAATGGTAATAGGACTAGAGTACAAATACAAATATTAAATATCTATTGCATTTTATTAAAAAAGCTTATTAATATAGAGCAATTTCAAATGTAGCCAAAAAACTTAAACGTTTTTAAAATTTTTAATTTTTATTATAATATTCTGATAAATGAAGCGAAGCGAAGGATTTGGCGAGCGAAGAGCTAAAGGCAAAGGTAAGCCACTTCCCTTATCAAATTATAAAATTACTATTAAATTTTATTAAAAAACAAATCTTTTTCCAACAAAAATATAAAGTTAAAACAACCTTACCTATTTAAATGCAGTTCAAAAGTTACCTCGTAGCTTATCGCAACTGAAATTAGCTACTTCGCACAATTTGCATAGAGCTTTCAAAGTTCGCTATTTCTAGTTCTATGTAACGAAACTGAAATAACTGAAGCTAAATATCCATTTAAAAATGATTTAAAAGGTTTTAATATATAAGGTGGGTATTTTTGGTCGTTACACTGACAATAAAAAGGTATTTTTAGGTTCACGCTTTATCCCGCATATTGCAGGGTAGGCAGAGGGAACTGCAGGAACCTATTGTTAAGACACTCCGTTGCTTAGTTCCTGCTTTTTCCATCCCCTACTACTATTTTTTCTATTATTTTAAACAGCTCCAATTATATTATTGAGGCCTGATCACCTCTTGGAGGATTGAATTGGTTTTCATTTCCTCCTTCTAATATACACAGGACGGCACGGAGTTAAGTTCCGCAACCAACACGCATTTCTCAATTGAACAGAAAGTAGAGCACAGAGTATCTTAGCGCTATTCTCTCTGCCTACTCTACATACATTAAAAAAACGTTAAGTTTAAAGTTTAGGCCACGTATTCAGCCTACACGATAATTTTTATATTATATATTAAATTAAAAGGTTAAAGCTTACAAAGCAAAAGTAACTATTGATTTTATCTTATTTATTATAAATGTGGGAATTTTCTAGCAAGCACTAAAACTTACACTAAGCACGTATAAAGTTTTTTTATAAAAAATATTAGTGATTATTTATTATATTATATAGAAATTATAGAAACCTATCAATGGTCATCCAAAGCCAAACTCTCTCTCTCTCCCTCTCTCTATTTCCTCCCCACGCCTTTGCATAAATTTAATTATTTCAACACATTAAAGGAACTTTCCTAGTAATTCAAATAAAGCTTCACTGTAATTACACTCTTCCCAGAATTTACCAAGTCCCGAGCGTTTTGCGTAGTTCATTAACAAAGTGAACATAGCCTATTTGTGTCAAATACAACGTTGTTTAAGCTTTGTTTGAAGCAATAAAAGCTAGAAAGCTAGATATTTAAGAAGCCTCATTTACCAACAGCTCTATCAGTACAGAAACAAAAATATTTCTTTTATACATAATACCTATTAATGTTATTAATTAAATTAATGTTATATGAAGAGTAATTAAGCATTCAAGACATTGCAAATAAACAACTTGAAGAAAATGTAAAAAGGGTTTAAGCGAAGACGTGTAGCGGAATTTGAAACTGCAGCACTTTGAAACCGTCCAAAAGAGTGCATGGAATACGGAATAATTGAACGCGGGTTCAAATCCTGCTGCGTTCTAATATTATATGTTGCTTTAAGTTGATTAGAAACAATTGATTAGAAAAAATATTCTAAAAATATTTTTTTCTTCACAACAAAATATTCCAAATTACATGTTCAAACAAAAGCAAAGTATCTATGTATCATTAAAATATGCCAGCCACGTCTCGAGAGACTCGCGTGTGAGACTTCGTTAAGGATTTCCATCGTGTTATAAACGTACATCTGTATCTTGTCACGCCTTTGAACTAAGACAGCAATATTTGTATTAAAGAATATGGACGCTGTTCCCTTAACGTAGTGTCAAAAGACTTTAATGTGTGCATTTTAACGGAATTCGAGACACTGTATGTTGAGTGGCGGAACTCAACATCACATTCCAATAGGAATACCGAAAATTACTTAATTTGTGTTGGGACCGAACCTACGACCATCGTTCATGCAGTCAGATGCTTTCCTGATTTGCTAGAATGATGTTCCTATGCATAATCAATAATATATTTGTTTGAAGCATTTGAATGCAATAAATTTAGCTGGTGATAAAAATGAGTATACCATAATACTGTATTCAATTTTTTTTTAATTTCACCAACACCACCGACGCCCACGGCCCTGTGTAACTGCGGAGCTGTTACGAGAGCAGTGTTACAAGGCAAGAAAGACGGTGTTACAGCAGAGGTTATACCAAATAGAAGTACTACCAATAAAAATATATAGAAAAAGAAAAAAAAGAAAAACATGTCACTTTCTATACAAGCTAATAGTTGTCTATTGATTTATTCATCAACTCTGAAAGGTAAATGGATAAAAGTATATTTTTAGTACATTGATTAAAATCGTCACGCGACATCGCTTAACATTTGCCGAATAGTGTAACCTGTTTACAACCATAAACCCATTTTAAGGTTCCTTACTTAAGGTAATAAGGGACTATTACTAAGCCTTCGCTGTCTTTCTGTCTCTAGGCTGTATCTCATAAACTATGATAGCTAGGAAGCTGAAATTGAAAGAATTGAAATTGAAATCTGAAATGATATATTTCCGTTGCACATACAATAATAATTAAAATAAGATATTGAGTGGGGTCCCCATACAATAAACGTGTTTTTTTTTTCATATTTTTTAATGGTAACTTTTTTGAAGTAAACCTTAAGTAGTTAACACAACGAAATATACAACAAAAGCTCTCTTCATATAAAATGAGTTAATACTACCGCGAATACAATTTACAATAATAAAATTAGTACGGAACCCTCGGTCCGTGAATACTGCTCACATTACCGATTGTTATGTAGACTGCGAAAGCGAATACAGATAAACTATACTCATAGAATAGATACAACAATAAAGGCTTTACAAAAGCTAATTAAAAAAGCTTCAAAAATTAATAAATCTACATTTAATTGTTACAAAAGCTCATATATCAACATAAATAACTTATACCATAAAAACTTGAAATCATAAATGAAAACATTTTAATTAAATCTTGCAATGCCAATCATTTTCATTTAAAGTTGAAACTTTTATATCGAGCTTTCACTTTAAATAACGTTCATCCGTAATTGCGTATATATATATGTATATATATATATATATATATATATATATATATATATATATATATATATATATATATATATATATATATATATATATATATATATATATATATATATATATATATATATATATATATATATATATATATATATATATGTGTGTGTGTGTGTGATATTAGTGTACAGTAAATAGTGATTTACTTCTACTTTAAATATTTCATAACAAAGTTTATTACGCCTCTTTAAAGTAGCTAAAAGTCAAAGGTATTGTAAAAGGTTAGATAACATTCACTGAATCATTATACAATTTGAAACAACCTTAGCTGCCCATTCACTCGTTACTTGGAACAGAATTTCCGCTCGCGAGCGCTTTTAAAATTTCAAGAATAATAAATATTTATTACAATTGCCTTTTCTTGTACACTTTCAGCTTCAATTTACGGTATAAAGTGAATTTATTTAATATAATCTCGAACAAAAGAAAAATAGACGAGATACAATAGGTTTTACGTAAAAATAATGTTAAAAAAAAAAAACAAAAATAACACTTTTCTTCCTAATAAGATGTTAACAACATAAATAAGCTGAAGTAAGCGTTAAACAATTTTGACGTAGCTGGATAAGAACGTATGGTTCAGTGGTGTGAGCGCATGAGCGGTATAGTAAAAGCGTGGGTTCATTGTCTAAGATTATTTTACTAATTTGTTCTTCTCGTTGTTGTTGTGTTAATCTTGAATCTTAATAATACTTGTTGCAATTTTTTTTTACATTCAGTTAAAGATATCACATACTTAAGTATATTACTATAAAATTATATACTCAATACTTGGATTAAGCAAAATGTACTTTATATTATTTTTTTTTTTTGTACCTTCAGGGAACTGCTGGAACCATATGAACCTAGTGTTAAGACACTCCTAGTGTTAAGACACTTAACTAATGGTTCACTATATCTTTAAACTATGTAATATACTTAAATATACATTACATACACATATATGTCGGACAGACAATAGGACAAAGGGTCATTAACACGTACAATGATCTACGAGATCCTGCTGAAGTGGCCCTTATCTCATCATACTATAACACGCCCTATCTGTAGTTATAGTTATGTAGCCTATAACAAATAGTACTTATGTACGTTACACACAGCTTCACGCTTTATCCCGCTCATAGCAGGGTAGTCAGAGGGAACCCCAATAACCGTGGTAATCTACTGTTAAGACACTCTGTTCCTGTGGCGGAACTCAGCGCCGCACTTTGCCTGGTTGTCAGAACGAAGAAAATAGAAATGAAAAAGTCCATCTGCCCCTCATGAGAATCGAATCCACAAACCGTCGCGTCTACAGGCAGACGCTACACCTCAGCGCCACGACGGTCCTCAAAAATAAATCCAACTTTCATTATAAAAAGCCGCAACATATCAGCTTATATTGATATAAAATGCCCTTATCTTCCCATATTAAAGAGCTTTTCAATATTAAAGCCTTAGATCTATACAGCCATTTGAACGTAACATTTCATGATATTTTGTAAATAATAAATGCCCGGCCCACATACCCAGTGCCGCTCTCAAGTAACACAAACTACAGGTTATTTGCTCCATTTGAATGTCAAACAACAATCGATTATATTGAATTGAATAGAGTATATGTAGAGAGAATTGAATGTATAATCAGATATGGCTATTATTTTCTTAATTAGCGTGTAATTTTTTGTAAATACGAATGGAGATAGAGAATGGAGTGTCTGAATACTAAGTTTTCTCTGACTTCCTGATATAGGTAAAGTAGTAGCTAAAAAAGTAACTTAGTTTTATGTTGTCATATTTAAAAATTCATTAACAACATATTTCGCCGGAAGAATGAGAAGGAATAAGAGGTTGAGAGGTTTTGTTGTAAGCAGACATTATGGATTTGAACCCTATACAAAGTCAAATGAGCGCGTAATATTAGTGACATTCCAGACAGGAACTGAAAAATAAATTATTTTAAAAACTTAAATAAAGCTTAAGACATTTAGTACATTGATATTTAAAAATATATAGAGGCTTTACTTTGAGTGTTACTAAATTTCAAGTTAGCCATCACGACGCAGTTATGTAGAGTAGTAAATGCGTTGGTTATAGGTTCGTTTCCCAAAAGGATAAAGGAAATTTATTTCTATATGTAGGAAAAAGAGCGTCTAAAGTACTTACACAAAGCGGCGAATAACAGAGTGTTTTGACTCTATAAGATCTAAAGTAAAATATTACGCTTTGCTACGCTAACTAAGCTTTAATTTTTAAAATCACATCTCTATATATTGTATATACAAAGGTGTTTATAGGCGTATTATCTAAAACCAATATCGACCCGTCTCGAGAAACAAAAGCTACTGATAGCTTTCAGTATAACATGATAGAGTTACAACAAGAGAAGAAACTGCTTAGCATTCCATGGATTCACCGTGCGGGTGCCGGGCCCATCGCGTTGTAGGAAGAGGAGCTCCGATCAGCGCTTGGGACTTGCGACCCAAGTGTAGGTTTAAAGGGGCCCCTTTAAAATGCATTAACGCTCACCTTCACTGTCCGAGCTCCTCCCACTACCTAACCAAATTCGAAAAGATTCTGCTAATGCCGCCTTTGAAGTACGTTCTAGAAATGTATTAGTAATAGTTCTAGACAGGCCGAGATCTTTTAGCAAGCTAAAGAGAGATTTCGCTGTTATACCTCTCGCTCCTACTTCTACCGCGTATGAATTTACTCTAAACCTATTCCTGGTCAGTTCGTTAGTAAGCTCGAAATATTTATTAAGTTTGAAGCTATGACTTTTAGGTATATTAGTCTCCCACGGAACTGTAAGTTCTACCAGTACTACGCGTTTTAGGTTTCGAGAATAAAGAAAAATATCAGGTCTGGATGACGAAACACCAATGTCCTCAGGGATTTTATACTGTTTCTCATACGTGTCCATCAAAAGAGTCCAATCAGGAGCTGGATCTAATATTGAGAAAGGTTTTTGCGTGTGTTTTTTAACAGAACCTTCTTTCACAAACTCTGTTGAACGTTTGCTGGTTGTAATGTTTCTCTGTGCTCTTGCTACTGAAAGACTAACGGCTTCACGTATAATTTCTAGTACCTTGTCATGGCGCCGCGAGTATTGACCACTTTCCAGGAGTACCCTACACCCCACCAGCATATGTTTAGCTGTCCCCACTGCCTCTTTACAGATGTAGCAAGATTTATCGGTAGCTTTACCCCATCTCACTAAATTACTTTGATCTGGAAGAGTCATTTGGAACGCATTCAGGTAGAATTTTAATAGTGCTGGAGACCAGTCATGAATTAGGGTGCGCCATTTTAAAGCTAAAGGGATACAAAATTCTCCCAGAGTTAGCCACTCGTTTTGCATTTCTAACCCCATTGCGTGCATCTTATACCTATCATTCTCGTCTTGCCGTATAAAAGATTTTATTATGTCCATATCTTGAACTTTCCTCTTTGATCCTAACCCTACTTTACTTGATTGTGCTCCTATCATAAATTGTTTATGGAACTTAAGTCTTGACTCGAGCTCTGGGACACTTCTGTCTTTTGGAAGTGAGGTAACAATCTCATCTCGTGATTTTCCCAGAATATGTGTTTTGGCAACTCTTAGATGTTTATAGAGCTCCGATGGTTTCTTTAATCTCAACCCAAAGTTATTTTTTTCCCTAAATAAGGTTGAGTGTCGAGAGAGGTGTCTGCCGAATGCGCTAGCCCAAGCCAAAACTTCAGTATCTTTATGACGCTTGCATCTAACTTAGCCAAGAGGGTTTTATTAAAATCATATACGAGGAAAGGCCAATTCAGACGTGATGTTAGAAAATTGTCGTATATCCAAACTTTTTTGACATTACTTATAGGTTGATGTTCTACCTTTTCAAGATCTGTCAAAAAGCTGTCGACTAGTACATCTAAAGATGGAGTACGGCCTTTATAATCTATTTTCTTGCCGAGAAATTTAAAAGGTGCCGCTTCGGAAACTATAGAAATGCTTTTACCATCTATTTTAAGTCCCGGATCGTATGAGGTATATTTAGTGTTTCGTCTACCCAGACATAAGCAGTGACACTTACTAGGTTTTGTCCTCATTCCCTTCGTCCACGCACAAAATTCTTCTACTTCATCCAATAGCAGCTGACATTGCTTTGGATTCCTAGTAAGTATCGCGAGATCGTCCGCAAAAGCAAGAATGGATTATGTACGAAGCAAAGCAGTAAATGTACTGAAAGTAACTAAAAAAATAATAACTATATCAAAGGCTAAATTTATATAATTGTTAAAAAAAATTAAGTTCTTCAAAGTAAATGATAACTTAAGACACTTTATTAACTGTCGTCGATTCGATTTAGTAAAAGCCAATCTAGATTTTTTTGCCAAATTTATCTTGTCCAAGAAAAGTTCCGAAACAAAAATATTTAAGGAAATTGTCTAAATTTAGACAGCTACCACGCGGCGCGGGTTCGAATTCAACTGTGATCAATTTTTTATATTTTTTTATATATTAAGCATTGTAACTTTTCCTTTTTTAAATCGGTTAAAAAAGATAAGAAACAAGAAAATCGGTTCAATAAAAAAAAAATAATCTGCCCGACCGAGGACCGTCGTGGCGCAGATGCGTATCGTCTGCCTGTAAACGCGACAGTTTATGGGTTCGATTTCTACTCGAGGAAGATGATTTTTTATTTCTATTCAATCTGGCTAAACAAAAAGCGGAGTTGAGTTTCGCCACTTAACACGTAATGCCTCGAAAACGTGGAAAATGGAGAACGGAGTGACTTAACCCCAAGTTTCATGCGGTTCTTTCTGCCTACCCTGCTATGTGTAGGATAAAGTGACACTATGAAAAATATGTAAAAATTTTAAGGTAGCGGGACGGTCGACATTACGTATATTACTTATTAGCATCTAGGCAGTATTTTTATTTCTTTTTTCTTAGCTTCACGCTTTATCCCGCATATGCCAGGGTAGGCAGAGGGAACTGCAGGGATCGTGGGAACCTAGTGTAAAGACACTCTTTTATTTCCGCTAAACAATTATTATTGCTAACAATCATAAGGCAAGAGAGAATGCTACTTATTCAAATTCCGCCACTCAACATGCAATGGCTCGAGAAAAGGTGGAAAGCAAAGAACGGAGTATCTTAAAACTAAGTCCCCACGTTTCTACGATTCCCCCTGCCTACCCTGCTGCCTGAATTAGTACTTTAGTGTCAAAATACAACACCAACTTTATAAGACGACTGTCTTTTAACTCATAACAATATTTATTTGATACGGCGGCGGCAAGGGCACTTTAATGTATAATAAATTTTCTATTATTTCCATGATTAAATTACAAGCCATTGTGGCGCACTTGAAATGCATCAGGTGTTGACTTGATGGTTGTGATTCGATTCCCACTCAGAGAGATGCTTGATTAAAATTATTTTTTTTTAACATATCTAATCAGACAAAACAAGGCGAGACATTAATCAACACGCGATATCTATATTTATACTAGAGTAACATAACACTTTTACATTTTCCCGCATATCATCGAGATTATATTTTCCTTTAATCACGGTGATATGCGGGAAAAAGCGTGAAACTGGAAAAATGTCACAACTTTTTTATAACAGTACCTACTTGTGCCCTCACATTTACCAAAATTTGATATTTCGCCTAATTATAATTAGTACCAGTTCAACGGCTTCACTAAGTAGTACTTCAAAATTATCTGCTACATTAAATTTGTCTAGACGTAGCAGGTTATATTAACGTACAAGTACTCTCGTTTTATATAACACAATTTGGTACAAAATTGCTTCTTTATTAAAGAAATATTTAAATAATGTGTTCTAAGTTAATTAAAAGTAGAATAAATTATGTTTAAAACTGTTTGTAAAGAATAGTGACACATCTCTGTGAATAATCTCAAATATAGATAAATTATGAAAAGATAATCAAGTAAATTTCACAAATGATTAAACAAGAAAAAGAAAAGGGAAAACTGCTATTTCCCGAGTTTCCCTAAATAAAGTGCGACGGGAGAGAAACGAGGTAATTAAATTCGGGCAAAATTACGACGTGCTGAGAGGATCGGTTTACTAAGGACCTAACTCCAAACAAAGAGTTAAACCCGTTATTGTTGTAAGTAAACTTTGTAAAGAAAAATAAATTTAAAAACATGATAAACATTTTCAGAATAATGGCCAATTTTCATGGACTTCACTTTGCCCAAGTTTTTTTGCTTTGCTTCGCTTCGATCTCTGGTTTTTGTTGCCCACCTTGCTTTGTGAGATGAACATGATGAAGAGTGAAGATGAAAACATGATAGTGCAATAAATCAAATGGTTTTCGCAACTAAATGTTACTAGTGGGTTCTTTTATTAGCTCAACACTTTTTAGGAATGGTAAAGTTAGAAATCTTTATTTGTAATAAAACAGGATTTTTGAGACTGACAAAAAGTGCTTGCAAATGTCAATTGTCAAATGTAAAAACAATTAAATCAAATCAAATCAAATTATCAATTAAACTGTTCAAGTTCGAACTTCGGCTATATTTTTCACCAATATGCCTTTACGAAACATTTCAAATCGTAGCATAAGTAAAATTGTAGGTCAGTAAGTAGCCTCTCTAAGTGTGCGCATTTAAAATATTCCTACAAATAATATATAACGATCACACTAGAAATTAAACATTTAAAATAAAATGACAACCTCTCCAAATTGCTGAAATTTCACTTAAAATGCTAAAATATTAGAATGTACTGACAATGTTCGCTTTGAAAGGTTTTTCAAATGCCTTACGGAAAGGACCTTCCCCGAGGACAAGAGAATATAACACACCATTTTAAACTTTTTGGATGGTCCAAGTCTAAAAATATTTTTTACATTTATATTGCGTCAGTCTCTCTCCAGAAGAAACGTAAATCATTTTTTGTCTTTTTTATTTATTTATTTTTACAGCTTCACGCTTTATCCCGTATACAGCAGTGTAGATAGAAGGAACTGCATGAACCGTAAGAAGTGTTGCCACACTTCGTTCCACGCTTTCGGCCTTCTTGAGGCATTAGGTGTCGAGTGGTGGAACTCAACGCCGCGCTTTAGTTGTCAGAGCGAAGAAAATGGAAATAACAAAATCCATCTTCCCAGAATGGGAATCGAACCCACAAACTCGTTTGCGTCGACGCAGCGTCTTTTTGTTAATCCGACTATACACTAGTTATTGATATAATATGCAAATAATATCAAAATAAAACGTCAATTCTACGCTTTTACTTTTTACCGCAAATTCCGCATCAAAATAACATTTATTTATTTTATAAGAACTCTTCGGATCTTTTTATGTACATTATAACCTACGTCAAACCACTGTCGATAATATCAAAAACACAGAAGAAGAAGAAAAAGGGTCTTGAATAAAGTTACTTCTCTGCTTGCCTCTCCTTAAAGGAGATATGTGAAATAAATGTTTGATTAAAATTCTCTTCGCTTTGGACCACATTGTGACGCAACGTAAGCACTCATTGTGGACGGCTTCGTTTTATGATAATTTTACCGACATAATTACATCACTTTACGACTCACTACTTAACTTTCGATATCTTTTTATGTCCTTCAATTTCATGGAGATATTAACTCGTGTGATAAGTTTAATTGAATTGACTTTGTTTCATTTATCTTAAAATAAATCAAATATGTACTTTAAAAAAAAAACAAAATTAAATACTTTTATATTATTTAATATAATTAAAACACAGCATACAAGTTTATTTTGTGTTTTTTTTTCAGACTAAGGACCACAGATACAAATCTTCTCATTCTGTAGGAATAGGTAGAATCTGCAATTATGAATCTATGTGCGGTAGTAAATAGTTGTAAGAACTCCCAGACATATATTCACATTTCCAAAAACGTACCAAATACAAGATTATTGTGTTTTTAATTTAAAATAATATGCTAAAATCGCAACAGCTAATCTTTTTTAGCTTTTGTTCGTAGCAGAGGTAGCCGCAAGAACATTAGAAACCTAATGTTTAGACACTCCATTCCCCGCTTTCCACCTTTCCGAACATTACATATTTAGTGGCAGCACTCAACGCCACGCTTACCTAGTTGCCAGAGTAATAAAAATGGAAATAAAATCCAACCATCCCCGAGCGGAAATCGAACCAACAAACTCCTCTAAGATCTTACTTACTTTAAGGAAGGACCTTAATAGGTTCCGAAAAACCAAAAATGCAAAATATCAACAGGTCCCAGGGTGTATTTTAACGTATAGCAAGATTCTAATCTTGTCAATTTACGGCCCGATCCCGGCGGACACGAAGTTTGGACGAAACTTCATTCCAGTTGGTAACTTTGGAAATCGTCGTTGTTATCTGTCCCTTTTACATTCAAATGCGATTTGTTTGGTGACAAGGAAATTTATTTATGCAAATTGAAAAATTGTATTAATAAACGCCTCCAGAGTTTTATGCTTTCAGATTGATTTGAGCCGCAGAACTGGGAAACAATCTACATATATTTTTTATGTCTTCACGCTTTATCCCGCACATGGCAGGGTAGGCAGAGGCAACTGCAGGAACCATAGGAACCTAGTGTTAAGACACTCCGTTGTTAAGTCTCAGCTTTCTCTGTCTCTGTTTTTGTAACGTTCAGCTTAAAATTGTTTTACTTTATAAGACTTTACAAAAGACTTGGACTCAACATGCTCCAAAGATACATCTTTTGAAAATACTTAAAGAAAACATATAAAAATTTTGAACGCAGCGGGACTCGAACCCGCGCCCTCTTGCGTCTTCAACTTCCTTTTTTCTTGAAATATGCTAAAATTACACTTATTTTACGTCATAGAAAATAGGCTTAATTGTTGTATTACGTTACTGTTTTACTCCACTAAATCCACTTTTTCTTCTTCTCTGTTCACAGAAAGTTTTAACATATTTACAGAATTTTATAACGGCGATGGTTGTCGGTTTAATTCTTCCTTGGTAAAAAAAGTCACGTCTCATCGCTTTGTCCACGCAGAGCGCGGTGTTGAGCTCCACTTAATAAGTAGTTTCTAATTAGGGCAGGAGACCAGAATGTCTTGACACTAGGTTCTCTTTACCTGCTCTACTATATGTGCGAAAATCAATATATATGATGATTTTATTTTTACGAAGGAATTTAGTATTGAAATGTTTAGTTATTGAAATTAGTAAAACCTATTTGTGATGTTCTTCTTTATGGATATTATTTTTGAATATTGAACAGAAATGTCAGCTGTTAATAAAATTAAAAGAACCTAATTATGTAAAGTTGATCTCTTCTGTACTAAATATTACACGAGAATAAACCCATTGATATTACTCTGTTATTTTATTATGAAAAATAGACGCTGAACAACGAAACCTTGGCCTAGCACCGGAAATACAACGTGAAACTCTAAATAAAGAAACAAAAACAATATACCTATACATCAAAATATAAATTTCCTGAAAAATATTTCGCCACAAAGAAAATACCGTAACAATTTCAGTACAACAAAATAACTCTCATATTTCAGTCTAGACTAGAATGTAGATCATTTGCCTAACAGACAATAGGTATTCCCGCAGATACCCCAGCCGATTCGTTATTGAAGGAAGCTGTTCGACGTTGGTCACCTGAGGCCGCAATCAATGTAGTCGATATTTTATTGTTACAAATTCAATTTTACTAAATACGGTTATTAAATATAACTAATATTATGAAGAAAAATATTCAGAAACTGATACTTTATACCTTCTTCGTAGGCAGAAGGAATCTAATGTTAAGACACTCCGTTTTACATAACGCCCAAACTTTTACACATGGCATCTCTTAGATGGAACTTAATGCCGTACTTTGTGTCCTTCCGAGGGGACGACACAAAATAAATTATAACCCCAGGCGGAAATCGAACCCACAATCCACATCTCCAAATTATTATTAAGTTTATAATAAGTGTATTAAGTTTCATTCTATCATAAAATAATTAATATATCACTTTCTCTCATAATCAAAGAAAAAAATACTTCAATCCAATTAATCTTCAGAAACGACTATTAAATAAACTAACTAGCATTAAATAGCCACATTAGTACTTCAATTATTAATTTAAAACTGAAACATTTAACAAGATCAGAAGCCACGTAAACAGTTCCCATTTCTGAAATTATAGAGGGTCGATAACAAGCGGTCGTCTGTCAGTTTGAACATTGGAGATCGACCTAAGCCGGCTTACGCGAGATTTGCTCAGCATAGATCGGTCTTGTATACAATTGAATTAGCCAAATGCGTTAAATGTTCCGAAATGTTTGGAATAGTTTATAGTGTCCTAGGAAAAGGTTAAACGATTTGTTTATATTATTTTATTCTATTGAAAATATATTGGAGAGTTAATTTGTAAAGGAGAGGTTTTGATTTGGTCTTATCTTTTATGTTGTATTTTTTACATTGACATATTGATTTCTATACTAAGTATCAATTTGTATTATTGAAAATGGTCATATCAAATACTGTAGCTATGTAAACATATAATGAACAGAAAACATCAAAGACTGTGTGTATATATATTTAGAAAAATACCTTGTAGGTTTTTTAAGCAAATGATTTCAAAAATCTAACGTACTATAAATATTTCAATTTCCATTTCTTTATATATTTACAAAAGCCATAGAAACATTTAAAGAATCTAATTCACTACAAAACTCGACTGAAGACGACGAAGACCATCCAATAAAGCGAACCCAATAGAAATATTCGGATAACCGTAAAATCATACCAATTTCTGGCGATCTAAGGCCGATAAGAGACTGTTTGAGTATTACCAGAGATCTAAGCTGGGATTACTGGAGATTCCTAAAAACCTCAATTTTTACAATTTTCCCGTTACAGTTATACAAATTCAATATACAGGTGCGTACCTTGTTGTTTCCCGTGGCTTTGTTCACGTGCACTATGAAAAGTAAAATATAATTTAATCCTACCCTAAAAGGAATTTAGGAGAGTTCTAGATTTTGTTGTGTTTAAGGCAATTTACGCATTACGGCGTTTTTTTTTAGCTTCACGCTTTATCCCGCACATGGCAGGGTAGGCAGAGGGAACTGCAGGGACCGTGGGAACCTAGTGTTAAGACACTCCGTTGCTTAGTCCCTGCTTTCTCCGTAAGCGCTCCGCCTTTGTCGGAGCATTGCGTGTTGAGTAATTGCGTTTTCTTTTCGGATATCTGTCAGTTACTCAATCCGTAATACAAGAGTTTAATAAATATATTGATAATTATTTTTAATATTCTATATCGATTAATAATTAAAAGTCAGAATAGTGTTTAGGCTTAATTAAATTCAATTTGTACTAGAACTAATTTGATAAGCAATCTAGAGTATTCGCTGTTATACTTCTCAATACTACTTCACCGTGTCAAGTAAATCTTAATCTTAATTAAAACCAAAATAAAAATCAATTGAACACATTAGTTTTCACATCCAGTGTATAGTATATAAATGGCAACATTTACTTTATTTTTCTTATCTCTGGATCATCGGGGTATAAATTCGATAGCGAATAAATCATTTTTCTTTAAAATACTCGTCCAAATTAAGCTTAAATTACAGAGACTATGGTGATATTTGAAAGAATTAAATAGTGTATGGAACGGAATTCGTTTACAGTTCTTTAGTATGATATATATTTTTTCAATATACAGAGTAAATTTAAAAAAAACCGACGCATGTAAGGACGTACATACGCTTACTCGTAATTGATTCACTAAAGGTCGTTTTGGACGTTCTCTCCAAATGTTATTGTACTTATACATTTTTTACAACTAGTTCATTCTTTTTATATTTTTTTAGATTTAATAATAGTTTATTTATATATGTAAATAGAATTTCAATCAAGGAGAACTGAGACACTCGTGGCATCAAAGATTAGCCTGCTATAGATATACCAAAGATATAAATAAAAATAATATCTTACCATTTTTTTACGAAATGTTCAAAATAACTGATAACTTACCTGAAAATAAAAAAATAAAAATTAAAATTGTCCCCAGAATTATATATTTTATCTGTAACACGTCGTTAAGTAGCACTGTTCAATAAGTAATATCTCAAAAACTCAAAAAAATATTTTTATACATAAACGTTTGCAAGCACACGTGAATCGACTAATGAACATGTTACTACTAAGAAGCTTTTACTTTGATGAGCCAACAAGAAAGTTATCAATTCTTCTCCTGACCTCCATCTACCTCGCTATATTCAGGAAAAAATATTGAATTGTACATAGATATACTATTAAGTAACATTGTTCATATAATATATACATAAATACATTGACACTTTATCCTTTGTGGATAATACAAATAATAACTAACTATAAATCCCACTAAATACAGAAGATATACAAACATAAATACATATGTACAAATCCAATACAAATAGTCAGCATCACAGTAACACTTGCGGTCATTAAGATAAGACAAGTGTTTGAGAACGGAAGGGTCGTAGTTTCGATGCCGGGGTCTCTTTTCCCACGACCAATGTATGCACAAATATGTATGTGTAAACGACCCATATATGTATGTGTGTGAGATCATAAATTATAGAATATAGCTTTGCTGGTTTGTTGTTATAAGTTACATAATGGATGTTAAATTATATATTTTGTTTTTTTTTTTATATTTTTAATGGAAATATATAAGATAAACAAGCGTTCGGGTCTCCTTAAGGGTACCCTATGTAACACCACAGATGTTAGTTGTACCAGGTGCAATTCTGGTCTTTAAGGTAGATAGATGAGTTAAGGTATCTATGTCGTATCAACTTGGAAACTCTGTTGCGGATAGGATATTTCGCAATTGTTTTTTAAAGTTCGGAGCTACCCAGTAGTAAAGGTCCAAGTCCAGTTAGTTGAGTATTTATGATATTTAACACATCGTTAGCATATAACTAAACTGAAGTGTTCGTTTTTTATATTTTTTTTCTTCCTTGTCTTTCGTTTGATTTAACGCTTTATCACTGAGCTTTCACAAGTGTTTGGCCCTCTGTTGTCCGAATCTGTGTGGATTAAATTCCTAGTCGGCGGACTGAGTAATTTTAATTTTCATTCACTAAAAAGAAAAATGCGGCGTTGATTCGCCACTAAATGCGAAAAATGAAGAGTTTTGACACTATCTTCTATATCAGTCTATCCTGTTATATGTAGAAAACAGGCAGTAGCTAAAAACAATATTACGTGTAGCATTTCCTTCTTCATGGTTGCAAAAACGAAACTTTATATTCCACTACTCTGTATCCATGCGACAAAATCATAAAATAATATATGGAAGACCCGTTAAGTTAAAAAAGACCACAATGGCTAATATTCAATAAGTTACTTAATGTATATTTTGAAATACATACAAAAAGTTAAATTAGTATGGGTATAATACAAAAATAATTATAATCAAGCATTTGTTTCAGGTGAGATCCTGTTAAAAACAACGGCGAGCCCACAATTTAATTGCAAGGGCGAAAATTAAATACTAACAATGACAGCTACGGGATGAAAGTTGGCATAACAAAGACAAATTCTCGCTCGTGGTAGACTACGCAACTCTTCAGAGTTTCTTATTAATTTTTTTTTTTTTAATTTTGTCCCATATACTGCAGAGTAGATTAAATATAGGGATAAGACACTCCGTTCACAAATTCCAGTCAGATTATTGAAATATTGCATGATACATACCGATGTGGCGCAGAGGCGTAGCGTGTGCCTGTACATGCAACGGTTCGTAAGTTCGATTCCACTCGGAGAAGATGGATTATTTCATTTTTTATTTTCTTCGCCCTGGCAATTAGGCAAAACGGCGGCGTTGAGCTCCTTATCGAAAAGGCAGAAAGCGGTGACAGTCTGTTCACCTTTCACTTTTAACACTTAGTTCCCACGGTCCCTGCGGTTCTCTTTACCTACCCTGCTTTGAGCGGGATAAAGCGTGAAACTGTGTATGTGTAACATAGCGACGTTTAACGCCGCTCTTTATATACCAGAGCGATAAAACGAAAATAATTAATTTCACTTAATGACTTAAGCAATTAAAAAGCATATTAAGAAAAACAAAAGCTTCATATTTAAACTTGATTCAATTGTAACCATAACAATGTCTTCAGGATCAAAGGTAATGCAGAGATCTTCAAACATTTCTGTGCTCTTCAATAAGCAAGTGCTTGAGAGAGCGCTTGTTACCTCTCCACAAAGTATCATAGACGTGTGCCTTACATAACTTACATATGTAAGTTTAAATAGTGTCGAATTCATATGTCAAATCTGTACTTTCTGAGATAAGACTTACATTATTTATCGAATTTGTTTAAGATCTTATTATTAATATTTTTAATTTTAAGTTTACTACGTTCGGTTAATGATTTATCACAATTATGTTATTTCTTTTCGTCTTTGCTGTTTTTAATAGGGTAGGGTTTTCTAGTCTAGGGATCCCTAGGGTCCCTCTAGTATGTGTGTCACTTTATTGCAGAATGTCTGAAGCGACGAAACTCAACGCAGCTCTTGCTTTAGCCGCCTTAGTAACATAAGACAAATAAACCATAGCTAAGTTCTATAATCGTTTAAAATGAATGCATAGAGACCGTATTGTTAGAAAGTCATTGTAACAAAAATAACATCAAATACAGTCAATTAATTGTAAATAACATTAAATGCTTACTTTTCACTGTCAGCAACTAACATTTAAACAGGTTGAGAAGCCTCATACAGAACTTAGATCTTAATCCCCAAAAGCTTCAACAGCTAAGTTACTTATGTAAAGAATTTTGATAGAAAATAAATTATCGCACTTATTTTGTAAGAGTTAAGATCTAAAATCAATTGTGTTAATAAAGCCGTATATAACAACATCTCAAATATCATGTAAGGGATTTTAGTACTTAGTTTACGGTGATATGATATAAATTTGAATGACAGAATATATGTTAAGGTACTAGTAACGGTGTGACGAGGGTGCTATCCTCTACCTAGTAAGCTCAGTGAAAATGTACTGTCAACAAAAAAGTTGTATACTTTAGAGGATTTGAAAGCTCGCTATATTTACTTTAAGCTCTAAAAGGAGATTTGATATCTTGTTAGTTTCCGTTTAAAAAGTATTAAAATAAAACGGTAAAACTGAAACTGTTTGCAAATTATTATTTTATTAATATTATTTCTAATATATATTAACAAGAAAAGTCTTAAGGACCGTCGTGGCGCAGAAGCGTAGCGTCTGCCTGTAAACGCGACATTTCGTGGGTTCGATTCCCACACGGGGAAGATGGATTTTTCCTTAAAAGTGGGAATCAAACTCACAAAATACGTGTATATTTCCAAATACCAAATAGATTTAAATGACGTTTGGCATAAACAATGCATATTTTTATTCAAGCAAATTAAACAGTTCAGTAGCTTCTAACCCATGCAATGGCTCTGACCATTAAGCACGATTTGCAAGAGGAGACGATTCGAATCCCGCTGCGTTCAAATTTTTATAAGTTCTCTTCAAGTGTTTCTTCTATCCTTAGAGTGGATTAACACTTTAAAGATCATAAAAGTAGATTAAACGTTATGTTCAAAATGAAAACATTATTGCTGTCGCTTCATTACTTATCGTACTCGTAGTTGGATAAACTTATAATGGCGTCTGCGCTGCAATTGGAGAATACTGTGTACAAAGTCGCAAGACGTTTCAGTTTAAACACTTGGACGATGAGTTTAAATTCGTTAGTATAGATTCCTAGAGTAAATAAGTAAAGACTGTAACATGTAGAAATTTACTCATTTATTAAACCATCGTAGCACACTGGTGGAGAGTCTGACTGTAAACGAATGATTATGAATTCGATCCAGTCTCGGGGAAGTTATTATTATATTTATTATAAATATAGCTTCACGCTTTTACGCACATGGCAGTGTATGCAGAGGGAACCGCAGGAACTATAGGAACCTGGTGTTAAGACAATTCGTTCTCTGTTTTTCGCCTTTTACGAAACATTGCGTGTTGAGTGTTTGAATTCAACGCCGCGCTTTGCCTATTTACCACAGCGAAGAAAAAGGAAATGAAAAATTCATCTTCCCCGAGTGGTAGTCGAACCTACAAACCATCGAACTCACAGACAGACGCTACGCCTCTGCGCCACGACGGTCCTCAAGTTATTATTTTAATCGTACTATACTATCATTGTCAGGTCTTGATAAGTCAAGATGTGAGACTGACTTCCACTACTTAACAGTATCCTTATAAGCCCATCAGGGCGGCACTGATAAGACCTGACAGAAAGAGGTTTTATAGATCGATACAAAAACATAAAGCCTACGATGTGGAAACAAAGACAATTTATGAAATTCAAAGAGCAGCAAAAAATACAATAAAATGTCAAAATTTTTATTCAACATAAACATCATACAGATATATTGTGTGCTTAAATTTTTACTTTATAACCTGATATCATTCCAAATTTCACATTCAAACAGGACAGTGTAATCCAGACTGATTGTTCCACCCTGCGGGATAACAAAGCTTTGTGGATGAAAGCTTTGCTGAATATTAGTTTGGAGGGTTTTGTTCGAAGCTCCGCGTTTTGATTGACGCTTAACTTGAGTACTGCGAGTATTGCTTTCACTGTAATTAAATCACTGTGCGAGCTTTTCAACAACTTTCATATTGAAAATTGCATCACAATTACACTGGAAAATAACGTTTACCGCTTTGTGGATGAGAATGTATGAGTGTATGGGTATGAAGAGAAGTTAGCAATAGCGTCAGCCTGTGAGCGAAATTATGCATCACAAAGAATGCAACAATCTTAGGGGTGTCATATTGACAGTAGTAACCAAGAGATTGGAAACCTAAGTTAATTAGAGGTTTACTAGAGATGAGAGTGTAGGTGATATATATTGCCTTAGTCCAATTAAACGATGGGTGCTATTGTGACTTACATAAGAAGGAAATGGAAAACACAGTGATATTTTCTACGCCATATATTAAGGGATAAAATTCCAGTGTACATCCTGTCTTTCTGTATTTCAGTCATTTAAATATTATATAATAAGCTTCAATTTTTTATAATCGGCATCTATGCAACCGAATAATCGATATCCAAAAATTTCGGTTGGTTGAATCGGAAACGATCTTTACAGAATAAAAAAGCCATCTATTATATAAAACAATTAGAACAATTACTACAACATAACATAGTAAGATTTGTTAATATTATTATTATTACTATGTTGTAGTGTATGGAACATTTTCAGCAATTTTACAAAACAACCAACTGTATTACTGAAATCTGAATAATTCAGCCATTCGCAGAGCACATTCATATGTGTTTGTACATAACGCTCGTATAACACATTGCTGCGTCATTGCTAACATTTGTATGCTGAACAATTCATCATGACCCCTATTCATAGTATTATAATGTAACATGTTTTTTTTGTTAGGACTCAGTTTACTTGTATTTGACTGTAGCGGTCGTTGTCAGTTCAAATCCAATTATGTAAAGAGTGTTTCATTAAAATAACTTTTCATTCTTTTATTTTTGACGCTGTATATCGTATATAACAGCGTAGCCATAGTAGCTTAATGTTAAGACAAGCCCGCTTTCTATTTTTCAAGACATTGCGTTTTGTGTGGCGTAACTCAACGCCACGATTGTTTTGATACAAGTATGATACACAGTTTAACAGATGTCACATTGTGCCGATAAAAAATAAATTAATATTTAGATTAGATAATCATAATTCTAGAACCTTTAATACTAGACTCATAGTTAGCAAGTGTTAACATAATAAATATTTCGCGATTGAAGGTGACGATGGTGATGTATTTAAGACGTATCTAACCGTCAGTGTGAATCATTCAAAGTGTCTCTTTTCCACGCAATTTAACTACTTGATGTCTTAATTTATTCAGTAATTTGTATTTGAAAGAGAAAGTCTAGGCAAGATCTCCACTCTCACACTCTCTCCAAGATAATGGCTTAAAATACATGCCTATAAACAAACTATACGGAGTGTTTGAATTTAAATAGTGTTATGTATTAAGACAGTCAATATAAAAATATACAAATATACAACCTCTACAGAATTTTTGATGTACTTTAATCAGTTTGTCGGATTTTTTTTCTCCAAATACTTCACGAAATTAAAGACATTTCGCAAAAGTGGCGGAACATAACGCCGCGTTACGTCCTTACAGAGTGGGAAATGATAGTAACTCATATTCTCGCTCACTCACTTTACTAGACACTGTCCTACTGCCGTATTTTAGTATTAAGTCGAAACTAAATCATCCCAAAACAAAAGACCGGGTTAGCCCCGGATGCCAAACGAACCGGAAACTGGCTGGAATTAAAACCAGAATTATTCAGTGAATTAGATATTATGACATTGTGTTTGTGTATTTGCTTTGCCTTTGTATAGTTTTGATTTCTAATAACTAAAACTTTTTTTTAGCTTCACGCTTTATCCCGCACATGGCAGGGTAGGCAGAGGAAACTGCAGGAACCATTGCAACCTAGTGTTAAGGCACTTCGTTGCTTAGCCCCTGCTTTCTACGACTTTTTTGAGGCATTGCGTGTTGAGTGGCAGGAACTGAACACCGCTGATTTGCATAGTTTTCAAATCGAAGAAAATGGAAATAGGAAATTTATTTATTAAAACAAATGTATGTGCTTATATATATGAACATTAAGTACAATTATTGTAATGTGTAAGTGACAGGAAATTTGAAGACATAGGTCTAAATGTGTAAACATATTATGGGTACCGACATAATATATGTTTTTTTTATTCAAACTTCTAAAAAGTAAATTATAAAACAATCTCCAAAAACACACTACTAAAACCAAAATCAGATTTACCTGACGAGGCACTTAATGCGATACCATTCTAGCTAAGCTTATTGCGAGATGCGCATTAAAAATCCATAATATAGGCAATAAAGAAAGTACAGCCCAAACGTGCCTGGCGTTCAGCCAACGTTGGCGTTACCTACCAACATGTTGCACGTTGGCGCATGTCGTTAAATTTACATTTGTTGTATCGAATTCTCTGCTTACATTGGTTGGCTGTTTGATCTGAGGTCAGCGTGTTTGGGATGACCATATATGAGCAAAAAGGCCTATGTTCTATTTTTTATAGAAAATAAAAAAAGAACATAGGCCTTTTGTTTATTTAATTCATAGTTTTGATGTAGAAATATAGGATGTTTAACTTGTAAAGATTAATTTTAATACGTACTTAAAATAATTGCGCTTTCTTTTACAACTCAATCCTACATCCTAGCCAGTGGAGGTAGTTTTTGTAAAACGAATATGTCACTTTTATGTTAAATGTAAATAATAACTTATAATAGAGGACCGTCGTGGCGCAGAGGCGCAACGTCTGCCTGTAACGCGATGGTTACTGGGTTCGATCCCCAGTCGGAGAAGATGGATTTTTCTATTTCCATTTTCTTCGCTCTGGTAAACTAGGCAAACCGCGGCGTTGAGTTCCGCCACTCAACACGCAATGTCTCGAAAACGGCGGAAAGCGGGGACGGAGAAAAGCAGGGACTGAGCAACGGAGTGTTTTAACACTAGATTCCCACGGTCCTTGCAGTTCCCTCTGCCTACCCTGCCTAACCTTTTCAAGGCATTGCGTGTTGAGTAGCATGACTACAAAAATTCAAATGAATAAATCCGTCTTCCCCGTTGGAATGGAACCCACAAGCCGTCGCGTTTCACATATGCTACGCCTCCGCGCCATGATAGTCCTGAATTATTTAACAAAAATATATAATGTTAGATATTATGTTTTTCTGGGTTATACCTCTTTTAGCCGAAGATCTCTTTGACAACTGTAGCTAATTTTTCCCACTTTCAACCCTTGTATTTAATATCGTGTATGTATATTGTGTAATATATGACAATTAATATGATAATTATTTTCTATATATTCCAGCTTTAGTTTGTTTACAATTAATAAAAGTAATATATATATTCTTTATTGCACATAACAAAAAATACAGATGAAATATGTAAACAAGTAAATTTCGTTGACAACGGTGGGTTTATTTCTAAAAGAAATCTCTTCCAGCCAACCAATGGAAGTGAATACATTTCAATAAGCGGGAATGAGTAGTGCACATAATTAAAATGTTTCAAATAAACAAAAGAAATATAAACATAAAATGAAATAAAATATAAATTAAATATATAATTAAGTATATATTTACAAATACAAACAAATATATACATACATAAACCTACATACACACATACACACATACATACATACATACATACATATATACATACATAAATACATACTGTATATACACAAACATACATATTATGCAATATATACTTTATTTTAATTCTTATAAAAAACAATAGTGCGAATATCAAACTGTCTATGACTTTAAATTAATTGTTCAGACAAGCAAGTAAATGATTTTTTAATTTGGATTTAAAGGACAAAATTGATGGACTTCTTTGGATAGGATGAGGAAGGTTATTCCAGAGGGAGGCTGCGTACACAGAAAAGGATTTCTGTAGAAATTTGGTATTGCTCATAGGTACGTCAAGCGACGGAACCACGCAAGACCGCCTAGAGCGTGAGGGAGGAGGAAGAACCTTGAAGCGGGAACGTAGATAGGAAGGAAAATTATGAAAGTTAAGGATCTTAAAGAGGAATACAAGGATGTGCATATCACGGCGAAGACGGATTGGGAGCCAATTAAGTTATATATGTATGTATTTTCATTTGAAGTGAGATTATTATATTTTTTAATTATTTTTACATTATTGTATTATTAATAATATAAAATTAGCAATAATATAAAATTCTAGTTGATTTTGTACCTAATTAATAATTATATTAATGTTTCTATTTATTTTTAGCCTTATTCCAATGCAAATTATTCTTGTTATTTCTTTATATTTGATATCACACTAAAACTTAAATGCAACCTACATCTTCGTAGACATTTCTCTTTTCATTAAATATACCTGCTAATAAGATCCTTTATTATTATTATTATTTTTACACTTAGTAATAATAAAGTTCGTGTATATCCAACCACAATTTTTCAAAAAAAATATTTCTATTGCTTAATTTCACTTTAATTATGATGGTTTTTTAAAGCTAAATTCTCGGGTACGATCCTCAATACATGACACTTATGTGTAGTTAATGTTAACTTAGTATCTATCTATATAAACATATATAATATATATAGATAGTATCAGTCGTATGAGAAGTTGTGGTTCAAACAGAACAAATACGAGAAGCGAAGTAGTCGGCAAATACGTTTGAGATATTTCCATTTCCTTATATTTTCATATTTGAAACCGTCTCGCTCTCTACAGCTGAACAAACAGAGCCTAAATAACAATCTTATTTCTATAGTACCACCTACTCACCTATACATTGTCTTTAAAAAAAATAATCAAATAAAAATGAAAATGTCGTTTATTTAATTGAATTCAATGTTACTTATATTTATGGTTTTTGTGAAATGTTAAATTTGTCAACGTTTTTAAGATTCAAAAGTTATCAGTAGGTTATTTTCAGAACGCGTTGCGTGGCATAAAATTGACTGATTCCCTCTAGTGTTAAATGTTAGACGCTGTACCGCTGCATCACAACGAGGACCGTTGTGGCGCATAGGCGTGGCGTCTGCATGTAAACGCGAAAGTGTGTTGGTTCGATTCCCACTCGAGGAAGACGGATTTCTCTATTTCCAATATCTACACTCTAACAACTAGGTAAAATTTGACGTTAAGTTACGCCAATCAACATGCAAATGCCTCAAAAAGGCGAAAAGTGGGGAACGGAGTGTCTTAACACTACGTTCCGAATTATCAAAGGAGCTGTTCCTTCGATTCCCTGTGCCTACCTTGCTATATGCGAGATAAAGCGTGAAAACTTAAAAAATATTTAAGCTTACGTGCAAGTGCATATGTAAATTTGAGGTTGTAAAATAAGATATTCTCGTCCTAAGCAAGATATTCAATGACACTGGCGTGACCGAGACGGCCACCACTTGGGCGGCAGCCAGACGACTTGCCAACTTCCTAATTGCTTTTTAGTCACTTCCTATTTACATTAGTAAATTTATATACATATTGAGTTAATTATGTGATCCTCGCGGTTCTGTGGATGAAAAGAAAAAAAGATTTCATAATAGATTATTATATAACCTACTATATATTTTGCGGGGACGGAGAAAGCAGGTACTGAACAACGGAGTGTCTTAACACTAGGTTTGTATGGTTCCTGCAGTTCCCTCTGCCTGCCCTGCCATGTGCGGGATAAAGCATGAACCTAAAAAACCTAAAAAAGAAAACGACTAATCACTTTACAGGTTGATGTAAAGTATTTCAAGTTACAATATAATTAAAATGCTAATCAATGACGCATTGCATCGCATGCTTAAGCTTTGTGTATTTCCCACATAAGACAATTTAAGCTCCAAAAAAAATCATTACACACACATGCATATTCTTGCTAAAAATATACAGAGAAATCATTCATTCTTTATGTGACGATTCATTCATGATGTGAGTATTTTAGCATTTTTTAAGTTAAGAAAGAAATACTTTCATCACATAACAATTTGAACGTACTGGGATTTGAACCTGGGCCTCCTGGTAACTAAATTTTCTTAATACAATTTTTTTAGAAAAACAAGAATATCCTCTTGTTTCTGCTTTTACTAAGCCGACTCATGTTTAATAGTAAAGTTAGTAGTACTCTTGTAGTTCACTTATCGAGTTTGTTACGGTATAAAGTTTTTCCATCTCGCATAGAACTGGAGAGATGCCAGCTAATTGTGGAGATCTGCTCGCGAAGGAAACAAATTGGTTTCTGTTTTATTTCATTTAAAGTCCGGCCAATTTGAGCTTCTGTAATTAACAGTTGAAATTCATTTGAGAATCCAACTTGAAACGCGTTAACGTAGTTTGTTTGCGACTACGGTATCGCGCTTCGTTTATGAATTGTTGGAACTTGTACGTGTGAGGGGCTGTAGATAAGCTTTGGTTAATTTAAATTTGTTATATATTATATCTGATACACGTATTCCTTATTGCCTATAGTGTATTTAGATTTAATTCGGCCGCATAAGCGCCAAGTGTTCGATATGGTTGTCACAGCCGAAATTGATCGATGAACATCATCATCACCACTATTACTTCCACCACCACCACATCATCACCATCTTCATTGTTGGTATATGTTTTTAACTATAACATAATTAACCAAAAATCAATGAAAATCCTTTTAAAAGTTAACATAAACAATTATTTTAAATTATTATTCATCAAACATTTTTCATATCCCACATAAATCTTTTATTGAATCGACATCCGGTTCAAAAACAATGGAGCAATCGTAAATAACGTGAATTTCATCTCCGCTGAAAACATTTGAAATTCAATCGCAGCTACCCTTCCACTGAAAGAATTTTAATAAAGCACCTACTTGACCGGTCCGTTTCACTTTTGGCGAAAATTGTAGATAAAAACGACTGTGACAGAGGCAATTTTTTCAATCTTTAAACGTCAAATCTGTGCCCAATTTCCTTTTTGTTCATTTACATTTCTGGAGGCATCTGTGAACTCGTTTCGAAATGTTTTTTTGTAGAGAACGTTTCATTTTAAATAAGTAACATAGTAAATGTTTTATAACAGAATCTCAAATACGTAAGCTTTTACAATATACCGTTGAGTTTTGCAGCCTGCTACTCAGGTTATACTTCTAATTTGATGAAAAATGTAAAATTTTTCTTCATATTAAACAGGTAAGCAAGATACGGCATTTAGTTGGTAAATTTTGCCCTGGAAGTCACTCTTTACTTTACTGGTTTTAACATTAGGATCCTCTCCAACATACAAACCCTCTTATGAGGGAGAAGTCCAAAAATCCTAAGCTATCACACTTTGAAGCCAAAGTCAAACAAAGAGCACAGATCTCACATCATCAATCTAGCAAGGATTATCCCATAACACGGGATCTCCAGATAAATAGTTTAAGACTAGACCCACCAATTACTTGACCCAGCGTATACAGATTAGGGGCATATTTCAAGTTGGGGGAGTTTCTAAACAAAGTCTTACATTTAATTATAACATAACTTTGGTACAATAGTAGTTTAGTAGTTTGTCATCCTTGACAACGTTGTTAATGTATTGTTTGTTTAAATGTTTCTGTGCTAATATATATATATATATATATATATATATATATATATATATATATATATATATATATATATATATATATATATATATATATATATATATATATATATATATATATATATATATATATATATATATATATATATATATATATATATATATATATATATATATATATATGTGTAATTGCCGTAGTTAGTTAGTAATATGTAAACGTTATATACATGTGAAGTTCATGTGTGGTAGACAAAAGTAATTGACACTTTCCACTTCCAATATAATGTATTATAGTATTACTTAAAATCACGTAATACATTACGTATGGCGGAGAACTGAGTGTCTTTACACTAGATTCGTGCGGTCCCCTCTGCCTACCCTGTTTTGTGTGGGATAAAGCGTGAAGCTATAAAAGAGACGTATGAGAAAGCAACATAGGAGGTTAAATTATATTTATATTATAAAGGAATAACAGTAAAATGCATATTTTCTTCACGCTTTATCCCGCATATTGCAGGGTAGGCAGAGGGAACTGCAGGAACCATATGAACATAGTGTTAAGACACTCCGTTGCATATAGTCCTCGCTTCTCCGTCCCTGCTTTCCGCTTTTCTCGAGGCATTGCGTGTTGAGTGGCGGAACTCAACGCCGTGTTATGCCTAGTTATATTTTCTTCATTAATTATCTTATACTGTCAAACATCGATAATTTCTAGCTATAACGGTTTTTAAGCGAACCTGTAAATCAGTCTAAATACCAGTCAAGGGCTTCCACAAGCATTTTTCACTTTAAACATATATTTTAAACATCATATTACTCTACTAAATGCAAAATATTCGTTAACTTTAACGTTCATTAATATATGTACCACTTACATACTCACGTACGACAAACTATTCATAAACAACACCTGGTACCGCCTACTGTTGATTGTAAAAGCAATAATCGAATCATTCACGCCATGCCACGTGAAAGTGCTAATGAAAGCCGCGCGGTAAACTAGCAATTCAATATTAAACTGTTCAATATTTTTATTATTTTTAGTATTAATCCACAGTGAGTATAGAAATGCTAACTACAAAATAAGTTGTATAAACCATATAAGAATTTCAACTCAGCGTGATGAAGAACGCATGGCTCAGTGGTGAGAGCGCTTGCACGGTTCGCAAGAAGGTGCGGGTTCGAGTCCCGCTGCGTTCAAATGTTTGTTTCCTTTAAGTATTTTTTAAACTGTTATGCTGTTGAAACGCTCTTAACTAATGCAGGTTTTAAAGGGCTCTTGTAAAATTACCTGACTATGCCTTCACCTATGCTTATGGCCCAATCTTCGTTGTTGAACGACGAATGTCACCTGAGTTAAATTGTCCAGTACATTCCTTGCACGTGTGCTCTCTATGCAATTTAACCCTGGCAAAGTCTGAGATGACCTGACAAGCTTAGAACTACCTACCCTTGTATATATGGGCGCAAGTCAATATAAATTTTATGATTTTATTGTTACAGAAATATTTAGTATTAAAATTAATGTTTAATTATTTAATTCAGTAAAACCCATTTGTAATGTAAATTTCTTTATGATGTTATTTTCGAATATTGAACAGAAATATCAGCTGTTAAATAAACAAAAAGATTGAATTATGTAAAGTTAATCTCTTCTGTATTAGCTATTGAACGAGAATAAACTAATAATTGATATTACTATGTTATTTTACTATGATAAATGGACTCCTATTGTTAGGGATCTATTTCTCATATTATATGTATATTTCGACAACGAAACCCTGGTCTAGCGCTACATATACATATAAGTGATTGCATTCTCGACTCTTTAATGCAATGCGTTATTGAGTTACTGTGATGGAACATTACAAAAATAGTTAATATATCCTAAATTTAATTCTTCGTTAGACTAACCTAATTATATTGAAAACGTACCAAACCTACATCAGTCTTGTATTTAGTATAGATTAAAACAATTATTTAATAACTTGACACAAGAAAGCAGGAACTAAGCAACGGAGTGTCTTTACACTAGGTTCCTATGGTTTCCGCGGTTCTTTCTACCTACTTTGCCATGTGCGGGATAAAAGCGTGAAGCTAAAAAAATCTTAATACTTAACATTTGACTCATTTATTATGATTTACTTTATTAATAAACATACAAATATATATTGTATTTATTTAAATATAACCGCCCATTTACAAACACCAAGATTCGTCAAGCTATAATTAATTAATTTCACGAACTTCCGTCTGAGGGCGGTTGCTCTGCAATGCTCTGACGTAAGCGTCACTCCGAGATTCGCTCGGCCATCGAAATTAACATTTCCGCTGGTAGCTTTACAAAAATCATATGCAATTACGAAAATTAAATTAATATTGTAATTAAAAATTCACACCACGATGATTGGATATTTGTAACCTATTTTCTTTTATTTTAAAGTATGTAAAACTAATTAAAGCAAGCTTTCATCGTAATACGTGTTTATGCATACAGCTTAATGACTATGTACAACAAACTCTACTATAATACAAGAAAGTTTAAACACAACTGAAGTAATAATATGTAAATAACAAATACATTATGTAAATATATTATTATAACTTTTTTTTTAGCTTCACGCTTTATCCCGCACATGGCAGGGTAGACAGAGGGAACTGCAGGGACCGTGGGAACTTAGTGTTAAGACACTCCGTTGCTTTGTTCTTGCTTGTCTCCGTCCCCGCTTTCCGCCTTTTTCGAGGCATTGCGTGTTGAGTGGCGGAACTCAACGCCGCGCTTTGCTTAGTTAGCCAGAGCGAAGAAAATGGAAATAGAAAAATCCATCTTCCCCGACTGGGAATCGAACCCAGAAACCGTCGCGTTACAGGCAGACGTTGCGCCTCTGCGCCACGACGGTCCTCAATATATTATATTTAAAAACTAAATCTATGCGTTGGGTTTCATCAGCCAGTTCCAGGTCCATCATTACTTCCTTATTCACCAGAAGTAAACTGAATAAATCATGATAGAATTCTCCAAATAACCTTCGCTAGAATAATCATAAATTCTATATTTTTATTAAATGCATTTCAAAGTTCCGTCTATAATTTTTTGACTTCATCATCAGAAGAATGTGAGTGTCTTAGAGCAGTGCCTAGGACTGACAAGCTGGAAAATCTTAGGTTTAAGGAGTTCATTTGAACCAACTTCTCTACTAACTCTACCAACTAATCTTATGCCACCTTCCGAAAACATTTCTATGAATTACTACTTACAATTCCAGACAGACCGAAATCTATTAGTAGATTGAAGAGAGCTTACGCTATTATACCTACCGCTCCTACTTCTACCACGTACAAATGAACTTTAAAGCTATTAATTCAGTTGGCCAATTCGTTAATAACTACACAACACTTGTTAACTATAAATTAAAAAAATAAAATAAAATGGTTTGTTTTCCATAGAACTATTACTTCTAAGAAGTACTTCACGCCTTATTAGATTAGAGAAAACATATCCAGTCTTGATGACCAAATATAAATATCCTCAAGGGTTATACACTGTTTCTAATACATGTTGTTATAGCTCTGGGGCTAAATCTAAAAGTTACGAAAAGTTTTTTTGTATAAACGTACATATAATAGCTAAGTTTCATTAGGTACATGAATGAGATGATGAAATAAGGACAATAATTAAAGCTACTTGTAACAAATTAAGTAGCTTACTATAAAACCTAACAAAGGTGTGATAAATTAAAGAAAATAAGCAAATGTTAGGTTTGTACGCTCGCGTCATACTTGACAAATGGTGTTTTATTTTGGAACAATAATTTAATTATTTATTTTGTTTGAATTTTTTTTTTATTATTTTTCAAAATTTTACTTGTTTTATATTTGTACAAAGTTTATGAAGGCTAAATAATACTACGCTTTAAATAAAGGTCGCGGTAACATCCACATGCCTAGGCATATGCCTAAAGAATAAATATATTTTTTAAACCCTCTTAAATATGGACGCTGACAAGTCTAAAGCGTAGGCTAGAGCTGACACCGTTGCGGTGCGCCACAAAATTCAATTAATCCTGGCTCGTCACGAAAATTAGTTAAGGGGCTTAAAACTCGATGTAACAGCAATCAGATCACACAAATTATAAGCGTTAGAGAAAAATGTGTTTATATTTTTAAGTTGATTTAAATTCAATATACGTTCAAAACAATTCGAATTATTCCTTTATATATACCTTATCCTAAATAGTATCGTAAAATATATAGTATATGTTAAAAGTATAAGTATATATTTAGATGTATATCTTTCCTTAATTCACTTACTTTGCTGCATACAATTTCCTACAAAATGTTAAGATCGCATTTTGTTCTCCTCTCTATGTTTCTAATAATTTTATTATGTAAGAAGCTACTCACATTTAATTTCCAATATATTTAATCATATCTTTATGAGAAATGCTGTGTCATATTACGTAATTAAAAATAAATTAATTGAGGACTGTCGACGGTTTCTGGGTTCGATCCCCAGTCGGAGAAGATGGATTTTTCTAATTCCATTTTCTTCGCTCTGACAAACTAGGCAAAGCGCGGCGTTGAGTTCCGCCACTCAACACGCAATGCCTCGAAAAAAGGCGGAAAGCGGGGACCGAGAAAGCAGGGACTAAGCAACGGAGTGTCTTAACACTAGGTTCCCACGGTCCCTGCAGTTCCCTCTGCCTACCCTGCCATGTGCGGGATAAAGCTTCACCCTTAAACCAAAAAAATCCTACTACCATCGCAATAGCTTACCACTACGGCCATACATTACTATTTAAAATGAGCTTTAAAAACAAAAAATTTATCCACAAAAAGCTCTAAGCTTCCAACTTGCGCGCAACACCTGTACAACTTCATCTCGTCCGGATACAGCGAGTGTTTACTAAACATCTTTGAGGGCTTATCACATTTTGACTCACTTTGCTCGCGCTCGCTAAATAACTGAGAGGTGTTTTCGTTTTTATGGAACGAATTTCGCGAACCAATTTCGTTTTTAACACCATTTACGATGAATGGTTATATTTTTTTTTTATTTTTATTTTTTTAGCTTTCACGCTTTACCCCGCATATTGCAGGGTAGGCAGAGAGAACTGCAGGAGCCATATAAACCTAGTGTTAAGACACTCCGTTGCTTAGTCCCTGCTTTCTCCGTCCCCGTTTGTTTTTATTTTTATTTTTATTTTGAGTAGATAATCATTTTAATAATCATTTAAACAAGCATATCTTAGAAATACATATAGTACGTCAATTGACTTTTATTGTACATTTTAAATATGTTACGATGATAGCTATAATCACATATATAAGATATAAACAAAAGAAGTTAATAAATTAAGTTAGTATTAGATTACATAGTATTAATATTCCGTGTGTGGTAATAAATATATTAATTGATCCCCCAGTCACAGATCCTTTATTAGCTCAACACTTGTTAATGTTTTTTTTTAAATTGACTAACGTGTAGAATTTGTTTAGATAATTGTCAATTGAACTGTGCAACTTCGAACATCGGCTATGTTTTACACTAATCCGCCTTTGAGATCTTTAAAACGGTACAAAATGTTAAATTGTAGTTCAAAAAGTAACCTCTTTAAGTAATTAAAATGTATATATTATATGTAATAGATCTAAATCAATATTACTTATATGTCATAAATGTATGAAAACAATTACTAAAAAAAGATATTTCATAAATTCACGATATAGCATTAGTATTTTTAAAATCGCTTTGTTCTAGCCATATCGTCTAATTTACGATGTTAAAATTTCATTTGGATAAACAAAGGGTCAGATATCTCCCTAACTAAAGAGATAAAAAGGATATAAAATGACAACTTTGATCTTAAAATTAAATATATAATTTTTATAGTATACGGTCAACATTCGTATGACAAAACACTGTAGATTTTTTTATAGCCTCACGCTCTTTCCCGCTTATGGCAGGATAGGCAGAGGGAACCTTAGGAACCTTGGGAAACTAGTGTTAAGACACCCCGTCACACACTTTCCGTCGATTCGAGGCTTGAGTGGGATCGATTCATTGAGTGGGAATCAAACCCACAAACCGTCGCGTTTACAAAATACACACACCCACACACTGGGGAAGCTTTTGCGCAGACCATTGTTATGCACGAACTATACGTCCCACAAACGGAGAGTGTGGCACTTATCGAAATCCTACACTACTAAAACTTTTATAAGGAAAATTCATAATTATTATAAGCTGAAAACTATTTTTTTAAAGAAAATTCTTCAGTTAATATAACTGAAGACTTTTATTAACAGCTTACAACTTTGTTATATTGGAACGGAGAATTTTTAAAAACTCTGGCAATTTTATGAGCAAGGGTGACGAAAATGGTGAATAAAAATTAAAAAAGAACAGTCATACTTATACTTTTATATTAGACACTGACATTTAATGAACGATACAACATCTTGTATAAATAGTATGTATAAACGTAGAGGAAACCATAGAGTCAAGAAACCTAGTGTTAAGACACTCCGTTATTGCCTGTTGAGGCATTGCGTTGCATAACGCCGCGCTTTTGCCTTGTTGCCAGAGTCAAAAAATGATAATAATTTTATATTTATTTTGATTAAAATTCTAAACGTATATATTTTAATTACTGTTCACATTACGAGCGTTTCGCGAAAGCTATTTTTAATTAGCTAGCTATTATTAATTGTAATATATTAAAAGGGATATATCAAATAATTCATAATTTTCACGACGACAATAATTTATTATAGCATTAATATTTGTAAGGTAGCCGTCGTGGTACCGTTGAATGAAGTTCACAGCATAATGGTCTATGTTCGATTACCATTGGGTAAAGATTTTCATTTTTCCTTTGAGAATATGATACATGAGAAACAGATCAAGGTTACTTAGTAAATATTTCATAAAAACATATTTAAAAAAAATATTTACTTTCTTAAAACTTTCTCTTCTCTTTTTATTTTAAATTCCTATGGAAGATAAAGGACCGCTGTGGCGCAGCGTCTGCTTGTAAACGCGATGGTTTATGGGTTAGATTCCTACTTGGGGACGATGGATTATTTTATTTCTTTGCTCCGGCAAGGGCGTGGCGTCGAGTTCCGTCACTCAATGCACAATGCCTCGAAAAGGTAGAAAGCTTGAAACGGAGTGTCTTAACACTAGGTTCTTATGGTTCCTGCAGTTACCTCTGCCTATCCTGCTATGAGCGGGATAATGCGTGTAGCTTATAAAAAGAAAATTCGGCATGCTTTACATTTATAGTCTACGCAAACAAAGCCATGAGCTATAGCATTTATTACTTGTTATATATAAATGAAAAGCACAAACAGACGGTAAAGATTATAAATTAATATTAATTGCAAATATTCCCTTTTATTAATGAATGCTTGCGTATTAATTAATACAACACTATATCAGCGCCAGGATCTGACCTAAATTAGTTTCAGAACGATCTTTTATTACTATACACATCAATACGAATAAAAAGCTTTTCATTTCACTTTGAAGCTTTTAGAAGGGTCTGAGTTTTTATTTTATTTTCATAGCTTCACGCTTTACCATAGGGACCTAGTGTCGAGACACTGCTTTATCTGCTTTCCGGCCTATTTCGAGGCATTGCAGTGTTGAGAGGCGGATCTAAACGTCACGCTTTACCTAGTTGAAAAAAGGAATCGAACCCATAAACCGTCGCGTCTACACCCAAACGCCGCTGCGCCACAATGCAAAACCTCTAATTTTTAAGTTCACCTTAAAAAGCGACAACGCACCTCTTATAACCTCTGGTGTTTACCTACCACCAGGTGACTGGAACACTCGTTTGCCTTGCCATTTCCACAAAAAAAGACTTAAATTTTACTTTTTTTTTTACTTTGTTCTTCTAGTAAGCTTCTATGTTGGAAGACGAGTTCACTAGATCCCAATCGTTTGCAGTGCGTGTGCAGTCGTTAATGGAAGAGCTTTTGCCATTTTGTGTTGATATAAATATTTTATAACTTTAAACAAAAGGCAGAGAGGAACGTGATAGAATATAACGCTATGTTTCAGTATATATTTAGAGAAAATATATATAATCCAAGCTTAAACAAAATCACTTTCCACTGACGGTACTGACAGACAGTTTCTGGTAGTACCAAAAACATACACAATTAATATATGCTAAATTCAGATAAAAATATATATATTTTAAATCGATATATATTTTGATAATCCAAGTAACATTAGAACTTAAAAAAGTCATAACTACAATCCTTCTGTGAAATAATTATACATACATTTTTAATTATTTATATTACATTTCAACGGGTCAAAGAACTCTATAAGAAAAATCTTGATTTGAACCCAATACCATCACTTGATCTGACCTAACGGTATTTGAGGCAATTTACAAACGACTTAGACATAGCTGAGACAGTTATAAATGAAATTCAAGTCGCGTCGACAAGCCTTGATTAGATAACGTCTTTCAAGTTGGACCTATTAGACATCTACGGAGAAATAGAATAACTATTGTAATGTATTTATTTATTTCTTTTTTATACCATAATATAAAGTAATATAAAGAAGAACGTGGTCAAATGGTTTGGGCACGTCAAGAGGATTAGTGATGAAAACATAGTAAAAAAATTGTATGAAATAAAAGTGAGAGGTAAGGGGAGACCTCGGTTGACTTTCGGAAAACACAGTATCGATGATACTGGAGGAAGGTCACGTAAAAAGCATGAGGACTCCTCGGAGAGTATGTATGAAGAGGTTAATGACAGTGGACGAGGCGAAAGAGGTACGCAGGGACCGCACATATAAGTCTATGCTTAGACGTAGTATTTATATAGCAGCTTCACGCTCTTTCCCGCATAGCAGGTTAGCGAGTATCTAGAGTTAAGACATTATTTTGAAATTGCATGTAGCGTAATAGAATACTTTGGTCTTTTACCTATAGTAAGTTACAAAAAAATATTATGTAACATAAATATAATAAATTGCTTTTAAATAACTGCAGGCGCTAACGTTTTCTAATGTAATGCGTTACTACATATTACAGTTATGGGTTCGATTAAACTAAATTGGACGGGTTCTATTTAAAAAAAATAAATAAACAAATAAACAAAAATAAATATACAATATACTGAAATATTAAAAAACATATTTGCAACACGTCAAGATAATATTTTAAGCGGCTTTTCCAGACACTTTTAACTTTTTACAACTGACTTTATGAACGCTTCACGCAGCATTAGCTCTTCATTCTCATTATGCTAACATAATCCTTATTAAAAATTATAAAACATTATATAAAACCATGATAAAAAATTCTAAAGGAAAATATTTTCTTTTTATACTGACTCCCGTAGCAATTCTCGTAGCGTCATGGTAATACCGAGTTTGATTTCCACCTGACGTAATATTTTTATGCAAAATAATATTCTATTTTCTTTTTATATAATCAGATGGCAAACGAGAAGGTCCACCTGATATTAGTAGACACTCTCGCCCATAGACATCTACAACCTGAGAGGATGCGGATGCGTTGCCAAATAAATACCCAGACCAATCTCTCTTTATGGGCTTCCAGAACTCTCATTCACCGGACGAAAATGTCACGACGGTATTTATGCGTGGTAATTTCCCGGTTTGAGCCTTTAGAGCTACTGGTGTTGGTAGCTTAGCTCTACTTAAAATATACCGTGGGAAGATAACTTTTTCAAACGAAGCTTTTACTATATAACCACTTTACTACATATAAATAGTACAAAAACATAGTTACATCATCATTCATACCAAGTCTTTATGATGTTCAAATTTGGGTAACAATATCGACAGCAGACTGATATTGTCCAAGTAATAAATCAATAGCTGACGTCGGCCGAGGACGAGAGGTTCGGGATAACTAAGCATTTTGCAAGAGGTAATCTTGGCTGTCAAATCACTTATTGAGAGGTCTCTAACAAGAGGGTGGCTTGTGCAACTTTGAATATATTAAATTTATCTTGGGTACATCGATAGAGTAATGTTATTATATTATATTTTAATTGAGATATATATAAATGGCTATATATTGACGTTTTCAAAGCTCTTATTTATGCTTTTTCCCACATATAGCAGGGTAGGCTGAGGGAACCGTGGAAACTGCGGGACGCTTGTGTTAAAACACTCCGTTCCACGCTTTCCGCCTTTTCGAAGCATTACGTGTTGAGTGGCGTAACTGAACGCCGTGCTTAACTAGGTAAAGCAAAGAAAATGAAGATGGCTAGGGCAAAGAAAATGAAAATGGAAAATCCATCTTTCTCGAGTGGGAATCGAACTCACAAACCGTCACGTACAAGCAGATGCTGCGCCTCTGCGGTAGGTGCTCTTTTTTATAATTATTTATGACTCACTACAACCACATAAGATAAGTTTAAAAACGATTCAATTTTCATTGCATAGTTAAAATATGCGTATATTTAGTATAAGTATCAATCGTCAGAATATAATATCAATATATAGTATAGTTAGTAATGTACATATAGTTAGTTAATCATATATAAGTGCCATAAGTTCAAATATACAGTCATATTTGAAGTTACTTAAAAATATAAAAATCAAAAGACAAAAAGTCCAACAAATAAGGCTCAGATGTTTCAACAAATAAGTATATACCAAAATAAGAGAAAATTTCTTTTAATATTCATGACGCGAGAACTCATATGGCTGTCGTCTCGTCGCTCGTCACGAGGTATCATATAAAAGATAGTAGTGTCCTTATCCTACGTGACTCTCACACTGGATTTTTATATGACAATGTTAAAAAAATCATACGTAAACAAGATTGGAAAAGGTTTTGGGCAACATATACATATATTTTACACATATATGTACAGATATTTATTTTTTGTATATAATATATAGTGCTATCATGTCGCAGTAACACAATGTTTAAACGTTAGCGATAGTTATGGGTTCGATTCCATTTTGGAGAGAATGAATTTCAGGAGAAAATTATTTCTTCGCTGTTTAAACAAGTTAAAACACGGCATAGAGTTCCGCCACTCAATAACGGAGTGTCTTATCACTATGGTCTTTCTCTAAACCCTGCTAATGCTTGAGGCCATAATGTTTTTATAATACGCTGTGTATAATTTATTGCAAACAAAAACAACTCAACCATCAAAAAATATATAAGATATATATCATTCGCTAATGACTTGTTTATATTGATTCCCTTGATGTTATAACGTGTGTGTATTTGACATATAATTATTGTAAATTACATATAATTATAGATTTCTTTTCTATTACGTTCATTTACATCAATACATAAGGAAAATGATCCAAATATAAATTTTACAATGTTAATACATAGTAAGATTTCGCCCATGTTCGCTTATTTCGCCTTTTCGCAATAGCGTAAGTCAACTCCCAACATTTGTCACAACCATAGCAGTCTCAGTATTCACAATTTTTTTTCTTGAAGTGTTTACATATTTTTTTTATATAATTCTGTTCAAACATACCTATAGTAAAAATCATTTAATATTCGATTTAACAAAAATCCTTTAAAGTGCAGCGTTGAGTTCCGCCACTCAAGATGCAATGCCGAAACGAAGTGTCTTAACACTAGGTTCTCACGGTTCCTACAGTTCCCTTTGTCTATCCTGCTACGTGCGGGATAAGTCGTGAAGCTAAAAAATCCCAATTATCACATTTCTCTCGATCAAAAAGGACGAACATATCCTCTTTTGGTGAGATGATTTTTATTCGTAGAAGTGGTTATCGTTGATAGTGGAGTCTGTACTATTTTATTATTCCTTGGCCACTGTTTTACTTCATGTAGTTATAATTAACAATCATTTAATTATACATAATTGTAATTAATTTAGTCTACTTTTGTAATTAATTGTTATGTAATCTGTGACATCCCCGCTGGTACCTACCATTATTTACGGATTCGATCAGCTAATTTTACTCTGAAGATAACGCATCGCCACAGCATTTATCTTTCCTTCATTTTTCTTCTGCAAGTCCGCAGTTTACTGCCATATAACATCATCGGAACCAGAATGAAGAAGAACGTGCTTAGATGGTTTGGATACGTCAAAAAAATGAGTGACAAAAGAATAAAAAAATGATATATGAAGGAAAACTGAGAGGAAAGGAGAGACCTCGGCTGACTTTCTAAAGCACAGTATTGAATATACTGGAGAACGCATTAGAACTTTCCCGAGGGCATGTATGAATAGGCTAATGACAGTGGACGAGGCGAATGAGATATGTAAGGACCGCAGCGTTTGGCACTCGGTTCTCTTTAACCACCCCGCTAGGGATAAAGCGTGAAGTTATATATGTACGTATGTAATTTGTAGTAAACTACTTCTTTTTTACATATATCGCTTGTAAATCCTAACAAATAGATTGAGATTGAACCCAGAACAACGTCACAATTACAATATTCCAACATAACCTACCATTCATCAACTACATTTACGTAGAATTACTCACTGTTATCCATATCTCTGTTTATAATAAACTACTGTACGTGGTCAGTTACGTACACGGTACTCTCAACGTAACCACTCGAAATCATAATTTACGACTCGTAAATCATAGCATTTGTAATAATATTTACATTTAGCTACCGTTGTGGAATCACTTAGAAGTTACTTTGTACAATGATTTTCGATTCAAACCTAAATCGAGAGAAATCGAATCTAGACTAGTGCGCCGTTTTCAGGCTTTACACGATTCACATTGAATTCAGATTTTTGATTTTTTAACTGATTGACATAAAAGTGACTGAAAATTTTAAATGAACTTTTTTCATAACATAATGGCGAATACTGCGTTACTATCGGTGGAGCCGTTCCCGAGATGAGCACAAACGCACAAATCCAAACATTTAAAAAAATCATTTCCACATTAATTTATCAATATTAATATATAATTATAATAGTCTCAATAGTTAAATATTAATTAAGGTATATTAATACCTTTCGTACATGGTACACGAAAGGACAGTGACACAAATTTGTTTCATATAATAGAGCTATAAGAAAACTCTAAAAAGTAAAATGAAGAAATGAACATTTGCACTCGTACGCACTTTAAATTAAGTAAGTTCAAATCTCGTTTTATTGAAACTGTATACATATTTAAAAAATATTTGTTGTTTATAATCACGATTAATAAATTATAATTACACCCAAAAATCTCAGAAGTCGCGAATCTATTAAATCTTAGCCTTTTCTTACGCATTATATAGATAAATAGATTATTAAAAATATACAATAAATAAACTAGCATCCTCTGAAGCAGACTTCCGGTATATCTCCGACGGCTGGCCGAGTTAAAATAAACACAGTACAACAATGGCCCGTGCTTGACACGGAAGATGTGGGTCGCGCCACGCAACCGGTGACGCAACCGGCCGATCTCTTTTGTTTATCAACACTCCATCGGTTGTAGTTACAATGATTTGATTGAAGAAAATAAATGAGTTAGTATCTTAACTCTACAATCTACTTCTTTACTTACATACATACTTATATATATATATATATATATATATATATATATATATATATATATATATATATATATATATATATATATATATATATATATATATATATATATATATATATATATATATATATATATATATATATATATATATATATATATATATATATATATATATATATATATATATATATATATATATATATATATATATATATATATATATATATATATATATATATATATATATATATATATATATATATATATATATATATATATATATATATATATATATATATATATATATATATATATATATATATTTCCGGCTTTTTGAGGCATTGCGTGTAGAATGGTGGAACTCAACGACGTGCTTTGTCTAGTTGCCAGAGCGAAGAAAACGGAAATGGAAATATCCATCTTCTGCGAGTGGGAATCGAATCCACAAACCGTCGCGTTTACAGGCAGACGCTACGCCTCTGCGCCTCGACGGTCTTCGAGTTTTGCTTTAATATCAAAATTGTAGAGAAGTGGGAAGTATAGCTTATAAAACTTATGAAGCAAACTGCATATATTAGTTTTAATGTTTGCTATATACCACGTTGTTAAGTTCCACCTTTTGAAAATTCTCCTTTATTCCATTTTGACTGGAACACATTATGAAACTAATGTGTGAAAAATAAGGCATTAAACACTCGCATCTTTTAACTGCGTAGATTTATAATTTGTTTTATTCTTGAAAAAAACTATATACCTGGATATTTGATATAACTTTCATCTCGATACACAAATCGATTTGATCTTTACAAAAATAATTTAAATAGATGGACAGACAGACTTGCCAACAAAGTAATCTTGCAATTGTTCCATTTTCTCTTATCATACGAACGGCTATAAAAACAACTATAATCTCAGCTTTATATAAAACGTATAAAAGAATACACGTAACGTAGAAAATCCTCTAAAAATCAATACCACTTTCAATGGAAGTTGAAATCGAACCTGTACCCACCATAATAAATCACTATACAGTCAGACAGACGAAAGACAACCAAAGTACAATAAACCTATAGCCAACTGAAAGTATCTGAATACATTAGAATTGAATTTAGAAAGTAAAAGGTTCGTGAAACAGTCGTCCATCGTATATACTGTAAGAGATTCGTGACACGTGTTGATCGTGACGTGAATGTAAACGTAATTCTTTAAAATACTACTTTTTTGTAATAAAATAACTTTATTTATCTTTACGTAATCTGTGTATTTTAATGGTTGAACGGATCTTGTGAGTTATTTATTGATATAAATAATCAAAGTTTCAGTTTAAGAGTAAAAACATAAGTGGTAGTAAAAATACTTAGATAAACATATAAAAATTTAAACGCAGCGGGATTTGAACCCGCAAGAGGCGAACCATACAAGCGCTCTGACCATTAGCGCCATGCATTCTTCATCATGATTTTTACAAATTTCCAGTACAGCCAATTAATAAGCGATATTCAAATATTTTTAAGTAGAGGACCTCAACGCTGCTCATTGTACCGGGAACGATTGTACCAGGGATTCTCCAGTCCCTCGAAGGGAAAAGGATACATAATGTCATTTTTTCTTCGCGCCAAAATATGTTATATGCATTTATTAAAAAAAGATTAATTTTAAACATAATTTTTTAAAACTTTTACATTTTGATTAACAATCAGATTCACAATGAAAATATCAGTATCAGTTTCAATTGGTACGATGAAAGTGGTCAAAGCGCATTTGTTTCATAAACGTACGAGTTGTTACGAACAAAGGCTTCACAATGAATATAAAATAATTAAATTAGTTAAGAATATTCAAATTGAAAACTATTTCAGACCAATGCATTTAGTGTTTAACGAAATTTAATATTAAATGTTAAACGAAAAATGTTAGGGATTTATCGATTTTATTTCACCGCCATCGTTGTTTAGTACGTACGATGTATTTATCAGTTTATGTTCTGATCGCAGTATTTTGCCGATGGATTTAAAGCGGATTTGTTGCTTTATGACCAGGTTACAATAACTATACAATAAAATATTTATGAGAACAATGAATTCGCACTACAAAAAATAAAAACTAGGCAAAGCGCGTCGTTGAGTTCCGCCACTCAACACGCAATGCCTCGAAAACGGCGGAAAGTGGGGACGGAGAAAGCAGGGACTTAGCAACGGAGTGTCTTAACACTAAGTTCCCACGGTCTTTGCAGTTCCCTCTGCTACCTGCCTTGTGCGGGATTTAAGGTTGAAGCTAAAAAAAAAAATGACAAAATGTGATTTACAGGTTTTTGTTGCCATGCTCCTTATTTATAAATGCCTGTGGAAAAGAACTCTTCACTTTCTGCTAAGACGAAGTACGATGTTCAGTTCCTTCCTACTCGTATTAGAGAGAAAGTAACAGTGTCTTCATAGGCACCTGTAATTAGTCGCTTTAAAGAATCCTCAAACAGAGGCACAGTTCTGCCTGTAACGCACAGTTTCTGGGTTCATTCCCATCGGGGAAGATAGATTTTTCTATTTCCTACTTTCCATTTTCTTCACTCTGGCAACAAGGCAAAGCACGGCGTTGAGTTCCGCCACTCAGCACGCATTGCCTCGAAAAAGGCGGAAAGCGGGGATAGAGATAGCAGGAGACTAGGTTCCCACGGTTCATGCAGTTCCCTCTGCCTACCCTTCCATGCGCGGGATAAAGCGTGAAGCTAAAAAAATAAACGAAACAGCAAGAAAACTTAAATATTTTAATTATTAATAATATTAAAATCACAATAAACGCTTCCAGGATCAAATAAGCTATAATAATATAAAAGAGGCAAGTAGCAAACGCAATATGGCAGTCGAGTCTCGTCGACTGTTACGTGACGATTATCCTAAACGTTTCATTTAGAACTAACGATAATTAACAAAGTGGGCTTTATGTATTCTGCTCATTTCCGGCCCGGTTCGTCGATTTTTTTTTTTTAGTAGTTTTATTGGAAATAGCTTTTTGGTTAAGCTTAGCTCAGGGTAGTTAAAGATCTCACTACTCCATACAGGAGACGAGACTTGGTCAGCACTTGTGGTAAATTGTGCGAAATCGGGTTATACTATAACGGCCTTATTCATAAAAAAGTCTTATAGAACGTTTTAAGCATATTTTAGTTAACACGCTCTTTAGGCTTACAGAACGTTCGATAAATGTTTGTATTCATAAACGCTCTATAAGCCTCTATAACTAAAGTGTCACTAATTTGATTTATACGTTCACAATGTTGCCACTATACTGAAGTCGGTCGACTTGTTGCCGAAAATACCAGTAAATCCACAGATGATAAGTGACAAACGCATTGACATAGTATGACCACAGATAATATTACGTACAAAAATATATTATTGGATCTGGCTTGACATATACCGGCTTGATTTACGTCGTTGTTATCACAAAAACACGAATGTTTATTTTATTTTAGTTTATAAACTTACTTAATTTTTAAAAAATTAAGTCAAAAGAAGTAAAACGACAAAGAATTGAAAATTGTTTAGACGTGGACAAGTATTACCTATGTTCTGTGCACCTTTCTTATGTAGAATTTATTATTAATAAACTTGTTAATAACTAAATATAGTTAATAAATATCGAACAAAATGTCAATTGTTATATTGTTTTGTTTACGAAACTGAAATTGACACTCTTGATGACAAGCGACTCGACGACGTCATATCAGTGCTCATATTAGTATGAGCCATAATCAGCTGTTATATGAATCGGCCATCATTGGACGTTAAAACACTCTTATAGTAGGGTTCTCGGTTCTATAACTTTATGATAGGTTTATAGAACTGATTGGCACTAAAATGCTGTTATGAATAACGTTTTTTGACAACTGTACTATATCGAGTCTTTAAGCGTGCTATAACTTTTTATGAATAAGGCCGTAAGAGTTTGGTATGACCTTCCCCTTTCCTTAGGCGGAGGTTGTCCATTATGATTTCTCTCCGGAGAAAAAAGTAATTATAGTCCCTTAGGAAGAGTAGAGTCTCTTATATAGAAGAGATAATAATATATATTACTCCACAGATAAAGACATTTATAATTATAAAACGTTTTTACAAGAGCAAAATTTGTATTCATAATAGTTTCATTGAGTACTTATCGTAGTACGTACAATATGTACGTAAACTAAAAAAAAACTATATACGTAGATTATATTACATTACACATTATTTGCAATTTAAACCTTTTTTTTCTTACAAAGCGCGGCATTGAGTTTCACCACCCTACACTCGCCAAAAAGCCTCTATCTGCCCTATTATTTTTACTTAATATATTATTGTTCTCATAAAACAAACAAAGAAGGACCGTCTTGGCGCAGAGGCGTAAGCGTCTGCCTGTAAACGCGACAGTTTGTGGGTTCGATTCCCACTCGGGGAAGATGGATTTTTCTATTTCCATTTTCTTCGCTCTGGCAACTAGGCAAAGCGCGGCGTTAAGTTTCGCCATTTAACACGCAATGCCTCGAAAAAGGCGGAAAGTGGGGACGGAGAAAGTAGGGACTAAGCAACGGAATAACTTAACACTAGGTTCGTATGGTTTCCTGCAGTTTCCTCTGCCTACCCTGCCATGTGCGGGATAAAGCGTGATAAGCTATAAAAAAAATAAACAAATAACATAAGCATTCCCTTCAAATATATATTATTGTTCCATACAACAGTAAGATCATTATAATCTCATGTTTTTCTAATAACAGACGTCAACAAAGAGACACTGTGGCAGCATGTGGTCGAGGTTTGCACAAAGCGTAATCACTCAACCCAGATGAGATGAAAGGATGCTGTGTTAAATATAACATGGTGGATCCCGCAATTTCTGTTGCGTGGACTATTAAACGTAAAATCTCGGTGTTTTTTTTCCTTTCTAGTATAGGAATTTCGAGAAATCTTTCTTATCAACACAACGGTTAGTGGGTTCGATTCCCACTTGGGGAAGATACACTTTTCATTTCCATTTTCTTCGCCCTGGCAACTAGGCAAAAGCGCAGCATGAAGTTCCGTCACTCAAAGGCGGAAAAGCAAGGAACGGAAGTGTCTTAACGTTATGTTGCCACGGTTCTTGCGGTTCCTTCTGTCTATCGTGCTATGAGTGGAATAATGCGTGAAGCTATGTGTGTGTCATTTAGTCTAATTTCTAAACCTTTTAAAAAAATAATATGACATTTCAAATTAATCAATCGTTCAAATTTATGGAGAAGACCAAGAAGTTGTTCCGACCTCTCTTACTAAAAACTATACAAGCAAAGAGTGACTAAATCCATTCTCAATTTGTTTACTACACTCTTCATTACTCATATTAGTAGAGAATAAGCAGAGAGAACGTAATGGAAAGTCACTCCGTTCTACTGTTCTCACTCAAAGACAAGACATATACTGAGTGGTGGAACTTGCCGCCGCACTTTGTCTTTCAAATACAAGTTTCTTTCAGACAATAAATAGAAAATTTAACATTTTCCCTCCTAACCAAAAGCATCGGTACACATAGTCTTACGCCTAAGCAAAGAGGACGGAGCGAATCATGACACCGGTCCCAATACATACCAATATGTGCCTTATTAAAAAGAACTATTTGATCATATTAGAAACGTTTTGAGAGAAAACTTAAAACGAACTGTTTTAAGTTTTCATTACAGACATTTGCGCCTTAATGGGAATCCTAAGAACGAAAAGGCGATTTTCATAATTTTTTAAAATTAAATTACTTGCTTTATTTTAATATTTTATCCTCAGATGAAAAATAATTTCTAATATTCCCAGACATTTTAAACATTTTATTTATTATAATTTGTTTTAAATTTAATGTACAAAAATACAAACTGTACGTAAATTCGTATATTGTATTGTCATTCATTATTTTAATGAAGTATCTACGTATACAACATTAAAGCCACAAGGAGAAATGAAAATCCTTTCTTCTTGACATATATTTTTTATTATTTTTACTAGTTAAATAAAAGCATTAAAGAAATATATTACCACCACCAGCAATATTGTAACTTGTAGGATTCGAATGAAATATATATGCATATATATTTCTCCGTTTTTTAGAACAATCAGAGCAAGCGTAGTGGCAGTACTCTCTATTCTCCATTTTCCACACATATATCGACTATAAGTATGGAATAACAACAAAAGTTTATAATTCAACTTAAAATGTTTACAGCTATCCTTATGTAGAACGGAATCACCTACTACGGTAAATATGATTAAAAGGAGGTTCCAATCGTCCTAAAAAATTATCTTGTATCGCAAATAGCAGGGTAAGCAGAGGGAACCGCGAGAACAGTGGAAACATAGTGTTAAGACACTCCATTCTCCACTTTCCGCCTGGCGTTGCCAGAGCGAAGAAAACGGTAATAAAAAATAAAATGTAAATAGAAGAGGATAAAGCGAAATAAAACAATAAGAATAAAAAACAACCCTATTACTCCCATCGATTGACGCACGCTAGGTGCCACGAAACCAATATTGCTCATTTACCTTTTTCTTTTACTTCTGTAACTACCACACGATTTGCATGTATGTATGTGTATGTATGTATGTATATGGCTCGTACAAAGCTCTGTAACCGCTTAGAGTCGACTTAATGAAAGCCCGCTTTAATAAACTCGTGGATATTATTCACTCGAACGTGTCTCATTTCGACGAAACAAGCAAGGACTGTTGCGTGAACAGATACAGCTTCAAGGAGAGAGTTGACAAAATATATTTTTATTCTATATTTTAACACCACCATTTTGTTGGGTAAGTTGTCTGGTAAGTTTTAGTGGGTATCCATTTGAAATATTTAGTTTTTCGTTGATGGAGAAGAAAGAAGAGGAAGAAATTATCAGTAGTAAGAAAAAATAATTAATAATAAAAACTAACGCGGGGACGGAGAAAGCAAGGACTAAGCAACGAAGTGTCTTAACACTAGGTTCATATAGTTCCTGCAATTTCCTCTGCCTACCCTGCGATATGCGGGATAAAACGTGAAGCTAAAAAAAACCTAACAATTTATTTTTTAGAAAAATTACTAGTTTAGTAATCAATAAATAAAAAATAATCAATAAGTAAAAAGTACAGAGCCGTAGCGTCTGCCTGTAAACGCGACAGTTTATAGGTTCGATTCTCACTCGGGGAAGATGGATTTTTCTTTTCCATTTTCTTTGCTCTGATAACTAGGCAAAACTCGACGTTAACTACCGCCAATTAAAAACGCAATGTCTCGAAAAAGGCAGAAAGCGGGAAACGGAGTGTCTTAGCACTAGGTTCTCACGATTTCTTGCGATGCAAAGCGTGAAGCTATAAAAAAACGGTAATGTATTCGTTATGTACACAACCTAGTTATTCTAGACGCTGATATAGGTGAAGGGCATACTGGATGTATAGAGAAAGGTTAGTTTAGACGCTTTCATTGCGATGTATAGCAGTATTCAAGTTACAGCGACATTGAACTTTGGAAACTAGAAATTTATCTTAAGTATAATTCTATACCTGATAAAAGCGCGCTTGCCTTTGAAATACGTTTGCGCGTTCATATTTCATAGGAATATTCACAAGTTTATTTTGAATACTCTCATATAGGAAATAAAAAAGAATATTTTACGATTCATTCACCACACTGAGTAAGGTCTGTACAAGCAATAATCTAAGAACCTAAATTATAACTATTTAGCTTAGATATTGGTGCAAGATGATCGTAAAAAAGGGCATAAGTTACATTATAATCATAATGCATTCAAAAAATTATATAAATTAGCATTCCCATATAATGTCATGGCCCGCGTCATTTTAACATTAGATACTTTTTCGCAATAAATATTAATTTTAAATCTTCTTAAATAAATAAACAATTTAGATTTACAATAAAATAAACTAAAAAATTTAATACCAAAGTACACGTGTTTAAGTTACAAGAACACAAATGTCTGACATACTTTTTTTACATCCTCACGCTTTATTCCTCTCAAAGCAGGGTAGGTATAGGGCCGCAGGAACCGTGGGAACCTAGTGTTGAGACACTCCGCTCCCCGCTTTTCGAGGCATTGCGTGTTGCGAGTTACGGAACTCAACACCGTGTTTGCCTATTTTCCAGAGGGAAGAAAATAAAAATGAAATAATCCATCTTCACCAAATGCGACTCCGATGCACAAACCCTCGCTTCTACGCCACGACGTCCCTCAACTTCTCATAAACTTTGAGCCTCTATTTTACTTTCTTAAGCATGAATACGTATGGACTAAAAAAATGTCAGTAATCTCTCAAGGTGCAGCGGTTCTTGTTGCACATTGCCCTCCGGATATGTCAGTCAACTTACAATTTAACACAGATTAAAAACAATATTGCCAAATTCACTTACAATAATCAAAATCATATTCACTCATATCATCTTCCATTGTTAGTAGATGTATTACATAATCTGTGTAACATTCAAACTAAATTATTTAAACAACTATTCTAACAACCTCCATCATTTTCCCACCATTGTTGAATATAATTACGTAAATTGCTATTGCATTATATATAGAAGTGAGTTTACACTTGTCATGTTGTTACTTAAGATTTTTAAGAATTATTGTAGTTACTAACTTGTTAAGAATAACTTAAGCTAGAAATAGGTCAGTGCCAAATATTCTTTAAATACTTAAAGAAAATTGATTTGCGGGTTTGAACTTCAGTTCCAGGCCTTAATACGCCTTTCATCACGCTGTGTCGAAATTCTTATATGTTTTATACAATTTTTTGTGTTGTTAGTATCTTTGTAGAGAGATTTTTACAAATTTTCGTAAGCCGTACTCTTTTTCTTGCGTAGTCGAGTAAATACACTTAGAGGTATAATAATCTATATCCGACTTTCCGGTTAATTTTCGAGACATGTCTTGTTATTTGGCGAATCTCAACACCGCGTTTTATCCATTTATTAGGGAGATTAAATTAGTAATTAAAATTTAAAATATTGTAAGTAAAACATGAAATTAACTAAATATATACATTTATCTAAATAATAATAAATATCGATGCAAAATACCCTGAAGACCGTCGTGGCGCAGAGGCAAAGCGTCTGCGTGTAAACGCGACGGTTTGTGGGTTCGATTCCCACTCGGGGAAGATGGATGAATGGATTTTTCTATTTCCATTTTCTTCGCTCTGGAAACTAGGCAAAGTATGGCGTTGAGTTCCGCCACTCAGCACGCAATGCCTCGAAAAACGGCGGAAAGCGGGGACGGAGAAAGAGGGACTAAAGCAACGGAGTGTCTTAACAATAGGTTCGTATGGTTCCTGCAGTTCCCTCTGCCTACCCTGCAATATGAGGGATAAAGCGTGAAGCTATAAAAAATAGCCTTTTAAACAAAATAAAACCTATGAAAAAATATATTGTACAAAGTATGAGAAAAAAAGGTTTTTCTGGCAAGTAACAAACTGGGAAACTCCTAACAAAGTTGTAACAGGAAACACTCAATTGTTAGTTCCTTGTACGCTTTGGAGATAAAGCGATTTAGTTTGTATCTAAAGAGACGGCCAATTATTTGTCTTTGTTAAAGAAAAGAATAAAGCAGAATATAAAGTTTCGTCTACCCAAAGATTTTCCCTAAGAACGGTCATTTAACAAAAGATAATACTATTTGTTAAATGTTTGACATCTTGGAAATTCCTAGAAATCTCTATATAAATAGAAGTTTGCAAAAAAATAAGTTCTAACAAACGTATGGTTAGTTGATAAAAAAAACACCCTAGGTTTTTGAGGAAGCGCGGGTTCGAGTCCCGGTACGTTACGTTAATTTTTTAAATGTTCCTTAATGTTTAATTATATTTAATATATTGTAGAAATGCTTACAAGAATGATAACTTAACTAAGTATATCCAGACTTAAGCACACAGTAATCTGAATACAATAGCTTATATTTCAGTTCAATTTTCAGCCAATCTCTTAATATTGTAATAGTGATAAAATTATTTTAATTTTTTTTTACATTTATAAATTTTATTATTTTTTTTTAATTTTTAATTTTACGTCGTTCCAAAAGACAAAGTGCAGCGTTGAGTTCCGCAAATTAAATTGCAATTTTTTTTAACTTCACGCTTTATCCCGCATATTGCAGGGTAGGCGGAGGGAACTGCAGAAAATATATGAACCTATCGTTAAGACACTCCGTTGCTTAGTTCCTACAAAAAACAATTGCAATATTTCGACTAAAATTTAGTATAAAGTCTATGCCTTCTACGAAGTTAGGTTTTTCAATTTTTTTAGCTTCACGCTTTATATCACGCATAGCATGGTAGACAGAGGAAACCGCAGGAACCGTGGAAACCTGGTGTTAAGGCGCTCCGTCCCGCACACTCCGCCTGTCGAGCATCGAAAGGCGGAGTGTGTGTTGGATGTCGGAACATAATGCCGCTATTACTTCGTTAAAGAAAGAATATTAAAACTCAGTTATCAGCGTTCAGTTCTGCCACTCAACACGCAATGCCTCGAAAAAAGTGGAAAACGGTAACGGAGAAAGCAAGGACTAAGCAACGGAGTGTTGTAACACTAGGTTCCTATATTTTCTGCAGTTTCCTCTGCCTTCCCTGCCATGTGCGGGATAAAGCGTAAAGTTAAAAAAACCCTTTCCGCCCGCCCCTCTGCACCACGACGGTCCTCAAACAACATTTTCTTCTTTGTTGATTTAAAATGTAAAACATGATGTAAGTCCATATATTTTCTTTGTAGTTTAAGAGACTTACTATAACTAGCTGGTAGGGAATTTCTAACCTGAAATTAATCTAAGCAATTCTGAACTTTAACAACATTTCATTTTTCTATACGATTGTTCATAAAACACTCACCAGCAATAGTGATTCAATTTGTACACACCATATACAAGTGCGAGTGCGATATTGCTCCCGATCCTAGTCGTATATAAGATCTAACTCGATGATTCCCAATTCAATTGTAAAAGCTGTTTCCTTTCAGGGTTGGTAAAAGCTACACTATTTTTTTTAAAAGACGAAATCACTTTATTTGTAGGTCATATATTAATAATAAAACTTTTACTATTATTTTTTTTAAATCAAGAAGAAACGAAGGAAAATTTTAATATTATTTATATTTCCCTGCTTTGGAGACAAAAAACGTGTCAAGACTTACGCAACTACCAACATTAAGGCGTTAATCAAAAAAAAATTACTAAATTCAATATATTCTACTTATTTACGACTTAAGATATGATAGACATCCCTATTACGACGGTCAGCACGTTGCAAACACACGATAAACGACAGGAACCGTTCACAAACGGAACGAATTCATTCGCCTGTATGACCCGCTTCCTCTACGCCTTGGCTTGAAAGGTTACTGACATACTCTACAACTATTGCAAATCGATTATTTAATAGTTTCAATTATTGTTAATAAATTGATTGTTAAAATGAGTTAATATTTAATTATTTAATGTTTTGTATATCGCCTAATATAGTCATTTTAAAGCAATTACTTAAATATATAATAACGTGCTTGCCAAGTGCGGAACATTAGACATGAACGCGGATGGCTAATAATTGTGTATGAACGCTTACGCATCCACATGATTGATTCTTTTTCATGAAAATACACAATATTATAAAGTTTACCCCATTTTATTAAACTTACAACAATCACCTTTACAGTGAGACGTTTTGAGGTCAAAGATACATAAAAATGCAGTAGGCAAGCTGCAAATTTACACTGCACACATTGAAATAATTTCAGTTTATAAGTCTGGAACAATTTCCAATAAAAATCTTGACTTACTTGCAATAATAAAGTCTCCCGTCCCTTCCCGTATGAACTGTCCAACCTTCTTTTAGTTCTGTCTGAAGCCTCTCCAACGCGACTTCGTCTTCCAGAGCACCCTTTCCCTTCAAACCGGGGACTCCCGCCCATTCTAGGACTTCCATATTTGGGGCTTCGCTCCCAGTTTCGGGCTATACGTTCCCAGTTTTGGACTACTAGAGCTCGAGGCTGCATCGCTTAAAGGACTGCCAGTAAGTCTTGCACTGAAGTTAGGACTAGGATTGGGCCTAGGGCTTGGTGCTAATTTTGGGCTGGCAGTGCCGCTGGGACCTGGAGACGATGACGCCTGCTGCAGCAGCATTATTTCACGTCATTGCACCATTGTTGATTTTATCTGTAACAATATAAATCTTTAATATTTCGTAGAATAATTAATTTTGATTGTGACAGGCACGAAGTAATCAAAGTTTAATACGAAATATCTTTCTGAAGACATATCTTAAGTGAAATTAACCCTTTTCATATCAATTGTAGATAAGGTAGGTAAGACAGAACTGGTTCAATCTAGATATCCTACAGCGTACTAACAGCAACTAACGTCACTGGCAAACTTTAATTAAATTTGTGTTTTCATTGTGCTCGACTGAAACGTATCCACCGTTCACTCGCTCCACTTTTGCAAAATAGTTAAACGTAGGAGCGTTCAACGTGTCCCTGTACCGCACACCCGAATCATATTTGAAGTTTAAAATATTAATAAATGTATGGGTTCACCCATACATTAACATAATTTCATTGTATGTACACATTCATAAGCCAATATAAATGTAAGCATTGTTATAATTGAGTCAGTATCAATAAAGCGTTCAACAAACAGGTAGTTCTCATTACCTAAACGCGATACTCACAAACTAGCTGGCCTCCATAAAACTATCATATCTAAATGGTGTGTGGTACCAAACCCATATAATAAATATTTTTTATTCAAATAGACTTTTGCTAGCACTTTTGAATTTTTAAATGATTATGATGTTACGGTCACTTCAGATAGGACTTCTGCTGTTGAGATCCGGCAAGAAGAGTTCCTTCAACTTGCTCTTATAAAAACAAATTATAACTTTCCTACCAAACATTTATGGTAGCTTAAATGGAATTGAAAGGATCACACGCTCGTATCCTGTACTTATTTTCGGATATTATTATAACTGGATTCAGTAATTACCATTGTTTTTAGAAATATTAAATTTTGAAAGCAATTTAAAATATATTGTCAAATTTTATTATAGACGCGTCTTTACGCTGAGAGCTTTTAAACATTTCCCCTCTTTCAATGAAAGATTTTTTATAAAACGCTATCTAATAATAGAATAAATGGCCCAATTTGTTTGTGTAATTTGAACAATCTCTGGAAAGCATTCAAAAGGGAGGAGGAATGAAACAGCCTCGTCGGCAAAAATGGCAACATCGATTAAAACTAGCCGCAAAAAGTACAGCGAATGCCGCTTAAATTGCTTTAAAAAAAGACCTCCAGCAAACGTAATCACTGAAACGCGACGCAAAATATGAATGAAAATGAACGCCATTTTTTTGGATGACATTTTTCTTGTCCCCATTTTAGCTGTGGCTGAGTAAAGGTGGTGGATAAGGATATTTGCGAAAGTATTTTATTGGTACAAACCACTTTGTCAAATATGAGGGTCGACATTTTTGACCCGCGATACCATTGTATGCAACAATATAACCGTTTTGACTGAACTCATTCGTCATTCTGACATGAATAATTTCGATTGCTTAAACGATTCTAATAACCGCTTGGATGAAACAAATGCTGTCTATAAAACGACAACGTTGAGCTAAAATTTAAAATGCGTTTAATGAACTTTTACCAGCAAATAATAAATTTATTGAATTTGTACCTGAAGATATATCAAAACACGTGAAGCACGGTAAGTCCCCAGGATGTGATGTTAGTATTGAACATATTGAGGTCGCATCCGCGGAAATTATAGATGTATTAAATACCGCGGAAACAATTGTAACCTAAGGATTTAATAAAGACTATTGTAGTTCCAACAACAGGCGATTTAACTAAATCGTATAACTATAAGCTATTTTACATGATATAATAATTGGTAAAATGTAAGGAAAGTATTACATCGCAGTTTAGCTTTCGTATCGATATTTAAAAAGTTTCAGGCCATTTTAAGTGAAGTAAAGAATATTGTAATAAAAGTAAAGAATACGTTTACTGATATGATTTAATTTATAATTTGAATCACCGATTTTGGCAAAATTATTAATATTCTTCTGAACCTAAAGTGCCCTATACATAAAACAATTAGGTCAGAACATGTACTACGACAACTTTCAATATATAAATGAGAATTAAAATTACATTTTATATGTACGTAAATTCCCTCGATCGCCCCCAAAAGATATATACAGGTAAAACTTTACCAAATTACCTCAAAAGGTCGTTAACGTCAGATTGAGAATCTAATATAGTTCCCGCGGGAAAGCACGCAAAGGGGTGAGTTCTTAGCACATTATTAAGTTAGACATTACGATGTACCTACTCGTGGAGATATTTTAATCTGTTTTAGGTCATCATGGCGCAATTATTTAATACTTGGTTGCTTTTAATGGTGGGGTGTTCAAAATCCACAATACAAAATTTAGAGATATTGGTAGATTTAGTCATATGATCTACGTAAACACAACAGGGTCTAGAACAACCTAACGTTGAGGCACTTTCTACGTTTTGTGATCTAATTTAAATTATTGTGAGGAACTGGAACTAAACCTAGTGCCTTATCTTTCCAAAGCGAGGAAAATAATAATTTAAAACATATGAAAACTATAATATAAAATATCTTAAAGTTTCTTTAATATTATAGGCTTCCACGCGGATTATTTGTGGGCATGTCATTTTATTGTGCTCTAACAACCTATTTTATCTAGTAACATTATGGAAGGTTACTTAATAAGTTATGTTTTTTACAGAAATAATAATATTTCACCTACTCCACTACCGTCTTTACTTTACTATCTACCGCCTATATAAAATGTGTAAAGGTGTAACATGAGATGAAGAATCTAAGCCAAGAATCTTAAATTATTGCAATTAAGTTGTTACTAAATAAATAAAACAATTTAAAAAACTAAAATGTTGTTAAATCCTTCTACAAAACATACTTACCCCCTTATCCACTCTTAAATAATAACAGAAAAATTGGTAGGTCAAACTTCTAATTAATAAATAAAAAAACATAATTTTTCAACACTAGTAATATTTTACTACGAGGAAACGTCTCGTACGAGTAAATATGAGACAGAATGTCAAAAGAAATTGTATTACGCTATTATCACTTCAGATCTTGTACAAAGTGAGTATATAATGGCGACAGTGAAAGTGAAAGCAGTTTTGTAGTAGTAAATTCTACAATTACGTCCATCGAATAAGGTGCTAATTATTTTTGTTACTCGTACTTAGAACATGTGGGGACGTAGAAAACAGAGACTAAGCAACGGAGTGTCTTAACACTAGGTTCATATAGTTCTTGTAGTTCCCTCTGCCTACCCTGCAATATGCGGGATAAAGCATGAAGCTAAAAAAAAAACTTAGGACATTTTGATTTAAAAATATCAGTGTCATATTATGGCCCTTAAAGTAACCTTTAATAAAACTATTAAAATTTAATAGTAACTAATTCACTCACAATTTAAAAATACATAATTAACTAAAAACTGTATAGTTACTAATTCACTCAAAACTCAATAACAACTAAATAACTCAAAACTTAATAATATTCAAATAATTAAATGAACTTATAAATAATGGTACTGTAATACAAAATCAATATAAGTTCGATCGTTAAAAGCTTCTGTAAATAAACAAATACGAAAAGACAGATGAAAACATAAGCTTTTTAGTTTATTATTGTGTTGCTGTAGCAATCAACAGTTTGTTTTTACAACACTTTATAACTTACTATCCCACTTAGTTAATAAGTTCTACCATAACTAGGCATACATGAAAAGTTTGTCAATAAGCTCAAATATTTGAAAAGAAATAACATTTCATCACTTTCACACATCACATCACTCATCACAAATTTAATTTTAATCCAAATCTAAATTTAAAAAAATAAATTTAAATTGAAAGAAAATTAAAAAAGCAAAAGACGGCTATCTTCTTGTAAAACTCAATGTTGCAAAAATTGGGTTACAATACGTGAAACGTAGTATCTCACCTCTAGAATCCCTCTGGGTACCCCAAAAAGAAAAGAAACCTATGACTACCCACCCATATTTTTGGGCAGAATACAGTGCTAATTTCTTTAACGTAAAACGAGAGTAAATCAAGGCTTACATGAAATCATGTAGCAGCTATATGATAGCCAGTAATAGATATCTATACCATTACACGGTACGCGGCGACCGCTGTGTAATTATGTAGAGTATCGTTTTCCGAAAATCCATTTGACAGAGAACGGAAAAGGTTTCATTGTAATTGAGAACCAATCACTTGGATCGATCATTTATCAATAGCTAAGTGATAACATTTTTCTTTTTAGCCTAATGTAGGTTTACTGTAATATCCAGTTTCCATCTAAATATAACATATTGATGTGTATGTGTATAAAAATTGTTTATAAATTAAGTGGAGATCGAACCTACAACCATCAAAGAAGCTATAAAATACTACGATAGTGACAATTGAGATATCATATACGTACACACACTGGTATCATATATTTGTTTGTTTACTTATAATAGTTTATATTTCTTTCTCACCTACCTCTGTTAATATTAAGTGTTTCTTTTAGTCCTAAAGGTTATCTGAAAGAGATGGCTACTAAGCCAAAAGATCGCCTTTCGTGTTTTTTTATCATTTGTATGTTTTATATACAAATAAAAAAATAAATACTGTTCATTACCTGCTACTTTCCAGTCAAAGTAGCCTATGTCACTTTTTGGGGCTTTAAGTCTCTCTATTTTAAATAACGTCAAAATTGGTTTAGTATTTGAGATTAATCAATACAAACAGACAAACATATTATACATATACATTTTTTTCTTTATCTCTAATTGAAAAGACAGAGTACAAATGGAATAAAATCACATCGACCCCGTATATCACTTTCGTCTCGTCAACTATCATCAACTGCTCCGTTGCTCTCTGGGGGGCCATCTTGTTTTATTCGTGAATTTCTATAGATACAACAAGATGGCCGACATCATACTGTCAACAAGGGGTTTTTTTTTTTTTGGTAACACCAAAGTTCAGGGGTGAGAAATGGAATGTCTTAACTCCTAAGTTCTCTAGTAAGTGTTTAACATAATATAATGTCTAGTAAATAAGATGAGATTAATTAATTGCCGATTAATTCAAATTATTAAACGTTTGTTAAAAAAATCATTTTTCAAAGTTTTTCTTTTTCTTTACTTAATACAGAATAACACGTTGCCTAGACATTTACTGTGTTGGGTTTATTTCGTCCCACTTGATGTGTCTTTTCCATACAATATGACAAGTCTATTAACAAAATAACCATACATATTCATATTTTTAATAAAAAATGTTTAAATAAACTTTTAACGAGTTTATATTATTTTTTAATACAACAATTAAGCTATACCTACATTAATATACAACCTCTTCACGGTACTAAAACAGCGAAACCATTTGTCATGTGTGATAGAGATAAATAATTACTCTATTAACGGATATGAGCGGGACAAAGCGAGACACGAAGACAACAGGACAGGTCGGTCACTGAACCGGCTATTGTTGCGGAATTTTGTGAATGACAAAACTTTATATCGAATGAGGCAAAGCTTTTTAATATTTGTGGACCCAATGGTATGCAAGGCGAAGGTTTATTTTTTTAAATTATACGTATAGGCAAAGACTGGATTAATACAGGGTTCACTCAATTTCGAAGTACCTATTGTTTATATATTACTTATATTTATATTTAAAGCTTTTATTTATATTTAAACCTTATGTTATATTACCGATGTTCAGAAATACGTCTCTGTAAAGCAGACGATTGTACGTATGATTGCTGCACTTTGCTTATTAAATAGTAAAATGCTCTCATAAAGAAGTTTGAAGTCAACAGTAGCATTTCTATGGATGTAAACCATTTAGAAGACGAGAAGAAACTATTTAGCAATCCATGGACTGTGAGAGTTTCAGCCCCAAACGTTATCGAGTGGTGTAAAATTATCGGTCATACTACTGTTCTACATTATAATAACATCAATATCGCCCAGATATAATCTGGTATGACTCATCCGCGTAATACAACTAATTTTGATCTCGCATCAAAATACTTGAATTCAAGGGCATATTACTCGAATTTAACACAGCTTGGAAATTAAAAAGGTATAGTAAAAAATTAAATAGATATATTTAATTTTTTACTATACCTTTTTAATTTGTAAGCATGATAACTCTCAGTTCGATTCTTCTTCTAGGTAAAATATTACTATCAAAGACTTAAGTGGTTATAGTAATACCAAATAGATTCAATTACCCCACACTGTACTTCTACAAAAGCGGTATAACGCCAGTAGGTACTCGTACAGCCTCTTCTCACAAATCACATTTGTATAGAAGCTAAATCAAGATATATCAGATTCGACGTTCGTTTCATTCAATATGTTAACTAAGTGAAACCTAACTTAATACTTGTTCTATATGAATTGTAGGCTATTTTGACGTAGTGAGATGTCCCATACAAAATATTTAGAAATCTCTGGTAAAGGCTTTTTAATACGAGGTACATCATTATATATTATTTGCGGAAGCGTTCTAATTGCGCACACTTAGAGAGGCGAGTTTTTTATCTAGAATATTACTTTTGGTACCGTTAAAGAGATCTTGAAAAGGCAGATTGGTGAAAAATAGTCGATATTCGAACTTGAACAGTTCAATTTATAATTGATTAAGCAAATACCCGTAAACTTTGCCCTAAAAATATTTGTACTCACTTTTTGCCAGTCTCAAGAATTCTATCTTTCAACAAATAAGATTTCTAAATTTACCATTCCTAAAGAGTGTTAAGCTAACAAAAGGAAGAGCATATGCTTGGGTAACCTAGTATTGCCTTATTAGTAAAAAATATACTTTTGGTTTTTTAGCAATTAGTAATTGAAGACCAATATATAAAAATAAATAAAAGATTGTAAAATGTATATTTTTCACAATTAAATAAAATCAAAAAATCGAGGGGCACATCACTGAAGTCGTTATGAAGAATGAAAATTAATGCAAGCAAGAGTTACGACTTACGACAGTACAGTACGACTTGTTTATGCTAAACGTGATGAGTCAAGTGTGTAGGCTAAGGCTAACAAGTTATAATGCCGTATGTTTGTACTGTGTGTTTACTTTTATTAGCGCCGGTACATCGTAGGCGGTGATATATTTGCATAACTCTATATGGAAGACAGAATTCACGCTCTGTTTCCTTCGATACTCAAGGTCGTTGAGAGTTAAGTTTAAGCTTTTAGTAGAACGAAGCTAAGAAGAAATCTTGTATACTAATTTGGACATAAGGGGCTTCGAACCCATGCCTCTTGGAACACGTTCAAGCGCCGTGACTACTAAACCATACGTTGTTACGGAGCGATGCCGTACTTTCTAAACGGCTACTATAATGTTTTTTTAAGCTTTATCGTACTTTTTAAAGGGCTGCTATCATTTTTCTTAAGCTTTTGGCCTGCGAACATGCCAAGGCGGAAATTGTGGAACTAAGTGTCTTAACACTAGGTTCTTACGGTTCCTGCTGCTGCCTGCCCTGCTATGTGCGGGATAAAGCGTGAAGCTAAAAAAATGGCTTCACTTATAAAAATAAGTATTAAAAAACACGATATCAGATTAAAGCTTTTTTTTTAATTTCGTCCCACAGATGTTTTGTTTTTATTGGAGAATAAGTTGGAATGGTAATTGAAATAAATTACAATTTTGTGTTTAATATAGTAATTAAAAAAGCTTTGAATAAATAAATAAATAAGCTTTTCCTTTCATATAATAGTGCTTCAACGTAAAAGTAAAAAACACTTTAGTCTACTGAGTATTTTTAAAGAATTCATATTTATTTTAAGAAATTCGTCTTTAAATAATTTCGAAGAATCTAATTTAATTTACATTTGGTGAAACTTTGACCACGTCTGTTGTCGGGACAATTATATAAATCATATTTTTTTGTTTTTATAATTTTATGGTGTTAATCCATACTAGGTATAAAAAAATATTTAAAGAAAACATATTAAAAGGATCACATAGCTAATATAACTTTTTCTGAAGAACGTATGGCTTAGTGATCAAGGCGCTTGGATGGTTTGCAGAAGGTGCAGGTTCATATCACGCTGCGTTCAAATTTTACGTTTTTACCAAGACTATAGTCTTTCATAATATCGATAAAAGTGTTAATTTGGTTTCAATCATGATTAACTGGAGCAGATGTAACCACTATAGCTTTAACCTGAATCCCGCAAATTGTAGTAGGCAAATAGAACCTCAAGTAGAAGGAGCCTAGTGTTAAAGACACTACGTTCCTTTCCGCCTTTTTATGGCGTGTTGAGTGGCGGAACTCAACGCCACGCTTTGCCTTGTTGCTAAAGCGAAGCTGCCTCAACAGAATCGAACTCAAAACGTCACGTTAACCGGCAAACACTACGCCACTACGCCACGACGGTTTTTATTAAATTATAATTTAAAGAGTTATAATTTAAGCAGTTGTGACAAATACAAATCGTTTACATAATAAACGTTTAACATTCAACATAAGTAGCAGGTTTGGTTTTCTGTCGTGACAGATTTGCCTTCGTGTTTCCGGTCTGGCGCGACGCGGCCGGTATAATGTACTTATATATTTAATGCTCAAGTTAACTTGTAAACAACTTGTAGAATATGATATGACACTATTGAATTTCCGCGCAAACGACACCTACGCGTATATATATGTATATATATATATATATATATATATATATATATATATATATATATATATATATATATATATATATATATATATATATATATATATATATATATATATATATATATATATATATATATATATATATATATATATATATATATATATATATATATATATATATATATATATATATATATATATATATATATATATATATATATATATATATATATATATATATATATATATATATATATATATATATATATATATATATATATATATATATATATATATATATATATATATATATATATATATATATATATATATATATATATATATATATATATATATATATATATATATATATATATATATATATATATATATATATATATATATATATATATATATATATATATATATATATATATATATATATATATATATATATATATATATATATATATATATATATATATATATATATATATATATATATATATATTAACATATATAGTTAATTTTTCCGTATTAATATTGCCACTAACTGCGTGAGTGAGTGTAAAATTTCCCTTTAAATTATAATTTATCGGGTCTATTGAAATTGGATAGTTTATAATACTGACCATAGTAATAACATACGTTGTAACAAAACAAAATATTAACAACATTTTCAGGAAACAAACAACGTTTTCGTATTTATAATATTAAAATAGCATAGAAGTATAAAATACGCCTTGTGATATTACATACATTTACTCTCAGAATATAATTTACGTGCTAAAGAATTCTTTTAGAGTTCCGTAACCAAAAGTTTAAAACGCGACCTCAGTACTTAGCTTAGTGATGGGGTCTCATTTTAACCATTACATTGACAGCGGCTGTCTGTATGTCACCAGGCAGTATCTCACAAACCGTGATTAGAAAAGGCTAAAATATTCAAAAAATATGTAATTCCGTCGCCGTCTTCAGTTCTGTGAAGATCAAAAAAAATATTAAAAAAATACTAAGATGGTCCCCATAAAATAAACAGCTTTTATTTCATAGACCTCGGCTATTCAAATGTGACGAAAAGTCAATAATTACGGTACATATTATTATATATCACGACTCAGTATTATACCTTACCAGTTGTCAGTCCCACTCGAGGAAGATGGATTTTTTTATTTCCATTCTCTTCGCTCTGGAAACTAGGGAAAGCGCAGCATTGAGTTCCGTCACTCAACAAGCAGGGATGGAGAAAGGGACTAAGCAACGGAGTGTCCTAACACTATATGTACTATGTCATATGGTTCCTGCAGTTCCCTCTGCCTACCCTGCAAAATGCGGGGTAAAGCGTGAAGATAAAAAAAAATAAAAAAAAACTAATAGTACAATTGTAGCTAAAAGTCTGAATGGCGTCTGCCAGTTAACGCGACGGTTATACTCGGGGAAGACGGACTTTTTCATTTTCATTCTACGCTCTAGCGACTACGCAAAGCATGGCGTTGAGTTCCGCAACTCCACAAGCAATGCCTCGAAAATGCGGAAAGCGTGGAACGGAGTGTCTTAACACTATGTTCCCACAGTTCCTGCAGTTCCCTCTACCTACCTCGCTATTTTCAGGATAAGAGAAGAACAATGGTTAAGCCATAAAAAAAACAATTTTAGCTTAAGAACTTATAAGAAACTAATAAAGTTATATAGTTTAAGACAACTATCTTAAAATATCCTAAAATACCAAAATAGAAACAATCTATGGTTTCATCATTATTCAGGAATTCAGGAACTCGCAAAGTATACGGATTCTGATACTTTGAATAGTTCACTTCTTCGCTTTTGCTTGTTAACTGTGATTAAACGACTTTAGAGTTTAAGATGTTCAAGAGTCTCATGTAAATTTATAGAGCTTTTATAAAGCTTGTTACGATTATAAGATATTGGACTTTAGATTGTGTTAAGCTTCAACTTATGCTACATGTAGCAGAGTAAGTAGAGAGAGCATAGTGTAAAAACACTTATTTCTCCGCCTAATTTGTTTTAACTGTCACTATTTTATATTAAGTGGTAGAACTTAGATCGCCGCGCTTAGATCTTAGTTTATATTATTTTAGTCAACGTTACTATTAATTCCGTTATACGTATTCAATTAATTTCATTTCCTAGCAAGGAATTGTGTATAGAGCGGCTAAACTCAACGCTGTATTACTGTATATGTACAGTGGTTACAGTTCATACCGTTAACGTGACATAATATAGCTTTTCCAGAAAAATAAGCTCTCCAATACAATAAGAATTTTTGATATGAAACTAAATTTCCCATAGTTAGGGCGTTCAATGATGCAAAATTATTTTTTTTACAACCTGGCTAAAAAGGCTTAGTATTTAGTATCAAGGTCAAGGTCTTAAACAATAAATATTAAAGAATGTTACGTCACTCTTCACTATCTGTTATATTTACAGAGATTATACTTAATGTTAAGCCTGCGAAATTTCACATATCAACGTTACTTATATATTTAGCGTGTTTCAATATTGATAAGTTGTTGTATGTATAGTATAGTCTTAAGTTATAAAGATTCAACGTTTTTAAATATTACAAAAATCGATAAAAAGAAGTAAGCGAGGTATAACAGCGAAATCTCTCTATAGTTTACTAAAAGATCTAGGCCTAACTAAAGAACTATTATTAATTAATTTCTAGAACGCACTTCGAAGGCGACACTGGTGGAATGGTTTGGAATTTGTTTAGGTACGACCTAAAAGAGAAGTGCTTAGACAGAAGAGCTAAGCTTTAAAGCATTTTAAAGGGGACCGTTTAACCCTACAGTTAGGTCGCAACTCCCAAAAGCTTCCCTTCCTACAATGCGATGGTCCCGGTACACGCACGGTGAATCCATGGAATACTAAGTAGTTTCTTCTCAGTATCATTCTTTTGGATTTTCGGAGAGAAATCTTAGTATATGCTGGATGGATTTGAACCAGTACTATAAGACCAAATAAAAATACCATAATACTTCTCAAATACGTAAAAGATCTAAAATAATCGAAGCCTAAAACGCGTAGTACTGGTAGAACTTACAGTTCCGTGGGAAACAAATATCCCGAAAAGTCACCACCTTAAACTTAATAAGTATTTCGACCTTACTAACGAACTGACCAGGAATAGGTTTAGAGCGAGCTTATATGCGGTTGAAGTAGGAGCGAGAGGTATAACAGCGAAATCTCTCTATAGTTTATTAAAAGATCTCGGCCTGTCTAGAACTATCACAAATTCACTTCTAGAACGCATTTCGAAGGCGGCTTTGGTAGAATCATTCAAAATTTGGTTAGGTAGTGGGAGGAGCTCGGACAGTGAAGGTGAGCGTTAATGCATTTTAAAGGGGCCCCTTTAAACCTACACTTGGGTCGCAAGTCCCAAGCGCTGCTCGGAGCTCCTCTTCCTACAACACGATGGGCCCGGCACCCGCACGGTGAATCCATGGAAGCTAAGTTGTTTTTTCTCATTTAAATTGACAGCCCGGAGAGACGGGATGACGCTGGAAAGACAGTTGACTGCTGGAAAGACAGCTGGCAGCTGGGAAGACAGCTGACTGTTGGAAAGACAGCCGAGGGCAATGGCCTAGCAAGCCAAGCCCAGGAAATTCGAAGCTAAAAGTCCAAAAAAGAAAAATACCCCTGGGACAGTCCGAGAGGGGGGGCGGAAGATCTGTCCATTGGTAGAAATAAATAACGAAAGCGGCGCGAATACGGACTTGAAATGCCCTACGTGCGGGAAAAATTACAAGAGAAGAGCCTGGTATGTTAAGCATCTTAAAACACATGATGGTGTTGAAGCTCGACAGTCGTCGGTAAGCTCTTCGACTATCACTGCGGATAGAGTTGACCCTCATATGTCCCATGGTGAGCCATTGAGTGAAAAATATCAGGAGTCCATAGTCACCCGGACACGTCTTAGCATTCCTTATATTAAGCAATCGACATGGAAAGTACACGACGATCAATTAGCGGTCCTGTTAGAGCATCGGGGCTCAAAACAGGAGTTAAACTTGCAAGTAGAAACTTTCCAAAAAACTATTTACGACTATTTTAATGATATGTATCCACCTCCAAATTATTACGCTCATAAAAACAAAGAAAACGCGTTTAAGTCGAAAATGAGGAGGAAAAAAAGAGAACTTAAAAAGAAGCTTCGTGCGGCCAAAGCTTTAGGCGATAATTATCTTAGTTATCAATTGTCTAGAGCGCTACGGTCAACCCTGAAATTAATTCAGGGGATATCATTACAGATCGCGGAACATCATAATAATTTCGATCGGGCTAAACACGAGGTTGCTTTCGATAAAAATCCTTTCGAGTACTCAAAAAACATTTTTAAGGAAGATAGGGGTAGGCTTCTCTTGACCAATGAGGCAACTTATGAACATTATAGAAGCACATACGAAGTGCCTAATATAGAAAAACTATATAAGGAGCCAAATAAACAACGACCTGAGATTCCTCACATTGACTTTCAAGGTGACCCACCAACTTTAGAGGAAATAAATAAACAGATTAAAAAGAAACCATCTAAGTCAGCTCCAGGTCCTGACGGTATCCCTTATATAGTGTACAAAAAATGTTTATCAGTTCGTAAATACCTCTACAACTTATATGATAAAATCTGGTCCAGAAAGCAAATACCTACTTCGTTTGGAGAAGCAGTTTTTGTTCTCATTCCCAAAAAAGACCGGGTAACAGATCCAAAAGATACTAGACCGATTGCTCTTACCAATACTTTATCTAAAATCTTTTTCTCAGTACTTCAAGCGAAAATGACCCATTTTATGATTAGCAATAGGTACTTCAAGCCGAATTACCAGAAAGGGTTTCTGCCCGGAATTTCTGGATGCTTGGAGCATAATGGTTTGTTAACTGCTAGCTTAAAAGACGCCAGAACGTGTGAGAGACAAGTTACGGTATGTTGGATAGATTTAGAAAACGCGTTTGGATCAGTACAACACGATCTATTGATGTTCGCTTTAAAATGGTATAATTTTCCTACGACAGTAAGCGACATAATCGCGTCATACTATTCAAAATTAAAATTTGTTATAACCTCAAAAGACGGCAATTCAAAACCTTTAGGCTATAATGTAGGTCTTTTTCAGGGTTGTTGTTTATCCCCAATAATATTTAATATAGTTATTAATATTTTACTAGATATTCTAACAAAACATGAGAAAAAATGGGGTTATCGGTTTAAATTCAATAACAAGTACACGGAATCTATTCTTGCTTTTGCGGACGATCTCGCGATACTCACTAGGAATCCAAAGCAATGCCAGCTGCTATTGGATGAAGTAGACGAATTTTGCACGTGGACAAAAGGAATGAGGACAAAACCTAGTAAGTGTCACTGTCTTTGTCTGGGAAGACGAGACACAAAATATACCTCCTACGATCCGGGACTAAAAATTGGCGGAGAATGCATTGCTGTAGTTTCCGAGGCGGCACCTTTTAAATTTCTCGGTAAGAAAATAGATTACAAAGGCCGAACTCCATCATTAGATGTACTAGTCGACAGCTTTATGACGGATCTTGAAAAGGTAGACCATCGACCTATAAGTAATGTCAAGAAAGCTTGGATTTACGACAATTTTCTAACATCACGTCTGAATTGGCCTTTCCTCGTATATGATTTTAATAAAACCCTCTTGGCGAAGTTAGATGCAAGCGTCATAAAGATGCTGAAGTTTTGGCTTGGGCTAGCGCATTCGGCGGACACCTCAACCTTATTTAGAGACCAAAATAATTTTGGGTTGAGATTAAAGAAACCATCAGAGGTCTATAAACATCTAAGAGTCGCCAAAACACATATTCTGGGAAAATCTCGGGATGAGATTGTTACCTCACTCCCAAAAGACAAAAGTGTCCCAGAGCTCGAGTCAAGACTTAAATTCCATAAGCAATTTATGATAGGAGCACAATTTAGTAAAGTAGGGTTAGGATCAAAGAGGAAAGTCCAAGACACAGACATAATAAAATCTTTTATTCGGCAAGACGAGAACGATAAGTATAAGGTGCACGCAATGGGCTTAGAAATGCAAAATGAGTGGCTAACTATAGGAGAATTCTGTATCCCTTTAGCTTTAAAATGGCGCACCCTAATTCACGACTGGTCTCCAGCACTGTTAAAATTTTACCTGAATGCGTTCCAAATGACTCTTCCAGATCAAAGTAATTTAGTGAGACGGGGTAAAGCTACCGATAAATCTTGCTACATCTGTAAAGAGGCAGTGGGGACAGCTAAACATATGCTGGTGGGGTGTAGGGTACTCTTGGATAGTGGTCATTACTCGCGGCGTCATGACAAAGTACTGGAAATCATACGTGAAGCCGTTAGTCTTTCAGTAGCAAGAGCACAGAGAAACATAACAACCAGCAAACGCTCAATAGAGTTTGTGAAAGAAGGTTCTCATAAAAAACCTATACAAAAGCCTTTCTCCATATTAGATCCAGCTCCTGATTGGACACTTGTGATGGACACGTATGAGAAACAGTATAGAATCCCTGAGGATATTTGTGTTTCGTCATCTAGACCGGATATTTTTCTTTACTCTCGAAGCCTAAAACGCGTAGTACTGGTAGAACTTACAGTTCCGTGGGAAACAAATATCCCGAAAAGTCACCACCTTAAACTTAATAAGTATTTCGACCTTACTAACGAACTGACCAGGAATAGGTTTAGAGCGAGCTTATATGCGGTTGAAGTAGGAGCGAGAGGTATAACAGCGAAATCTCTCTATAGTTTATTAAAAGATCTCGGCCTGTCTAGAACTATCACAAATTCACTTCTAGAACGCATTTCGAAGGCGGCTTTGGTAGAATCATTCAAAATTTGGTTAGGTAGTGGGAGGAGCTCGGACAGTGAAGGTGAGCGTTAATGCATTTTAAAGGGGCCCCTTTAAACCTACACTTGGGTCGCAAGTCCCAAGCGCTGCTCGGAGCTCCTCTTCCTACAACACGATGGGCCCGGCACCCGCACGGTGAATCCATGGAAGCTAAGTTGTTTCTTCTCTTCTCATATATAAACAATAAAAAGATATAGAAAAACATCTCCCACTATGGCATTTAACCATCGCACGTAAATCCCCGTATCGCTATCTAAACAATATGCTCGGCAGCGACGCGGCGACGCGGCGGTACTCTATTTCCTTTTGCAGGCTGTTAGTTCTCCTTGCCACGAATATTTGTATTTCTTTTGCGTCATTTCCACATCCTCGATGATGTATCCGTGCGTGTCAGGGATCTATGTATATACGAGTATATAATATAGTATTGCAAATTTGTTGTATAGTACAATTTATACGGCACATATACAGGTAGCGGAAACGAAAGGTAATATTTTCCTACGTGCCTCCCAAATTTTGAGGTATTGTATTCGTCTACCAGGGTGGGGAAATGAAAATATTTTTTTCTAGGATATTGAATACCATTGCTATATAATGAACACGAATTAATTATTAAGGTAGTTATTTAGTAGCTACAACAACATGAACTTTTCAATTATTCTTATTTTTTCTCTTTATTTCATATGAATGTCTGAAAGAGTCTGATAAAATATTAATTTTGAAACATGTTTATTGACATATATAAAGTCAGCGCTTCCAATTGTACAAACGAGTACCCGCACGCTCTCGTACATAGGTGGGAGTGACTATTCCGTTCATTATATGTTGAGTAGTGGAAAGAAATGGTAAACGAAATAATCTATCCTCTCCAAGTAGTAAACTGCCGCGTTTGCAGGCAGGCGCCACGACGGTCTCTTCCAAAGTAATTTTCTATTATAAAATTTAATCATTGCATACTAATTATAAGATGATTTCCTTTTTTCATAGGGAAAATTTGATCTCTTGAAGTCGATATTTTTAATTGAACTGTTGGGTTTTCAGTTAACTTTCCAACGGTTATTCTATGTTCGGGTTAAATTATATATAAATTTAAACTATCAAGTTCTTAATGTTTTTCCTCACCTCATGCATTTTTTCAGAACAGAGCTCAAAGCCCAGTGGTCCCTGCATACCTTTTTCGCGTCATCCACTGTCATTAGTCACTTCATACATGCTCTCCGGGGAGTCCTTATGCTTTTTACGTGACCTTCCTTTAGTATCTTTGATAGTGGATGCATTTTAGTTGATTCTTGATTCTGACATAGTTTCTGAACGTCATCTGCATTATTATTCAATCGCTTTACCAATTAATTTAAATGTGTCACGCTTAAACAAAAAATAAATCGACTAGATTTTGAAACTGAATTCCCGTAGGTCGAGGTAGTATAAATTAGTAAGTATGATTAGGTAGGACGAGGCATACACTAGAGTTACTGTAGAAAGTTCTGTCGACAGATGGAAAACGAAAGTGGTCCGTGCAGTTACCCATGAGATAACTGCCTTAGTCGCATAAATCTCATAGTATATATTTCAAACTAGAATATTGGAAGCTTTTATTCTATTTTTAAATGTTACTCCATACTTTTTTTTATAAACAGAGAGCTTAAAGCACTTGAACGATTTCCAAGTAAAGTGGGTTCAAATTGTGATTCAAAAACAATTTTTAATATGTAAAAATATGCTTTCTTTACATATTAAATTTTATTTCATTCTCCACTCTTGTCCGCTCTTTTTAATAAAAATATTGAGTACACTTAATATGCTTGACAATTATAATAAAATGATTATAAATTCGGATCCGCACTCTGATAATAAAATATTTTTTCTACGCAGTCGAATTCTTCAAGTCATCACTGTGTATCTTGATTACTATACAATAGTAATTGAAATACTGTACAATTTAATAATGCACTAGAATTTCTTTAGTAACCGTACAATATATGGAACAAATTTTAAAAGTCGTCGAGGCGCAGAGGCCTGTAACGCGACGGTTTCTGAGTTCGATCCCCAGTCGGAGAAGATGGATGTTTCTAACAGTGTGTCTTAACACTAGGTTCCCACGGTCCCTGCAGTTCCCTCTGTCTACCCTGGCATGTGTGGCATAAAGCGTGAAGCTAAAAAAACAAAAAAAAAAAAGAATAGAAGTATTCAATAAAAAAATAAGGGGCCAAATTAATATTCCATATTGATTATCTAAAATGTATGTTCGAACATCTGACTAAATAAAGAGAGTAAAAGATAAATAATTCTTCTCCAGTAGGAATCGTCCAACTGGAGAAGAATGATTTATTTCTCTTCTTAGCTTTAGTAACAAAACAAACGCGGCCTGTATTTCTGCCACTCAAAATTGGACGAAAAGTAGAGAACGGAGTGTCTTGACACTGGGTTTCTCTGCCCACTCTGCTATGAGTGTAAAAGAGTGAAGCATTTTTTATGTACGTATAAAACGTAGCGAAATTAAGTCATATAGTAAATCATAAACGTCTTTATGATTCATAAAATACAAACATGTTCTACATACGTTTTATAAGAGGATGATTTTATTGGGATAACAATAAAAGTTTTATCGTGACCTCAACTTGTGATACACTCATCTTGTTCTTACGACGGCAAATAACATATATGAAATATTTAATCTAGTCTAGCTTCACGCTTCATCCTGCATATAGCAAGGTAGGCAGAGGGAACCGCAGGAACCATAGGAACCTATGAAATATTTACTTAATAATATTTTCTTGCTACGAGATTGTTTTTAGCAATAATCTTTGTTTACCGGAAATTTGAAATAATCTTCCTACAGTGACGCTTACAACACAAATAAATTGTAATAGCTGTATATGAACTTTGACGTGAACGTTTGGTCAGAGGTCAGAGCGCTTGGACGATTTCCATGGGGCACAAGTTCAAATTTTTACGTTTTCTAAAAATATTATTACTTTCTCTGGCCCGTTTACACTTTTAACGTAATTTATAATATATTTTTCGTATTCACGTAATAGCTTAAATTTTAGGGATTTTGAGAAAATCGGTGATTCACATAATATGTATATCTACTAGAAATAGGCTTAAACTTACAGCGCCTATACTAGATTGCAACGAGTCCGCAATTCTTTCATGGGGCAGTGTGTACTCTTTTACAATAGGATCCCAGAAAACGTCCAACAATGCTCTATATCACAATTTAAAAGAATTGTGAAAAGACGTTTGTGTGTTAAAGGTTATTGCCTGATTAATGATTTTTTAAATGATAACACACCTTGGGAATGAGATGCTCGCACCAGTCTGTTTCAAATGTGTCATTATCAAAATGAATATAATAATGTATATTCATTTTGATAATGACACATTTGAAACAGACTGGTGTCATTATCAAAATGAATATAATATTGACCATTTAAAAAAAAGAAAGAGGCCCGCTGAGTTTCTTGCGCCGGTTCTTCTCAGGTCTGAGGCATTAACTTTAGCGAACCGGTTGGTAGTGTTTTTGACGTTCAAAAAATGAACCATATTTTTTGAATTTGAATTTGGGTAAAAAGATGATGACCGCAGATGCCTACCTTTCTATATTCGGGGGTACATCGCAATGTTTACACAAATCGTTAATTCAATTGATGTATTAACTTTATATTGAAGACTCTGTGTTTTGAGAAGGTATAAAATACCTATATAGTAACTAGTATCAAATGTTCACACACTAGCATGTCTTTACTATGATACCTACATACATATCTTCACGCTCTATCCCTAGCAGGGTAGTCGGTGAGAACGGAGCGCCAAACGCTGCGGTCCCTACCTCTTTCATCTCGTCCACTGTCATTAGCCTCTTCATACTTGCTTTCCTGGGAGTTCCCTCTTTCTCAAATATCTTCGATACTGTGTTTTGGAAAGTCAACTGAGATACCTTACCTAATCTCTCTTTCCACTCATTTTTCCACAGAAGTATTTTCTTTTCCATATATCTTTTATATATATTACACATTAAAGACGAGAATCTAAACAAATTAAATTTATGCACTTTTATATTAAAAGTTACAAAGTAACATATACTCGTAATATTTAGAAATACTGGATATTGCAACAGTCCTAGTACATATCTACTAACTGGTAGTCTGGTAGGAAGCCTCACGCCATACGGTTAAATGTTCGGCTAATTGGTTAACGTGGACGTGCTCGTGTAAGGCGATTATGGAAAATCTTTTCCTATTTAGAACTGCCGTAAGCACGAGAGTTGTAGGTTCAAATTCATTTATTTATATACTTGCACTAATAAATAGTAAAAAAAAGTTGAATTTCGTCATTCAATATGCAATATATAATGCGAGATATCTGTATATACGACAATAATATTAGTAAAAGAAAGGGTCAAATTTATATGTCAGTTTTGGTGTAAGTAGCAATTGCGTGTATATGAGGGTAAATCAATAAACATTTTATTATTTTATTGTTTCTAAAGTATTCAGTATTGAAATTAATGTTTAATTATTCAAATAATGACTCGAAAAAGGTGGAAAGCAGGGACTAAGCAACGGAGTGTCTTCTTATTTATGATATTATCTTTGAATAATGAACAGAAATGTCAGTTGCTACATTGTTTTATATAAAATGGCTTGAATTATACAAAATCAACAGTTCCTATCGAAAGTTCTTATGGAGATTTGTTATAAAGCACAAAAATAACCCAATCGATATTACTCTGCTATTTTATTGTAAAAAGTGAACTCTGAACAGAGAAACTCTAGGATATTGTTACAAAAGTTGTAAGTAATTGAATTGAATTGGAAATTGAATTGGAAATCAATTGAATTAAAATTAAAACTAATTTCTCTACTAAAAAGCCATAAATTATAATATACAATGTCATATGTACCAGGATAAGAAATCGTGTCTGTCTACGCCCATTCAAAAATCTCATCTTAAACACATATGAACATACGAACAGATAACCTCCTTTGTATATGGAGACTGTTATATTAATTAAGACAACAGTTGGATCTGACCACAACGCGGTCGTGCTTCGATACACCGAGCTATTGTGTATTCAGCCGCGTCCGAGCTTCCTGGCGTCATTTATAATGCAGTTACGCTGTAGAGATGAGAGTGTTGTAATTACTGGCTTGAGGAAATATGGTGGTATATTTTATTTTGAAGTTCATGTCGTAAATGAATTGGGAGAGAAAGAAAATTTGTAATACGACAATATTTAGTATGGGATATGACACATACTTTAGCGTTACATCCATTTTACTGAACATATATTTTGTTTATTACTAAATGCAAAAAGGTTTGATTAAATTAAAAGTAAATTAAATTTAACAAGTAAAATAAGAAAATTCTTAACTATAAGTATATATATAAAAATATTGGAGCAGTAGTTCTTGCAACTACCGGTGCAGCGAAACAGCGTCAAACTCGTATGCTACAGTTGTGGGTTCGAATCCCAGTTAAGGTTGCATTTAAAATTGTACGAGCCGATAGGAAAGAGTATCTCAATAAATTCTCGAAATTCTCATACTACGAAAGTATAAAAAAATTAAAACACATTTGTGCTATTACGTTACAAACTTATATATGGGCGCAAATCAATATACATTTTATGATTTTATTGTTACAAAAGTATTTAGCATTGAAATTAATGTTTAATTACATATTTTTAATTAAAAGTTCTTCATTATACTGTTTTCGAATATTGAACAGAAATGTCAATCTGAAAAATGTCAGGTCTATCGTACGACAATAAGCCAATTGATATTACTCTGTTATTTTATCATCAAAAATGGACTCCTAACGGCGAAACTCTTGCCTAGCGCCTACATTTACTTATATAACAACGACGGAACAAATATTTATTTATAAATATCGATTACAACAGATTATAAGTGTATTGAACAACTTTGGAGGCTGTTAACTAATTTCCCCGACGACCAAACTTGGTAAGATCACTCACGGGCGCACAATAGGAAGTTTTCTCATTTTATATAGGTAATACAAGGTATTTTCTACCTTAACTAATAAGCGTATTAATATTGTTAATACGAGGCACCGTTACTGGGTACCGCTGTGGCGTATGACATAACTGACAGTTGACTTACTTAGACTTACTTGTAAGTTTTATTATTTTCTTATAAGTTTTATGAACGGGGACGGAGAAAGCAGGGACTAAGCAACGGAGTGTCTTAACACTAGGTTCCCGTGGTTCCTGCAGTCCCTCTGCCTACTCTGCCATTTGCGGGATGGAACGTGAAGACATAAAAAAATATAGTTTTATTATTTTTTGTATTTCCATCATATATTAAGTGGCAGGATGAGAGATTTTAGTTATTTTTTATTTATTTTTCTTATAATTGTTAGCTAAGATATATGTAATTCCCCAGGTTGATTCTGGACCTATATAATATATATGTTATTTCTACAAACATATTTATTGTAAACATCATAGCATTGATTTATTACAATCAAAACATCTCATGAGGACCGTCGTGGCGCGTGCCTGTAAACTTAATGGTTTGTGTGTTCGATTCCCAGACGGGGAAGATGGATTTTTCTATTTCCATTTTCTTCGCTCTGGCAACTAAACAAAGCGCGGCGTTGAGTTCGCCACATCACACAATGCCTCACAAAGGCAGAAAGCAGGGAACGGAGTGTCTTAACACTGGGTTCCTACCGTTCCTGCGCTTCCCTTTGCCTACCCTGCTATGAGCGAGATAAAGCCTAAAACTACTACTAGAAACATAACTTTATTAAGAAAATAGTAACCTAAATCGCCTATCATTTTAGTCCCTAAAACCGACTAAATATTAATCTTTTTCATTCAAATAATATAATAGGCATAAAATGAAGAGCTTACTTAGTGAAATTTTAAATAGGTCGTTGAATAAACGTCGGTGGGCCCATTGTTTAGTTCATGTAACTTCCTAATGGCCGGGAGCCGTCCCCTGCGTAATTAGCTTCTACAAATGCCATTGGTCACTTAACCCGGTTACCTATTTAATAGACGTGCTAGATTGTTTCAATAGGGATTGTTTACATTTCAAAGAAAAATAAATATTAGGCTATTTATATGACAGTGCGGCCCTCGCCAAAAATACCTATAGAATAAAATATTTCAAGGCTACGCAAAAAAATCTAGTTAAGAATTACCAATAGTTTTGTCACAGGACAGGATTTTTCCAATAATCACAATATTTTTAAGTGCTGTGTAACGCGTGAGGTAGTCATGATTACAATAACGTATTTCGTGAAGTTCTACGATCTTATTGTCTTTTAATATTTTAATAGAAGCATAGCACAGGTTTATAATTTATTCACAAACCTACATTTATATATTATCATGTGTGGACTTAATAAGTAATAATTAAATATATGCGTGAATTATTAATCGATAAAGCTGAATATTCGGTCACTACCGTAATCGGTGAATAGTCGACGGTCAAATCTCGGCTACATATTTTGTTTATATAAAATGTATTACTTAAATACAAATACTATTCTTTTCATTATTTTAAGTAAATTATTCTTTGAAATGTTAAATAGAGCAATTTCTTTAACAATCACTTTCTAAAATTACTCGAATAGAAAACATATCGATGACGTTAACAATGGATATAATTTTGGATAAACAACAACTGTAGATAAAATTTAGCTTTTCGTATTAATCAATACACATAGTCTGTAAACATTTTCGCATTTCGCTCAACAATTGTAGCCATCTCACTCATCGAATATTTTAATTATTAATACAATAAAAATAAGTTTGGCCGATCAGTCTACCGATCATTCGTTAAAAAACACATTTTGAACGTATGCTTACGCACTCTTACGTACGCTTTGAGGTGAATATTCGGACCCATGTGTGAAAAAGATAAATGGCGTAACCTCAATCGATTTCTCAATACCTTAACTCAAGTTTGAAGGAATAACGAAAGTCCTTAAGACCTTAGGTCAAAAGAATTGGAAAAGTGCGGCCCAAGACAGATAGGAATAGCTGATAAAGCCAATGCTAATGATAAGTCAGTTAGTTGGCCAAAATCATAATCGACATATCTCTACAAGATATAAGTCTATATAATAGATTTTCTGGAAAAAAAAATACATTAAAAAAAATAACTTTGAAAAAGTTACAATAAACTTTCAAACTTGTAATATAAAATTCTTTGTCCAATTAAAATTTAAAAACTTTTCGGACAATTATAAGATTTGTCATTCAGCTTCAGTTATAAGCTTGATGAATTGAATCAAATTCATCTCGTCAAGTTGGAGAAAATATTCAATCAATCGAACTTCAATAATTCAATATAGATGTCAACATTAATCCCAAACTTTAAAAGTTTTCTGTGTCAAAGTAACAACTGGCTTACTTTGTCACATTTCTAAGTGTCACAAACTAATTACCTTTTGAATATTGGAACATTCATACGTATAGAACTAGAATAAATATATTTAGATGGTATATTCCCCTAGAACTCGTAAAATCTAATAGTAGGCGTTTTATGTACTAGATAGTTCTAAATAAAATATTTGGTAGAGATGAAATGATTAAAAATATAGTTTTTTTGTCTTCACGCTGTATCCCGCACAGAGTAGGGTCAGCAGAGAGAATCGCAGGAACCTTGGAAACTTAGTGTTAATACAATCCGTTCTCCACTTTTCGCCTTTTCGAGGTATTGCATATAAGTGGCGGAACTCAACGCCGCGCATCGCCTAGTTGCCAGAGCGAAAAATTGGAAATTAAAAAGTCCATCTTCCCCGGATGGGAACTGAACCAATAAACCGTCGCGTTTACAAACATGCGCTACTCCTCTGCGCCACACCTGTACTTAAATTCGGACAATTATTACTACAATATTAATTAAAATTCTATTTTGATACAAGTATAAAGAACATTTGTCGTACATCCGTTTAAAAGTTAATATTATAATTTCCCGAAAGAATTGCTCACAAAATCGCTGTGAATTTTGAATTATGACTGAGTTCTTTGATTGATTTCATAATAATAAGGTTCTACATTCTCAAAGGAATAACAAATTTAAGTATGAAACCAAGTTATTTTTAATATATTTTTGTAAAATAATTTTACATTTTTGCTTTGCAGAATATGTCACAGTGTTTGAACGTAAATGTATATATTTTTCTACATGCCGAAAAATCTACGAAGCCATACGTTATTTAGGTTAAAGTTTAAAAAGGTTAAAGGTTATACAAGCAGAAAGTAAAGGACAAGTAATTTGTCTCCATATTTTGACACTTTGTCAATACTTCTAGCTGTCACAGTTGGTTATATCGTTTGACGTCATAGAATAGAGCCTAAAGGCTATCGTTATGATTTTGAAAATGTTAATCCACACTGAGAAAAATACTCAAAGACACATATAAAAATTTAAAAATTTTTATAAGTTTCGCTGCGGCCAAATTTTTATGTACATATTTCATTGAGTATTTTAGCCTATTACTAGACTCTCCAGTAACCTGACTAAGACTGACTATCCAACAAAAAAAAGACAAATTCAAACTTGAAGTAGTTCTCGAGATTAGCGCATTCAACCAAACAAACTCATAAAACAAGAAAAGAACATTTTAATAGCAACTTAAAGTTAAAATGTAATAACAAAAGCAATATAATATTTAATGAAATGATGATTAGATATTGAGAATCCATTCAGTTGTGAGATATCCGACACGACGTGACGTTGCGCGACCTATTCAATAATTCATTATCGAACCGAACTAAGAATACAGCTATATCATATGTCCCTTAGAATAAGCTAATATTATAATAATAAGTAAATAATTCCCACTCGGGGAAAATGGATTTTTCTATTCCATTTTTCATGCTCTGTAAACGACGCAAAGTGCGGCGTTGAGTTCCGCCACCTAACACGCAATGCCTCGAAAAAGGCAGAAAGCGAGAACACGCAACGGTGTGTCTTAACACTAGGTTCATATGGTTCCTGCAGTTCCCTCTGCCTACCCTGCCAAAAAAGAATATTTATTTTGCATACAGTTAAAATATTTAGTTATTTAATATTCATATTCAACGAGGAGAAGATGAACTCTCGTTTTATCTCACTTTGTAGAAAGATTAAGAGAACTTAGTGTCAAAACACTTTGCTATCCATTTTTCATCCGAATTCGGGACATTTATTGTAAACGGATGACTTAACTCGTCTTACCTAAATAGAAATAAAAATTAATTTACTTACTTACCAAAATAGAAATAAAAATTAATTATTTACCAAAGAAGGAATAGAACCGACGACCATCACGTATAACAGGCGTCAGTGATTCCTGAATAAATGATTTCACCGATTTACTCTATCAAGACAAGACAAATCTGATAAGATGAGATAAAGTTAGAAAGTATAGTGTGTGAAGAAACTGAGTTAGAGAATACTGAGGAATTGAACCAAAAGAATAGAGAAGAATTATTGTCCAAAAATTTTTAAAGCACAGCTATTTCTAGCGAAAAAATCTAGTGAACTTAAACGAGAACAAATTTGGGTGTAAATGTGTTACTAAAGGAAGCTTGAAAATGTTAAACAACTTACCGAAAAGTTTTGACTTTGGCAAATTTTAAAACTCGTTAAGCTGCTATAAAACCGAGGCAAATTAAAAAAACACTTCATTCATTTATACGAAGTGAGAAATTTTCTAAACAACCGACATGTTTTTTAAATTGTGTAGTTGTGGGTTCAAATTTGGAAGAGCATTTATATTAGAAAAAGTTAGTTCACGAGAATGGATAATTGAACACCTAAAAACTATATATATAAAATATCTAGTAATAACAGAAATATATAGCTTCTAGCTGGGTTTTTAATTTTTTTTTATATATTTTTTAATTGGATATAACTTTGCAGACATATAGTCAGTCCATTTTTTATCCAAAACTGAACAAAACACATTTTTCCACTAAATTGATTAAACCAAGGAAAATCTGTAAAGTTTTAATGATTAAATTATTTTATTTTACTTTTTTATTCCCATTACCAATCTATTTTCCAAAAAACATACGATGATTCATTCCCGGTTCTGTTCTCTGTTCAGAACCTTCTAAGCTTTTTTATAATACAATCAAATTTTATTAAATAAACAAATAAGTAACGAACAAGTATATATATTTATATTTATCATAAGCTTTCATCTTATTATGTACTTATAACATTACCAAAAGAGAAAAACGTTTAATAAAGTAGACATTTAACACATCGATATAATAATAAGCGGATATTGCAGCTAAATTGTAATGAGGCATCGGACCCTGCCACTCGCGCGGAGTGCTCTCGAGCCGTCTTTTTTGGCACGCGTACATACTTCATAGGGTGACGATAATAGGCAGTACTTGTAAAATATATGTATAATATATTTGTTTGAAGGTATTTTATATGTTATAAATAGTTTTCTAGAGAGTAATTGCTTTTTGTGTTACATACTTTACTTCCAAACTAGGGTGTAAGTTACTTTGGGCACTTTAAAAATGTTTCATAATAATTAGAAGTCATTCGGATCAACCTTGTGTGTTCCTGACTCCAATAATATTAATACACAATACACATAAGGAAATAAAAAAAAGAAATATATATAATTAAAATATTACATATTATGTGCAATTATTACTACAATCGATCTCTCAGGTAACCAATAAAAAATAGTTTCTGACTTTAACGCCTTGGATGTCCTGGATTCTCATCCCACCGTTGAAGGAATATTTCTTAGTGTATTTTTTGCAAAGTCACCAATACGCAATTCTTACTAATTTCTATTTCTTTTACTTTAGAATGGTTCCACGAAGTAGTTATCAAGTAAAAAGATCATCTAATTATATGAATATAATCCAGTAAGAATATATAGCGAAAAAGAATAAATATATATTTATACTTATATATATATATATATATATATATATATATATATATATATATATATATATATATATATATATATATATATATATATATATATATATATATATATATATATATATATATATATATGTATGTATTATATATTGTATGTATGTATATATATATATATATATATATATATATATATATATATATATATGTATATATATGTATATATATATATATATATATATATATATATATATATATATATATATATATATATATATATATATATATATATATATATATATATATATATATATATATATATATATATATATATATATATATATATATATATATATAGATATATATATATATATATATATATATATATATATATATATATATATATATATATATATATATATATATATATATATATATATATATATATATATATATATATATATATATATATATATATATATATATATATATATATATATATATATATATATATATATATATATATATATATATATATATATATATATATATACTATTCAAAAAAAGAAAATATTACGTTTGAATTTGGAATCTGTCATTTTTATATGATTGCTTGATGTGTTTTCTTATTTTCGCGCCATTATATTGTTAAATATTTTGTTATATTAAAATGGAGTGGGGTGATAAAGAGAACCGAATCGCTGTGATTGCCTTACATAAAGTAGGTATGGAGAAAAGTGCAATTTTTAAAACCCTCCACCCGCTTGGTATTAATCAAATGTTTGTTTACCGGGCTATTGATAGGTACAATGATACCTCCTCTGTTTGTGACAGAAAAAGATCTGGCCGTCCACGTACCGTTCGTGTGAAAAAGGTGATTAAAGCAGTTAGGGAAAGAATTCGAAGAAATCCTGTCCCTAAACAAAAGATTTTATCTCGGGAGATGAAGATAGCTCCTAGAACCATGTCGCGTATATTAAAAGATGACTTAGGACTTGCAGCCTATAAGAGACGTACTGGTCACTTCTTAACTGATAATTTAAAGAAGAATAGGGTGGTAAAATCCAAACAACTACTTAAGCGGTACGCAAAGGGAGGTCACAAAAAAATTTTGTTTACGGATGAGAAAATTTTTACAATTGAGCAGTATTTTAATAAACAAAATGACCGTATTTATGCTGGAAGCTCTAAAGAAGCTTCGGAATTAGTAAACAGAGTACAACGTGGGCATTATCCCACTTCAGTGATGGTTTGGTGGGGTGTTAGCTATGAAGGGGTGACTGAGCCATATTTTTGTGAAAAAGGTATTAAAACGTCGGCATAAGTTTATCAAAATACCATTCTTGAGACGGTAGTTAAGTCTTTAACTAACACCATGTTCAATAACAAAGAATGGTGCTTTCAACAAGACTCGGCACCGGGTCATAGAGCTCGATCCACCCAATCTTGGTTGAAAACTAACGTTCCGGACTTTATCAGCACTGAAAACTGGCCGTCGTCAAGTCCTGACCTAAATCCATTGGATTATGATTTATGGTCAGTTTTAGAGAGTAAGGCTTGCTCTAAACGCCATGATAATTTGGAGTCCCTAAACGATCCATTCGGTTGGCAGTGAAGAATTTTCCTCTAGAAAGAGTTCGTGCTGCTATTGATAACTGGCCTCAACGTTTAAAAGACTGTATTGCAGCCAATGGGGACCACTTCGAATAAACATTGTATATTTTTAATAGTTATATATTGATGTATTAAACTAACTCACTATGAAAGGAATAAATGTTACGTATAAAAAAAAATCGTGCTTTTCTTTATAACAATATTTATGGCAAGACTAAGTATATATATATATATATATATATATATATATATATATATATATATATATATATATATATATATTATATATATATATATATATATATATATATATATATATATATATATATATATATATATATATATATATATATATATATATATATATATATATATATATATATATATATATATATATATATATATATATATATATATATATATATATATATATATATATATATATATATATATATATATATATATATATATATATATATATATATATATATATATATATATATATATATATATATATATATATATATATATATATATATATATATATATATATATATATATATATATATATATATAATATATATATATATATATATATATATATATATATATATATATATACGAGGTGTGTTCAAAAAGTATCGCGAATTTTGAATTTTCGCGGGTTACGTATATTCGAATTTCAATTTTTTTGTGGCGTTATGTTGGTACTCATGTCTCTCACTTATGCCGACAACCTCGGCCATTTTGAATGTTCACTTAATTGTTGACAGCTGCTTTGCTTGCACGTGTTTTGGATCGTCTTCGTCTTTATTTTTACCCATTCAAAAAAATGGATCAAAGAACGTGTATCAAATTTTGTGTGAAAAACGAAATTAAGTGCGCGGATGCATTCCGAATGTTGACTGTGGCATACGGAGAAGCTACCTTGGACCGAAGCAACGTTTATCGGTGGTACAAAATGTTCTCAGAAGGCCGAGAAGATGTGAACGACGAAGAGCGTGCCGGACGCCCGAGCACTTCAACAACAGACGAAAAAATTAATGAAGTGGAGAAAATGGTATTGGCCAATCGTCGAATCACCATTAGAGAAGTTGCTGAGGACCTAGACATATCGATTGGCTCGTGCCATTCGATTTTTATCAATGATTTGGGCATGAGACGGGTCGCCGCGAAATTCGTACCAAAATTGCTCAATTGCGACCAAAAACAGCATCGCATGAACATTGCTAATGAGATGTTGGACTCTGTCCGCGACGACCCAAATTTGCTCCAGAGGGTCATAACTGGTGACGAATCGTGGGTTTATGGTTATGACGTGGAAACCAAAGCTCAATCATCTCAATGGAAGCTGCCGCACGAACCAAGACCGAAAAAAGCGCGCCAAGTTCGGTCGAATGTGAAAGTTTTGCTGACAGTTTTCTTCGATTGCAGGGGCGTGGTGCATCATGAGTTCTTGCCATAGGGTAGAACGGTCAATAAGGTTTATTACCTGCAAGTTATGCGCAATTTGCGCGAAGCAATCCGCCAGAAACGCCCGGTTTTGTGGAAGAACAAAAATTGGCTTTTGCACCACGATAACGCCCCTGCTCACACATCGTTGCTTGTGCGCGACTTTTTGGCCAAAAACAACACACTAATGATGCCGCAGCCACCGTATTCCCCAGATCTGGCCCCCTGTGACTTTTTCTTGTTCCCTAAACTGAAGAGGCCCATGAAAGGACGACGTTATGCTACACTTGACGAGATAAAGACGGCATCGAAGGAGGAGCTGAACAAGATAAAAAAAAATGATTTTTTGAAGTGCTTCGAAGATTGGAAAAAACCGTTGGCACAAGTGTATAATATCTCATGGGGATTACTTTGAAGGGGACAAAATAGATATTCATGAATAAATAAATAATTTTTGAAAAAAACACAAAATTCGCGATACTTTTTGAACACACCTCGTATATATATATATATATATATATATATATATATATATATATATATATATATATATATATATATATATATATATATATATATATATATATATATATATATATATATATATATATATATATATATATATATATATATATATATATATATATATATATATATATATATATATATATATATATATATATATATATATTTTTAATAGTTATATATTGATGTATTAAACTAACTCACTATGAAAGGAATAAATGTTACGTATAAAAAAAAATCGTGCTTTTCTTTATAACAATATTTATGGCAAGACTAAGTATATATATATATATATATATATATATATATATATATATATATATATATATATATATATATATATATATATATATATATATATATATATATATATATATATATATATATATATATATATATATATATATATATATATATATATATATATATATATATATATATATATATATATATATATATATATATATATATATATATATATATATATATATATATATATATATATATATATATATATATACATAAAATACAAAAAAATTGTATCTAGGTATGTGTATCGAAATTCCTTCTGTCCGTAAACGACATATATTACATAATCCTTGCTCACGGAATGTGCGTTATTACGGGAGGAAAAATAAAAGGAAAAAATCGTGCAAAAATTTTTCTTTTAGCTTTGTATTTCACTAAATTTGTACCCACGTATTCGACATCGCGGTTTTGTGTGACACGTGACGTATTCTTAACGCCTGTAAATCTATAGGCAGCGGTAAGTTGATACTTCTCACATAAATAGATTATCCCATACAAATATATTTTATAAATATGAAGCAATTGCTTCTAAAAATATCATAACTTTCTCATTAGTCTCTATTAAGCGCCGCTTTGAGTTTGTAGTTGTTATTCCAAACAAATGTAAATATATACTATCATTTTATCATTATTTCCTGTAACAAAGAAACATTTTATAAACACTTGATATATTTCGTTTACTACCGCGCTAGCCGAAGACATCACCTCGCCAATGTCAAATAGTATTGAAATACACGAAGGAGATTAACCTAATGAAAGAGATAAAGTTGCACAGTACGGAGTAAGTGTATAGCTAATTGGATTTGAGGTAATTTTTTTATTCACTATTAATGACTGACTTCAATGTCATAAGCCTCTTCCGGTTACGCCCAATAACATAGGTGATAAAAGACTTTGACCTTTACGTGTTAAATGTTTCAGAAAATGTATACAGACTTTAAGGTAATTTTGTCTGTTTAACAAGCGCAACAAACAAGTGAAGCCACAAGTAGAGAAAGATGGGGACGCATCCTGATAGTATCAACGCATAATCCGTCCAATTGCAGATCACGCCTTCTACCATAAGCGTACGATATAAAAATGACTTATGCAGGGAATATAGTAATGTTATAACAAAAATATATTTATATACATATATTAATAAATGTTCCTTTTTAAAAATAAACCTCTTCCAAAAACTGAAAAGACATAATAAATCACTTAAAATTCATATGTCCAAAATATTTCATATAAAATAAATTCAATAACCAAATAAGCTTTTACAGTGAAAACGAAACGCAAATTTTAACAGTTCGTTCCGCTCGGATTATTCAAGAGGGCTCCCGTAAAATTTAACGTACTCCATCACTGTACTCCACTTTATACGTGAACTTTGATACTGTACAGTTTACACTACACTAGACGCAATATACAATTTATATTTAATATTTTAGTCTTTAGTAACTCAGCTATTATAATAATAATAGTATATCTCTCTTTACATTGCTTTCAGTTTCACGCTTTATCCCGCATACACCAAAGTAAACAGAGAGAGGCAATAATAGTATCCAGACAATTTTTCTTTTCAATTAAATTACTACTAATAAATAATTGATCCTAATGACACAGTTAGTTTTAACTAAACGAGGATATTAAAATTAGTCAATCGAGTGGGAATCGATTCCACGACCACCACAAAATTTCCCACATTTATGGCTTTGCACCACAACGGTCCCAATAATTAACATTCTATGTATTTTGTATACATACAATGTTTGTTTGTTATCTTGACTTAGAAAATATCTGACTCTACACTCAGTGCATATTATAAAATGTATAGAAATTCCACGTCTCCGTTCACAAAGAACAGCTTAGAGGACCGTCGTGGCGCAAAGGCGCAGCGTCTGCCTGTAAGCGCGATGGTTTATAGGTTTGAATCCCACTAGGGGAATATGCATTTTTTCTTTTCCATTTTCTTTACTTTGGCAACTAGGCAAAATGCTGCGTTAAGTTAAGCCACTCAACACGCAATGCCTCGAAAAAGGCGGAATGCAGGGAACGGATTGTCTTAACACTAGGTTTCTATGGTTCCTATGGTTTCCTCCGCCTACCCTGAAATTTGCAGGATTAAGTTTGAAGCGAAAAGCTTTGTCAACACACAAAATCTTTAAAAAAAAACACGAAATTGGGAACAGTCCCTTATTTCCTATATCTCTGTCTCTGTCATGCTTGAAAAGGAAATCAACCATTCGTCAGATCAACCAACTGACAGTATGTCATTATGAGAAAGATGCCCAAATAAATAAAAAAGTGATCCCTATAAAGATTCTATATTCTTTAAAGGAAGGGAACCCTAGTAAAAAATAGCAATAATAAAAAAACTTATATGTACAAATTACAAAGTTTTCTGCTTCACACTTTAACCAAGTAAAAGTAGAGTTCTCGAAGAAAGCAATCTTTCTTCGAGAAAAACTTCGTAATGTCAAGAATGGTATTTTCAAAATATTTATATTACTATTCACTTAAGTACATACACATATTTGTGCCTTCTTGGTGCAGTCGAATAGCGTCTGTCTGTAAGGCGGTGCTTGAAGGTTCAATCTAACTAAATTTAATGAACTAATCTCTCTGTTCTAACTTCGGCCATTACACATGCTAATGCAGTCGTAAGCACGCGAAGAACGTAGTGTCTTGGCACTAAGTCCACCCAAGTTTAGCTGTATATAAATGTTTGTTTGTTTGATTTTTGTTGTTGATGATTAGTACTTATATATCATCACCTCGATGATATATTTAAATTAGGCCCTTTTTACATAATATGAAAATGTTAGTAACATTTCGAACTACTCCTATGGGATCAATGATGTAGGAAGGTTATTTATGCGGAAGTTATTTGTTCAATCAATAATAGTATAGAGGTTAACGTTTTCTATTGGTAATATATTTTTTCTCTCTAACATGCATAGCTATGAATTTAATATTTTTCATGCACCTTCATTTCTATTTTAGCCACGCATTTTTCATTTCAAGTGTCAAGACATTCCGTTCTCCAGTTGACGTCGGAATTAAGAGACTTTACATGCTTAGTGGTGAAATTCAATGTCGTGGTCAAATAAAAATAATTCAATCCTCGAAATGGTATTGGAACTCAAAACCGTCGCATTTATAGTCAGACACTACCACTTTACTACAATAGCTTAATATTTTAAATAGCCTTTAATAGAATATGTAAATTTAATAATTGTAAAAACCAAAGGCGGATGGTCCATCCGTAGAGTCGAGTACTTACTATAGATATTTATATTTTTCTCAATATAGATTCGAACTAAGAACCTAAAAGTGTATTTAATGAAATGCTTAAATTACATTAGATACGTAAATTAAGTCATAGCTAGTTGCAGTAATCTACCTAAGTTACCCGCAGATGCACTTCGTTTTATTATCTAAACACTTTTGAGAAATATTTTTTGCTAAACCAGAGGATTTTTAAGACTGGCCAAAAACGCGCGCAAATGTTGTAAGCAAATCTAGTTGGCTAAACTATAGAAGTTGTTTAAAAAATCAATATCAGTGTTCAAGTTCCAACTGTTCATATTTCACCAATTTTATTTTATTTCACAAATCCACCTTTTCGAAATCTTTAAAACGTTAACATAAGTAAAATTCCATTACAAAAACTCATCTCTCTAAGTGTGCGCAATGTAAGCGCTTTCACAAATAATATACAATGATAAGATAAATTGATGAATTAACCAAAAGAAGTTTTTAATTTAATTTTCTATGTATTACAACCAATATAAACCAGGTAAATAAAATAATACACTAAAAGTACAGCAAAAGCTTTACGTAAAGCTATACATATATATAGTATTATATTAGTAATAGAAACCAATATGAATAATTAATAAGCAATTAATTGATACGTTCAGATGTTGGGGACTTAGCTCGTATGTATGTAGGTGGATGATATCCGGCCAAAATTAGTTTTTGAAATAATCTATGAGTGTGGTGTATGTGTGTGCGTGTATATGTGTGCGTGTGTGCGTAATTATGAAGAAATAGAAAAAATAAGAAGAAATACATTTCTTCGCTCTAGTAACTAGACAAAGCGTGGTGTTGAGTCCCGCCAATCGTGGTAGGAAGTATCTCAACACTAAGTTCCCATTGTTCCAGCGATTCCCTCTGCCTACCCTGCCATGTGCGGGATAAAAACGTGAAGCTAATAAAAAAAATTGTCATATAGTTTTTAGTAGCTTCATACTAGACTAGGTAATAGGAAGCGAACTTACAACATTCGCGATTTCAGTCCAATACGGCGCCACGACATGTTTTTTTCTTTTTTCTTCTAAAAATAACAAATCAAGTTTTCACAAAAGCCTTAAATTAATAAAAATGCAAACCCATCAACTACTGAAAAACTAATTACACCTAGAAAGTAATTTAAAAACTACAATACTTATAACCCAGTACTCAACCATATTATACGTACGTAGTATCGCAATCATTCAGAACCTAGCAGCAAGATGGGGTCAGTGAGGCGTGAAACGGCAAACAAGCTTACTATATGGTTTTATAGGGGTGGGCGCACATTGCCTCTAATCGTTATATACTAGTTTTATTTCTTGATAGTTTTTACTAAACAATGTTTTTGCTATTCTTATACCTTTTGCATATTTTCTAGATTAGCTTTAAAGCTTTGAAAAAATATTGTTATTTATATCATTATTTATATAAGAATTTTCGATTAATAAGAACTAGTTGTTGACCTGAAGTTAATCAAGAATGTTTAGAAAGCTTTAGAAAGCTCTAAGGATTTGTTTTATTAATATATATACGTATAAATTGTATTGTATTGTAGCGCGGCGTTGAGCTCCGCCACTCAACACACAATGCCTCGAAAAAGGCGGAAAGCGGGGACGGAGAGAGCAGGGACCAAGCAACGGAGTGTCTTAACACTAGGTTCATATGGTTCCTGCAGTTTCCTCTGCCTACCCTGCAATATGCGGGACAAAGCGTGAAGCTAAACTAAATTGTATTCAAAGGAATTTGAATCTATACTTATCATATATATACAGATTTTTTAGTGTTAATATTATTAATATTGCTATTAAAAAAATAACTTCATACTATCAATATTAATTACTATATCTATCGAAAACACATTAAATTCAACATACAAAAACTCAATACAACACTTAATTAAAACAGAATTAAATTTTCAGTTTTCAGAAACAAAAATTCTATATAAAAAGCTTTACCACGCAAAGCTAACCTACATTTATGTACATACAACAGAACATAAAAGTATTTTTCAAGCGAGTTACTAAATTGGATGGGATGCTCGAGGAAATTGATGGCGTTCCTCTTCCGATGAATCCCGTGCGAACATTTTATGCAAAAGCAACAGTTTTAATAGCTGGCGTGTCTATGTGTCTATAATGTAAAATAATTTAGAAACAAAAGGATCGACGTGGCGCAGTGGCATAGGGTCTAACTGTAAATGCGACGGTTTGTGGGTTCGATTCCCACTCGGGGAAGATAGATTCTATATCTATTTTCGTCGCTCTGGCAACTAGGCAAAGCGCGAAGTTGAGTTCCGCCACTCAACACGGAATGCCTTTAAAAAGGGACAAAGCATCGAAGTGTCTTAATATTAGGTTTCTATGGTACCTGCAGTTCCTTGTGCCTACCCTGCCACGTGCAAAATAAAGTGTGAATTTAAATAGAAAATATAGAAACAAATACAACGAGTTCCCTCTTTAAGTTGATTATCGCATACTATACTATATAAACAACGAAATATATACTAAATAAATAACGGATATTAAGTTAAAATGCTCATATCGACTTGGATTTAATGCCTGTTAAGGCTAATTGATGTCTATGTGCCATGTTAAGCGATATCTTCCTTCCTTATTAAGAAAGACGATCTTGCCATCAGTGACATAAAGTATCTTGGTTACATCAAAAGAAGGAACGGGTCTCAAGCGAAGGATGCTGACGAGTTAAGAGAAGAGAATTTTAATACTGTTAGTCTAGATACTGTTAGAACCACTTCTATATACACAACGAATGCAAGAAACCCTAAGATTTATTACTGCTTATACGAAAATGGGGCAAAGCTTCGACGTTCGGAGTCATTCCACTAATACCGACAGAGTGGTGCTTCTCTTAAAACTTTCAAAATAATGAAGCCTGGCTGAACAAAAGTACTGAAAACAATGAAAGTACGATCAGGAGGAATGGGGAATGAAATGCTTTAATGTTTTTGAAACGCTCACGTGAAATATTGACGTGTAAACTTTTAAAGGGAGTTGCACAATGTTTTACTTACTTCGCTTAAATAAATTACGGTAAATTACGGTTGTAGAGTTTTGTTTGATACAAAAATAACAATTAAGAGATTGAGCCGTGATAAAAATAAAAAAAAAATAATAGAAATCCACAAAATGGCTCAAGTAGTCTAGTTTATACTAAGAAACAAAATTATAAACGATTAATAAATTATAAGTGAAAATTACAATCTACGAAATGTTCCGTATTAAATTATTAAAGCAAAAACTAAGTTTAACACCAAAAAGTTGCAATTATTCCAATATTAAGTAATTTTTTTACTTTAAATTTGCAAAATCGAGATAAGTAACATGAATGAATTTAAACAGAAGAAGGCACTGCGTAATACAACTACAGCAATTGGCCAATATAAAAAAATACCCGGAAATAAATACAAAAAACAATTTATTTAAAAAACACTGCCATTTTTCATAATCTTGTTAACGTTTCAACTTATTAAACAGGGATTAAATAAGTCTTGAAATGATCAAAGTTAATGAGTTTACAAATGAATGGAATCCATTTTGATAATGAGATTAGCTAACAAGGTTTTGTTTGAGTTTTCAAAATTTTCGAGGGTAATTTTCGTCTTAATTTGAAAAAATATTACCGTGGTTCATCTTATTGCTCATTTAAACATTTAGACATTTTAACTGGCACCTATTGTGCAAGTACGTGTAAGGACTGCCGTCGTATATATCATTATTTTATAAGATATTTAAAAGCCTAACCAAAACTATTTTACAATACAACTTCTACTAAATTAGATATTTGACCAAAAATCTAGATCTAGTCTGAAAGCTCATGACAAAATCAACATAACATCATAACAATAATATTTTTTATTGGGAAAGAAATTAAAATAAAATAAAAAAAATAATTACAATTTGACTTACACAAAACTTAATTTTAAACTAAAAACTTACTAAATCAACGTAAAATAAAATAAAAGTTCCATTCACAAGTCGTATAAGAATAAGATTTTAGTCCTGTTTCCAGTTCCATTGATTTTGAACTTCTGGCCTTCTATAGATGGCATCTTGAAAGATCCGACCACCAAAAAACATCACGATAACCTCAAAAGTTGACACCCTGTTTACTATTGTAATTGTGTTTCAATATTGCCAGCAATTTTGACAGTATTTAAGTATATTGTGGGAATATACCTTATATTGCATTTTTCTGTCTTCTCGTACTTTCTGCTTTCACCCACTTTCACAGGTTGGCTGGAAGAAATCTCTTATAGGGATAAGTCCACCTTTGCTAATGATATTTCTGTGTTTCTGTCTATTATATATATATTTTAATGCAATAAAGAATATTTATGCTTCGAGCTCAGGAATATGTTTCGTTACTACACGAAACATAGACTTGCATGTTATCTTTTGGGTATTCTGATTATTTTCCAAACCAATGTTCTGGCTCTGGTGCTTTTACTTTAATGCCTTTAAAATGTTCTCTGCAATTTTATAAATCAATTTCGAATTAAATATCTCTCGTCTCTCTTTCGAATTTAATACAAAGTATATCTTTTCGCCCTAAAGGTTTTCTGGAAGAGATGGCCTCTAAGCCATAAGATTGCCTCTTGTGTATTTTTCTCATTTAAGTACATGATATTTTTTATAAATAAAGAAATAAATAAATATGATTGCAAATAACACATATTCCATATTTAGGACGGCAATAAATACCTCCGTGAATAGACACGCACTCCATACTATAAATCCGCCATTCACGGATGAATTTCTCTACTTCGACAGCCACGTTTAAAAAGAACGTGCCCTGATTAACCAACGGAAGTCTCTATCTTCAAAAGGTCACAGGTGAGAAAATTACTGGCGTTGAAAAATGAATTTTATAATTCGGTGAAAGAGTTTAATTTTAGTTAGTGGAAATCCTCTTAACAACAGGGCGTAGATTTCAACAGTGGATAGGAGTTGGAAGTTCATTGTTTTTACTATTTAATTGTTTAAATGCCTGTGTTATAATGCTTTTATTAATCCAAAGCCGGGTTTAATTTTTGTTTCGACAAGCATTGCGTCTTTAAATATCCATTCATTTATATCCCATTTTCCTTATTTTTTCGGTTGTGAGGTTAATGCCGAAAGCCTCACAGACCTCAACAACGAAAACGGTTGGGGATGGAAGAGGATACTTTATCTCAGAGAAGTAGCAAGCACTATCGTGTCTGTTTTAGAGGAACTGTTGACGGCAATAGCGTCCTCAGCGGGACTCGAACCTCGGCTTGCGTCTGAGCCACTGTTACTAGATAAGAAATCATAAGGAATACTTTCATAAAAACAACAAATTATTACCAAAAGTAACAAAACCAAAGTAAGCTATCATAATTGCTTAAACCGTTGCTCCATTCATTTTCACATAGCCAATCATGTCTCAGGGTTAACGTCTTGAATTATATCTGTTACATTACTTCAATAATATAAATTACAATTACTAACTTTTCACACATGAACAAATACAGAGTATAAATAGACGAATTATTTCAAACAATTTTGCGTCATATTTCGCATCGTAATAAATAAATCAAACACTATCTAGATCGGAACAATTATCCATATTTTAACTTCAGTAACCTTTATATTACTGAATACCTGCCAATCTATTTTCAATACACAATGCCTTGATAGGCTTCAACGGGAAACAGAGCGTCATAAAATTAGGCTTTCACGGTTCCTGCAGTTCCCTCTGCCTCTGCCTACCCTGCTATGAGCGCGATAAAGCGTGAAGCAATATGATATACAGTTAGAGTAAATTGAAAATCCCGTTCAAAACAGCCAAAATTAATATCTCTATGTAATCAAACTACAAAGGTAAAAGTAAAAAAATATTAAATACATATACTATGTAAAATATGTAAATTTTCCAAAATTATTTTATTAATTAATGATAATGATCTTAATATATTAATAAAATTGCCTTAAACTTCATATTACAAAATAGTTCAGAGTAACGTAACGTCATGTTATTTTGCGAAATTAACGTCGCGTGCGCAACAGTCGGTACACATTTATTACTGCATAACCTCGATATTTTGAATCAAAACTTTATTAAGAAATAAATTAATATAAAATAAAAATATAATAGCTACACGCTATATGTATTCCCACACCAGCAGTACAGACAAAAGGAACTTAGTGTTAAGACACTCCGTTCCTTTTTTGTCGAGTGGCAAACAATCGAAGATTTAGAATAAGAAATAATTTTTTACCTCGAGCAGGAATCGAACTCACAAACATCACGTATAGATCTCCTGTTTGAAGCTGTTTTTATTAAATAATGTTTTATATCGTATATCTAAATGTTTTAAATAGTTAAAACATTTAATAATATAAGATGGGGGCGTGATTTGTGTTTAAGAGCCTTACAAGGAACGTTTCATATATAATTGCGAAAACGATTGATTTAATCATCAATCAAGCTTATTGATTAAAACTTGATTGATTTTAAAATCAATTTAAAATCAATCAAGTTTTAAAATACTTTTTAACAATGTTTAATATAAACTAACAATTTCAAACGAATCAAACATTCGTTCATAAATTGTACAAATATGTTTGGTAAAGTCCACTTTATATATAAGTAAATAATTACGTAATTTATAAGTTACGTTATTACATCATTATAATTTGTTTTTTTTTTATTTATTACTTTCTTTTTATTCATAGCATAATGTATTTTTTTCTTACCTTTACGCTTTATCCCGCACATGGCAGGGTAGGCATGAGGAAACTGCAGGAACCGTCGGAACCTAGTGTTAAGACACTCTGTTGCTTAGTCCCTGCTATCTCTGTCGCCGCTTTCCGCCTTTTTCGAGGCATTGCGTATTGTGTGGCAGAACTCAACGCCGCGCTTTGCTTTAGTTGCCAGAGCGAAGAAAATGAGAATAGAAAAATCCACCTTCACCGACTGGGAATCAAACTCAGAAATCGTCGCGATACAGATAAACGTTACGCCTCTGCGTCACGACGGTCCTCTTAGTACATTATTGAACGCAATATATGATTTCCCCTATTACAAACGAAAAAGGCAGGACATCTGTCCTATACTGTTTTTATCCAGATTACGGAAAGATTTATTATTAATGAGTAAATAAGCTGATATTAATAACTTTACGTCACAGAATATCAAATTTTTAAATCAACACAATCAAAAGATACGAGTACTTCTACGTCGTTTATATATTTCATACAAAATATGCTTGCAATTTTTTTTTAATTCACATAGCCGTACTTGACATTGACTTACTATTAGGATTAAGGTACGGAACATAATCGCACTTAACCGATATTTTACATATAAGTAACTTCAAAGAAATATACTTCATAAAAAGGCCAGACCACTAGTCACAATAAAAAGTAATCACGTAAATCACGTTCCACAAACTACATACCGAGGTAACTGTCCACCGTGTAACGAGTACGTTACAACTAACAGGGTCATCTATCTGTACAGCTAACTTTACTTTACTTGTGTAGTTTTAATTAAAAAACATATAAAAAAGTAACTGTTATTTTACCACATATTGTGAATATATTAACTTTTTTCATTCCGCTTTAATTCGTGACGTTGTATCGATGCAGCATGATGAAGAACGCATAGCTCAGTAGTCAGAGCGCTTGGACGGTTTCCACGAGGCACGGGTTAAAATCTCGCTGCGTTCAAGTTTCTATATGTTTTTTTCCAATATATTTTTTAGTGTTTAGTGTAGATTAACATATTATTTTTTTTTTTTTAGCTTCACGCTTTTATCCCGCCCATGGCAGGGTAGGCAGAGGGAACTGCAGGAACTATACGAACCTAGTGTGAAGACACTCCGTTACTTTTTGTGCAATGGAAATGTATATATTTTTTAAATGTCATTATTCCTTATTTAGTTATTTTAAACATCTTTCAGAATATCCTAATAAAAATAGTATGTAACATAATAAATACATAAAACTAGTGTTAAAACACTGTTCTCTTCTGCCCGAAGTCAAAACACTGTGTGAAGAGAAGTCGTATACTTATAAGATTGTATATTAATTAATATTCCGAGGCGACCTGTGTTTGTCATTGTGCGAGTAAGTTGTAAAAGTGATGCACGCTCTTGGCCATGTTTAAAGGAAAAGATTTACTAAAGTACCTATAAAGGGATTCCTATATACTTTTTAAATTATGAACTTCTAATGGGCGAATCAATTAGTTTTAAAAAGTCCAAAGTAGGCATGAAATTAATTAAAAAATTATACTTGTACTATACATACTTTGTTAACACCCTATTTCCAAACCATTTTCAATGTGAAGAGTTAGAACAAATATTGGCAAACATTCACCTATAAACCGTATAGTAAATACCTATAATGAAATTAGTCCTACAAATGATGTTGACAGCCTTCCACGATACATTACAAAAGTTTAAGAAAAAAAATATTTCTGTTATTTAGTTTTACCATTTTAAAAAAATAATTCATACGGTCAAAACGTAATAACTCATGTTTAAATTATAACATGCACGCTTTTCAGCTCCACACTTGAGGGGAGAACCTAGGACACTGTCAGGACACTCCGTTCTCCGCTTTTCGTCTAAATTAGTACACACGGGGCGCTGGAGGAACTAAACGGGCAAAAAAACAGTAAAATAAATATTATTTAAGTTAAATTCCCAATGGAATTGAATTCACTACATGTATTTAAGTAATTTTCCCCATATCTAAATCTAGCTTCCACATCGCTAGTTCCGTCACTCGTCATAGAGACGGTAAGAAACATCTGTTGCGGTCTGATTGGAGCCAATATCGTGACGCAATAAATCAGAGCATCGCTGAAAAAATAAAGGGTGGAAACTAGGGTTGAACGTATCATCAGATAAGGCTTATGCTTCATAGAATGTTATAGAGGCTTAATTTTTTTGTGTCTTCACTTTTTATCTCGCACATGGCAGGGTAGGCAGAGAAAACTGCAAGAACCATAGGAACCTAGTGTTAAGACAGCCCGTCGCTTGGTCCCTGCTTTCCGCCTTATTCGAGGCATTGCATGTTGAGTGGCGGAACTCAACGCCGGGCATTGCCTAGGTCCCAGAGCGACGAAAATAAAAGTAAAAAAATCCATCTTCCCCGAGTTGGAGTTGAACCCACAAACCTTCCTGTTTACAGGTAGACGCTAAGCCTCTGTGCTACGACGATATAAGTGTATTGTTATATATTTTTATGATTTTTTAAGTGTAAATCTACACTGAGAATTAAAAAAAAATACTTAAAGTATAGATAAAAATTTGAAGGCAGTAGAATTTGAACCTGCGTCCTCTTGCGAACCGTACAAGCTCTGACTACTAAGCCATGCGTTCTTCATCACGCTGCGTCGACATTTATACATGCTTTACACAACTAATTTCGTTACTAATAGTCAGAGCGTTTGCACGGTTCGCAAGAGGGCGCGAGTTCAAATCCTGTTGCGTTTAAATTTGTATATAGTCTACTAAAGTATATTAATATTTTTATTTTTAATATATACTACTGGTACGTCAGTATTTGTAAATGAATAGTATAAGTCTATTAGTTTCCCTTGATTTTAATTCACAGATATTAGTGCTAGTTGAAAATAAAATCACTCTGGGATTGAACCTATGTAAGTAGAGAGGTACTTTGTGAAAATTGGTTTTAAACTAATGCATCTAAAGTAGGGAACAGAGTGTCTTAACAACGTACTTTTGTCTACGGTTCCCTCTGCCCTGCTATTTGAGGAATACAACGTGAAGCTAAAAAATCCAAAAAAAAAACAACCAAGCAGTGTATCTGTTTGAGTAATATTTTTAAGCTATTAAAAATACTAAAATAAATAAACAATCGTTTAAGATATATTAAACCATAGTTATAGGTTCGATTCTTACTTAGGAGAATAAATCATTTTCATTTCCCAGTCAACCTGCAATGTTTTGAATTTGGTTGGAAAACGTAAAATATACTCGTTCTCTCTCGCCTTCTCACTTTATTATATTTTTCTTTATTACAAAATACTACGAGGCATTTAGTAACTGACCAAAATCACGGTCTTCCCACATAAAGACATGTACATATGTATATGATATAAGGTAAAACGTCACACAAAGTTTTCTTAATTTATTGCAAGCTATTTTCAGGTATTAATTACACGACATAGAGTACTTTGAAGGAACCACTTCCAACAAATTATACGACATAAGGTACCTCGAAGGAACCAATATACTGCAAAAAGATCCATTTGTAAGAAGAAACTTTCGTCCTCCAAACTGATGGAAAGTGTAAGTACCACAGTACACAATCCCAACTATATTATACACACATGTACACACATGTGCCTTGTAAAAATCATATATAAACTTCATACAAACATACTGGCAACCCTCGAGCTGTCATAGCGTTAGACGTTCATAGCTAGCGATTTGTTATTCCCCTAGAGGGTGGGGGGGGGAGTACTTCGACGAAATTGTATTTTGGTTTTGTTGAAAAATTTATACGCGCGTCAACACCAACATTGAGAGCAAAACTGAGTGACGTTGCTTTAACGAATATTTTGTAACAAATAATATTGAATAATAAAAGGTATCTTTTTTTGTACTGAAACAAGTTATTATAATATTTTTTGTTAGTAAATAAAATAAATTAGCTTTATACCTTATCCCGCTCGTAGCAGAGGGAGGAGCCTAGGAACCTAGTGTTACGACACTCCGTTCCCCGCTTTCCGCCTTTCGTGGCGTGAGGCGTTTCAGTCGTGCTAAGGAAATAAGCTAGTGGAAATAAAAAAATAATAAATTTAACTGACTTTCTCAAATCACAGCTTTCTTTTGTAATTAATAAAAATTGCTTAATTAAGTATATACATTTAAATGGCAAACTTACAAAATAGGAAAATAACCTATCCTATCTATATATACCTATCATTGTCAAATATAGTAGACACTTTTTTTAGTACTATGGACTGATGAAGCATAAGCTATTTTTAATTATAATTAAATTACAGGTAATTAGTATCAATAGCAATCAAGTTGTAATGAAAGCTCCGTACAAGTGAAAGCTGTAAAAAACCTTTTTAAGTTAACGTTAAATCAATCAGTGTTCACATTAATTGGTACTAAGATTGTAAATAAACACTCTGTCCGTCTGTCAGGGCGCGTCGGGCATACCATTTGGATAATTTGGATAAATAAACTTTGTAATTGTTTTAACGTATATATTTCAATTAATGTTGTCTAGGAAACTTTATTATTTTTTTATTACTTATGCAGTTTTCATTGGCTACATAATTAATATATCGTTATACAAAATAATACAAAATCATATCGAGGACCGTCATGGCGCAAGTCTGATTGTAAACGCGACGGTTTGTAAGTTCGATTCCCACTTGGGGAATAAATTTAGACAATAATAACAATAACAATAGATTTACACCTAGGCAAAAGCGCGGCGTTGAATTCGACCACTCAACATTCAATGCTTCGGAAAGGCGAAAATCAGGGAACAGAATGTCATAACACGAGGCATCCACCGTTAATGCGTTCCCCTCGGCCTATCCTACAATAAGTTTCTAAGATAAGTGTAATAAATCAAACTAACTGATCGGCTTTATAATAGTAACTAGGAAATGTGTACACGTATTACAGGTAAGAACTCAGCGTGACACGTGTCATTGTACAAACTTATTATAATTAATATGAGGTTGCCTGTAAACGCAACCGTTAGTGGGTTTGATTACCCTGAGGAAAAACTGAAATATCATCTTTATCATCACTCTGGCAACAAGACAAAATTGGAGCATTAAGTTGCGTCACTCAACATGCAATACCTAGAAAAGCGAAGAACGGAATATCCAAACACTACGTTTCTACAGTTACTCTGCTTAACCTGCCAAGTAATATAGAGTGAAGCACAAAAAGGCAAGATAGTGAAAAATTTATATAATCTCTAAGTTGAATGTGAATGATTATCATATTTCGAAAATACAATAATACATGTCCTAAACTCAACTTACCCAATCCATTAATATATGAAATTTATCCGATTTTATAATGAAACCTAGGACCGACAAACTAAATAAAGATAAAAAATTAAAAAAATACCTATATACTATCCTCCATTCATCAGTAGAAGTAAACAATAACAGCAATTTATAAATAACCTTGCCGTATAATCTATGTTTGATCTTAAAGAAAAAAGATAAAATTATTATAAAACTCACTGCTGACGGAACTTTGAACTTTTACTATTTTTAACTTAAACAAGAGGGGATAAAGTTTTCTACTGAACCGTATATAGCACGTGAGAGCAACGCAACTTTAAAACGAGGCAACCTTATTCATTTACTAGGTATTCCAATATATATATATATATATATATATATATATATATATATATATATATATATATATATATATATATATATATATATATATATATATATATATATATATATATATATATATATATATATATATATATATATATATATATATATATATTTATATATATATATATATATATATATATATATATATATATATATATATATATATATATATATATATATATATATATATATATATATATATATATATATATATATATATATATATATATATATATATATATATATAATATAAGAAGAATATCTAGATATAAGTACCAACGCGTCACCCATCTCTCAAACACATAACACTAAATCGTCCGCCATCCAGATTCAGCAGATCTCGTAATTGCTTGTCCCATAATAGAATTAAATCCAGCAACATTTGAATTGTAAATTGCTAAACTTTCATCTGGCATTAATGGTAGGCGTTTCCAGAATTCGAGCGATTCCACTGTATGAGTCCTGTTTCTTTAATTGTTCAATTTAAATTTGCATAATATTTATATATGCTTTAAACACAAATACTTATTATACAGTAAGTAGACTAATTATTTTAGTCTTTAGACGTGACGGTAACGGCTTCAATTCTCGCTATTTTCATTTAATTGCTCCGATAACAATATAAAGTGCGATGACATATGTACATAAAACTGATTAGCTGAATACTGCTATTGTACTCGTATATTGCTTGATTAGCTACAGTGCCTATAATATTACATATTTGTATATGTTACATATTTATAGAACATTATCGAATATAAATTATTATTATTATTATAAGTATATGTTATATATAATATATATAAAAAATTAAGAAAATAACACCTTTTAAAAACTTAACTTAGGTGTAATAGAAACAACAGGAATAGTAGCTTAGAGCATACATATATATTGTCAAAAATTAGATTCTAATTTAAACATACACATACAATAACAGGTAGCGGCGATACACATAGTGAAAATACAGAAGAAATTTTTAACGGGACGCTGTTTTTGTTAGAATTTACTCTTTCCTGAGCCTCGGGGCGGAAGCTAAGTAAAATTACCTAAGGGAAAAAGCACTTTCCAGAAAATTGATATGTAGTTAGGGATCTCTTTTAAAAGGAGAAGGAGAATTGAATTGAATTGAAATTGAATCTGAGAGATTTCTCAGCTAATACAGACTATAAAAGCGATAGTGATACAAATTCATCAATCGAGGCAGTAGCACGTTGCACGCACATTAGCACCTACTGGAAGGGAAGGGTATAAACTGTTAAGGGATTTAGCTATTATCTTTGTCCAAAAACGCTATTACGAAATATATTGTGTATACATAGGTATGTGTTTCGATGTTTATCTTTTAAAATTTAAATACACCACTGCTAGTTACTAAATATATGTCTAATATGTATGTATATTATAATAAATATACAAAAAATTCTAACTATAATCAAAAATATATACAACTAACTCTCTATATATACATTTTTTTTTATTTTTAGCTTCACGCTATATCCCGCACATGGCAGGATAGGCAGAGGGACCATATGAACCTAGTGTTAAGACACTCCGTTGCTTAGTCCCTGCTTTTTCCGTCCCCGCTTTCCACCATTTTTCCAGGCAGTGCGTGTTCTGGGGCGGAACTCAACGCCGCGCTTTGCCTAGTTTCCAGAGCGAAGAAAATGGAAATAGAAAAATCCATCTTCCCCGAGCGGGAATAAAACCCACAAACCGTCGCGTTACAGGCAGACGTTGCGCCTCTGCGTCTCTATATAATTTACATGAATCTAGTAAAAGTTTAAAAAACAACTGTTTATAGAAACACAACGTAATACATCAAACGCATAACACTCGCTAACGTTACTCAATAAGATCCGCTTCAATTAATCCACTTTACTTCCTAAAATTGAATTACTTAATTGGATACATTGACCTTTTCCAATTTTTTTTTGAGCGATGTACAAACGTCTATTGTTTATTTGTAAATTGTCGTTAACCTCTTTATACATGACTTTCGGGGCTTACTAATACGAACTTCTTTCATTGTATTATAATAATTTTTTAAAGTTAATCCATGCTGAGGATAGAAAAAATATTTAAAGTAACCATAAAAATTTGAACGCAGCGTGACTCAAACCTGCGCCCTCTTCACGTTTTACAAGAGGGCGCGGGTTCGAGTCCCGCTGCGTTCCAAATTGTTATGTTTTTTCTTGAAGTATTTTTTCTTTCATTGTCTTTGACATTGTATTCTTGAAGGTCTCCTCTACACCTGTTAACAGGTACTATTATCTTAGAGTAATAATATCAATTTTTATATCTTCACGCTTCATCCTGCACTTGGCATGGTAGGCAAATGAAGCCGCAGGAACCATGGGAACCTAGTGTCAAGACACTCTATCCGATATCAAAAATAAGTCCTTAGGTACTAGTACTTAATTTCAAAAATTTTATAAGTTTGGAAATAAGAATAAAAATTCTCTCTAAATTTCATCATAACATACAAAAGATAATAGAAGAGAAAACAAAAGACAGTATAAATTATTACTACAAAGGTATTCAATAGGTTTACTGGGGCTCAAATTGAAAAACAGTGTCTGCGGTCGTTAACCAAAGCGGCATTGTGAAAAATTGATAGTGGCGGACGCGGCGGAATCGATTGTCGTTATTTTAGATGACAGCCAGTTAAAATGGCGGACTGGAACAAAATACATTACCAAACAACAGGTATTTTAAAAGGCGTCATGCTGCAGTGAGAATTGCTGACTCTTCTATTGCCATTTTTTTATGTCTTCACGCTTTATGCCGCACATGGCAGAGTAGGCAGAGGGAACTGCAGGAACCATAGGAACCTAATGTTACGACACTCCGTTGCTTGGTTTTGCTTTCTCCGTCCGTTTTGAGGCACTGCGTGGCGAGTAGCGGAACTGAATGTTGCGTTTTGTCTAGTTTCCAGAATGAAGAAAACAGAAATAGAAAAGCTATCTTCCCCGAGTGGGAATAGAACCCACAAACCGTCGTGTTTACAGGTAGACGTTACACCTCTGTGCAACGACGGTTCTCTATTGCCATTATTAGTTAAAATTAATGTTTGAACAACGTACGGAGTTTAGTTCTGCTTATATTATTGATTATGATTAAATATACTACAGTTGAGAACCGTCGCGATTCGCACTCGGGAATTTTATTATGTCCATTTTCTTCGCTCCGCTGCTCAATATGCAATGCCTCAAAAAAAAAGCGGAAAACAGGGCACAGAGTGCCCTAACACTAGGTTCCCACGGTTAATGCATACCCTGCTATATGAGGGATAATAATAAAAAATATAAGTACTATACTTTACTGTAATATGCGACAAAATAAATGTATTCTGCTTGTTGAATGTACCTATATTATTACAACATAAATCAAATGATATCTGAACACAATGCTTACGAAGTTTACTCACAAATGAGGCACAGTTGGAACTCTAGGGACTATAATTGTAGATATTATATTACTTACCAACTATCTATCTAAAGTTGTACGTTGTATTCCATTGTAACGCATAGAATGTATAAAACTACACCTTTATATTAATTAAGTTTGAGGTAGTGTAAGTCAACACTACCTTATATACTTATTTATATACTTATATATTTTGATGTTAAAGGCAAAAGTTTGACGTTTAATTCCGCCACTCAATACGCAATGCCTCGAAAGGTGGAAAGCGGGGAACGGAGTGTGCTAACACTAGGTTCCTTCTACGATTCCCTCTGCCTATCCTGCTAATTACGGAATACATATAAAAAATTTAAAATTAATTTACATTTTATTCCGCATGCAGCAGAATAAGCTTTCTCTCTGCTCGTATACTGTCAAAAGCTACCTTCCGTTTGCAAGTGCGAGACACTTTGCATTGTGTATATGGTTAAAACTTTGTACTAAAATACAAATAGAAACAAATCACTCATCACTCCCAAAAGTAAACATTAAATCCATTATGGTCGCGTTAATTGTCATACACTGTTCCACTATGCATTAATAATCCCAACATATTTAAGCAAAAAAGCATGTGTTGAGAAACCCTTTGCAACTATTAAGTCGCTTATGGTATCCAAGGATGCCTTCTGCCTCCAATTCATTAATTTTAAGCTCAATAGTTTTATCTTAATTTTGTTATAAAAATAAAAAGAACAACTTACTCTTAGATAAACACAACAGAATATAACCACATCCCTTCACTTCTCATTATGTAACTAAGTCAAAATATATGCTTTCTATAACGATATATCGAATTGCCATATCCAAAGATAGGATTTTATACAGACCAAAGCAAACATACACTAGGCCTAAACTAACAGTAAACGTTTACCGCAGGCGGTGAGTATTGATCGATTCAATATTCCAAAGAATCAAGAGAAATATGGGATTATATATTATAGAGAGCTTTGTTATATAAATGGGTCAACAGTAGCATTGTTATTGAAAATTAAGATAATTCATCTTTCAGGCTGAGAAGGGAAGGGGGTATAGGTAGGTTCACTATTGTTTATTATAATACAAAATATACATGCAATTAGGGATCTCTTTTATGAATCATAAATGAATTGGCAGTGAAAGAAATCTTGCAAAACTACAATATTTTTTATGGGATATGACACAACCTTTACATAAATTTTTTGAATAAAAGTTTTGTTTATAACAAAAAAAATATTAAATATATTAAAAGACACGTTACAACAAACTGTTGTAAAAAGAGAGTAGTCTTTGATGAGTCTTAGAAAGACTATAAAAGCGATGAAATTATGTCAATCGAGGCTGTTGCATGCAGACTACGATCCGTATTGAATGGGAACTACTTTGAAATATTGTTATTAAGTGACTTGTGTCATTTACTACAAATACATAGAATCTCTGTCCGAATAAATTTGAAACGTTTGGTACTATATGTCTACTTCTGACCACCATTCCTGATTTATAATAATGGGAACCTAGCCTTAAGAGAAATCATTTCCAAAATTTCGAAGCATAACGTGCGGTGCACACAACGTCATCGTTATCTTTTTATGAGAGCAAAGACATGAAAAAATAATAAATAATAATGAAGTCTTGGCCTATAAAGTTGATTATTGAATCTTATTAGATTATGCGACAGCTTTTCTAAGTTCTCTATAAAGTATCATCTAATGATATGAGACAAAATAAATAATGAATGCAATAAAATAGAATTGCTTTATAACCCAGTTTGACTGACTGACTCTCTCGGTCATGAGAGTCAAAATTAAAATCTCATAAGGCAAAGCTAATCTAATTCCAAAAAACTACACGTTCAAGAAAAGCTACATCTAACATATATTAATGAATATCGAAGAACAAAAAAGGAGCAGTCTCTAAATCTGTTTTAAAATAAACACTGCCACCGTCTAAATCACAGTTGCATATGAAAACTGATACAAAATAAATAAACACAGTACTGTATAATGAGACACATAAAAATTCCAATCCGTTACAACTTCCTCACTACACAATCCCCTCATACTTTACAGAATCAAAAATACGACTCTAAGGCTTTCGTATTAAAGCTTAAAATGCAATGGACTATTTTTAATGAAACTTTCACGCCTTGAAAGCTATACTACAGCATCGTTACGTTGTACTACAGTCGCTAACAGTTGTATTTTGATTTTTACTTGGTATTTTCATTTTTTTTTTTAATTTCCACGCATTATTAATGTGAAATAATTAAATTGTTCATCTTTTTTATATGGAAAAATAAAAAAAAATCTATTTAACCACACCAACGAAATATGATTAACTATTTAATATTTTAAGTACGTATGTAAGTGCTAACTTAAATTATTACTACCTAAATGCTCTACTCCACAAATTAAATGCACTATCATCTATGCTCGATAACGTAACAAAATCGTCTCAACTGTAGTAGAGCTGGAGCCACACCATACTATAACTATAAATATACTTGGCCTAAATATACAGAACCCATAGACTGCGATTTATGTCAGTTTTTGGGACGCGTTATTTTCGTCTAGTATAAACAATTAGGTGTTCATTAAAACAATGTATTGCCAACGTAAAATGTTCTCACAAAAACTTTAGTAAGACTTCCGGTTATAAAGTTTTCTTATCTTCTTTAAAATGAAAATATGATTTTATTAAAATACACTTGCTTTTGCTTTTTTTGGTGTTGGATCTCTATAAGTGAAATAATAAATTAAAATATTAACTGAGTTTAAACGCTTTTGGGTGGCGGATGTTGTTAAATGGAAAAGTAAGCAAGTGCTCATATACTAATATTAGTAAAAAGCTTTATAATCAAGATTAAAGAAAATCTTCAAACCTAAGCTTTAGCATTAGCTAAAAACGCCTGTTATTTATTTGTTATCTTTAACTGCATGAATTTATTTATTTTTTGTTTCCTTAATTAAATATTTTTCATTTTAAAGCATTAAAATTGTAACTAATTTTTTTTAATTAATTTTCAGAATCATTTTTAGTAAGTTTAAGAGTAAAAAAGAGAAAAGTTAACGTTAACGTAAATTATATTCACATGAAGTGATAAGTAAAGCTTATTATAGTGCGATTTTATAACAATTTACTTTACCCGATAGACTGTAATAACATTTTCATTTAATGCCTATAAATTATCATCATCATTATATATTATGTGTAGAAGCGTTTTAATTGCGCACACTTAGAGAGGCAAATTTTTGGCCTAGAATTTTACTCAGATCTTAAAAAGGAGGATTGATGAAAAATATTAGGCCTATTACCGAACCGAACAGTTCAATTGATAATTGATTAAACAAATTCAACGCGTTAGCCAATTAGATTTGCTTAAAAACACTTGCGCGTTTTTTGTGATTGCTCAAAAATATTATTATTTTAAAATATTTAAAATATTTTTAAAATATTATTATTACCATTTAACAAAAAATATATACTTAAATATTTTTATGATTTTTAAAGTGTTAATCCACACTGAGGATAGAAAAAATACTTAAAGAAAACATAAAAATTTGAACGCAGCGGGACTCGAACCCGCGCCCTCCTACGAACCGTGTACTTAAGTTTCTATGTAACTTTACGTAAGTAAGTGTAAGTGTAAGTGTCCGCATGTGCGCTAATAACCCACTAGTTTCCTTAATGTAACGATTTTTCATTAAATTCTGATTATAAAATATGAAAAATATATTTTCGTATTAAAATCCGTAATAAAAAAGTTATTATGGTATGTAATTATGACAGTTCACTATTCAAATGAATATTGATATACTATTTCTTAACAAATTCCATCTATAAAATGACTAGAAAAGATAACTAAGAAAACAATAAATAACATAAATATTCAACAAGTAATAAGTAAAATCAAAGGAAACAGCGGCTCGAGTGAACATTAAAGCGTTATCTAAATATTACGAAACGTGTTAAGTAAGTAGTACAATACTCTTCGTTATGGCCACATACATGTAATACAATTACTATAACGGTTTACTTCCTCGAGTAAAATGTTTACGTAACTAGAGTTAATTAATTTGTAAATCCTTTGTATGAAGAAGGATGAATTAAAATCAGTTGGATAATCTGTTACACGCTATGGTTGCGGTGTCAGTTCCTCGTTGAGAATAATTCTCCAAGTCTAGGTCTTCCTCTAAAACAGGTCAAGTCAAAGTCAAAGTCAAAACAATTTTATTCAAAATAAGAAGTACAAGCTTCATTTTTTGAACGTCAAGTAATTAATTTAATTTACCACCGGTTCGCTAAAGTTAATACCTCAGACCTGAGAAGAACCGGCGTAAGAAACTCAGCGGGACTTGATCTGCTTTATTTTTTTTTTCTTTTAATTTTCCAGATGTTTACAATTTCACAATTCCTATTATTGACAACAAAAACGGAATACCTTGAATGTAGGCTATCTCCAAGACACCGTTCTCCGCTTTCCGGTAACATATCATGACATTCTCATTCTTCTTGAATGGAGAATCTCGTCTTGATACCACAGTGAGAATATGAGAAGAAACAACTTAGCGTTCCATGGATTCACCGTGCGGGTGCCGGGCCCATCGTGTTGTAGGAAGAGGAGCTCCGAGCAGCGCTTGGGACTTGCGACCCAAGTGTAGGTTTAAAGGGGCCCCTTTAAAATGCATTAACGCTCACCTTCACTGTCCGAGCTCCTCCCACTACCTAACCAAATTTTAAATGATTCTACCAAAGCCGCCTTCGAAGTGCGTTCTAGAAATGAATTTGTGATAGTTCTAGACAGGCCGAGATCTTTTAATAAACTATAGAGAGATTTCGCTGTTATACCTCTCGCTTCTACTTCAACCGCATATAAGCTCGCTCTAAACCTATTCCTGGTCAGTTCGTTTGTAAGATCGAAATACTTGTTGAGTTTAAGGTGGTGACTTTTCGGGATATTTGTTTCCCACGGAACTGTAAGTTCTACCAGTACTACGCGTTTTAGGCTTCGAAAATATAGTAAAATATCCGGTCTGGATGACGAAACACAAATATCCTCAGGGATTTTATACTGTTTCTCATACGTGTCCATCACAAGTGTCCAATCAGGAGCTGGATCTAATATGGAGAAAGGCTTTTGTATAGGTTTTTTATGAGAACCTTCTTTCACAAACTCTATTGAGCGTTTGCTGGTTGTTATGTTTCTCTGTGCTCTTGCTACTGAAAGACTAACGGCTTCACGTATGATTTCCAGTACTTTGTCATGACGCCGCGAGTAATGACCACTATCCAAGAGTACCCTACACCCCACCAGCATATGTTTAGCTGTCCCCACTGCCTCTTTACAGATGTAGCAAGATTTATCGGTAGCTTTACCCCGTCTCACTAAATTACTTTGATCTGGAAGAGTCATTTGGAACGCATTCAGGTAAAATTTTAACAGTGCTGGAGACCAGTCGTGAATTAGGGTGCGCCATTTTAAAGCTAAAGGGATACAGAATTCTCCTATAGTAATTCATTCACCCGAGCGGGAATCGAATTCCAACCTACACATCTTAAAAAGCATGAAGGCCTCCGGAGAGCATGTATGAAGAGCTTAATGAGTTATGTTATGAAGTTGTATGTGTATGTATGTATATTTCTTTGTAAATAACTAATTAGAATGTCATTGGGTCGACACTGTTGACCTTTAAAGGATATTGACGGGCGAGACGAACGTGTATAATGATGACCTACGTAAAAGGTACCTGGCGTACAAAGAAGGTAAAATTAAAAGACTGATTTTCTCGATATTTAGACTAATTGGTTAAAAGAGAATTTTTATATAGAGAGTAGAATTATTAAAATTATTATTGAGAGCAATTGCTCTCAAGCCTTATAATTACAAAATAAATATACGTTTGGTAGGATACACTTGATTTTTCTAAACATACAAGATATATGCACTTAAATATAAACAAAAAAAATTATAACAATTTGCATAAGACAGATATATTATATGCAATTGTTACCTAAATTAACATATCTAATAGAATAAATAAATAAAAGCCTTTTATTTCTTACAAAAAATAATACAAAAAATTAAACTTATTTCTAGTTTTAAATGCTCAACGAATGAACTTTTTTCTAGTTTTAGATGATATTTAGATGATTTTCTTATATGTGTAAGAACCCCTCGTTTACACGAAGGTGAAGGCCTCCTCTAGAGAATTCCATGCGTCCCGGTCTTTAGCAGTCTCCATCCAATGTTTGCCAGCCGTTTGTACGATATCGTCAGTCCAGCGGGCGGCTGGTCTACCCCTCTTTCTAGTTCCTGATGGACCTCTCCAAGATGTTACTCTGGTGGTCCACCTGTTATCTGTTAATCTCGCAATATGTCCAGCCCAGCGCCACTTCAGCTTTTTACAAAAAATCAGAGCATCTATAACATTCGTTTTCTTTCGAATGGTGGTATGGGATATTTTCTGAACTTTTCTTATCTTCACATACTCCTTTCCATTCCTCTTTGACACGTCCTGATTTTTGCTTGAGCTTGTTTTGTAAACTTCCACGTTTGGCTAGCATAGGTTAATGATGGCAGTATGCAGGTATTCATCACTGTTTGCTTAATTTTTATTGGCATGTCACTTTTCATGATTTCTTTGTAACTCCAATATTTTCTCCAAGCAACACAAACTCTTCTTTCTATTTCTTGTTCATTTCTATGCTTTTCAAACGACAATTGTTTTCCCAAATATATATATGTATCGACGTACTCTAGTGCTTCGTTGTTTAGGTATATGGGCGACTTTTGATAGTTTGTCATAATATTAGTTTTGCTGCGGTTTATTTCGAGTCCCACACGCTGACTTGCGGCGTGAAGATCCTCTAGCATCCATTGTAACTCCATTTTATTATCAGATAGCAATACAATATCATCCGCGAATCTCAGATGGCTTATATATTTATTGTTTATATTTAAACCGCGTTTTTCCCATTTTAGTTGCCCGATGACTCTTTCTAACACTGTGATAAATATAGTTGGAGAGATGGGATCCCCTTGTCTTACTCCCCTTTTTATCGGTATTGCAGGACCGGTCGTCTCTAGCCTTATCCGACTACTACTGTTTTCGTATATATATTGCAGTACTTTTATATATCCGATTTCGATGTTTTGAGATATTAGAGACTCCCATATTGCTTGATGTTCCAGTGTGTCGAATGCTTTTCGGTAATCAATAAATCCTAAGTAGAGCGGTTTTTGAAACTCGATATATTTGTCAATTATCATTTCAAGAGAGTGAATATGATCCACAGTGGAGAATCCTCTTCTGAATCCGGCCTGTTCTACTGGCTGATGATTCTCTATATGTTTTCTGATTCTCTTTTCGATAATTGATGAAAATAATTTGTATATTGAAGACAGTAAGCTTATTGGTCGGTAGTTGTTTATATCCTTTGGGTTTGCTTTTTTATACAATAATATGATGTGTGACTCAGACCATTGTTTAGGGGCAGTCGCAGTTTTCAGCACCAGGTTAAATAGCTGTGTTAGGGGAAACACTAGATGAGGAGCTCCTAGTTTCAATGCTTCATTTGTTATATTATCAGGTCCTGGGCTTTTATCAGGTTTTAGTCCAGTAATTCCGTTCAATACTTCCAACTCTTTTATGTCTGCAATGTCAGACGCTGTTTCTTTTGGTAGAATTGAGGTTGTAGATGACTCTCCATGATGTTCACTTGTGTACAAACTCTTATAGAAATCTGTTGCAACATAAAGTATTTCTTTTCTGTTACTTGTAACTTTAGTCGAAGCATTTAGTCCCTCTATCCAAGTTTTATGAAGTCTTAGTTCTTTATTGGCTCTTTTTACACTTCTAGTCTGTATGACACGTTTTTCTATGGTCTTCTTACGATAGTTCTTGTAGTCATTCCGTATACATTTACTAATTAGCTTGTATAGAGCTTTAAGCTGATTTTTCATACTTCTAGTTTTTTGTTTTGCCTTTTGAAGAACTTGCCGTCTTAATATCAAATGTTTTGTTTTTTCCGATAAAATGGATGTTGAGTTTTCGTGAGTTACAGTATTATGAGAATTTTTTAGTCCATCTTGTATTGCTTCGACGATTTTGTCGTGTAGTTCCTGAACTGTATGACTATTTTGCCATAATTTACTATTTTCTAACTGTTTGGGAAGTGACTCTTTATATACATTTATTTCTGCTTCAGTTTTTAAGTTATTCTGTGTGTTTTTTGTATAGGATTTTGTATTTGTTTTGGGGTGTTGTAGCTTAAATGTTGCTCTTACCAATCTATGGTCGCTAGGGTATTGCACCTTGATCATTTCTATGTTTTCAGCATGTTTTGGATAATTGGTTAGTATGTAGTCCACTTCGTTTTTCGACTTTCCATCTGGTGATATCCAGGTCCATCGTTTGCTAGCTTTCTTTTTGAAAAAAGTATTTAATATTGAAAGACTGTTTTCACGTGCGAATTGTATGAACCTGCTACCTCTATTGTTTTTGACTCCATATCCATGATTCTTCATAATTGTATTTTCAATCTTTGGTTGGCCAATTTTCGCATTGAAGTCGCCGATGACTATTATATTTTTTCTACATATTTTTAGTGCATTGTTGATAGTGCTATAGAACAACTCAACATCTTCATCGCTTGCAGCCTTTGTTGGGGCGTAACACTGTATTATGGTAATCTCGAGGTTGTTAACAGATAGATCAAGAAGCGCCACTCGTTCTGATAGGCCTTTAAAGGCTATGATGCTATTTTTAAGGCGCTTATTCACCATAAATCCTACGCCATATAATCCTGGTGTTTGTCCCATATAATACAGTATGAAGTTTTCATATTCTTCTATAGAGTTACCGAGTCTCCTAGTTTCGGCTAAGCCTATGACGTCATATTTTATATTTTTTAGTGCTTCGTTCAGTTCCAGAAGGTGACAATAAGTTGATAATGTTTTTACATTATAAGTTGCCACATAAAGGCATTTAAAGGCGTTCTGTAGAGGGTTTCGGTCTACGTCTCCCACGGGGACCGGCCGTGTTGGGAGAGGTGGCGAGAGAGGGGTGTAACTTAGTTTTTTGAGGTTTCTTCATAATCTTGACTTGCAGCAGTTTTAGAGGCATGGGTAAGCTGAGAAGGACGTAAGAAGTTCGTTATATTTTGCGATTTATTCCTCTTGGATAATTGCTTCGGCTGCTCCACATTATTAACATTCCTTTTTTCTTCAGGGGACTCTGATAAAACTCTTTTACTTGACGTGGGCTCGCTGGGTTCACTAGATACTTTATTTGCAGTTTTTCTGGGTTTATAACTTTGTTGATCTTTAGATTTAATTTCGACAATTTTATCGTAGCGAATCATAACCTTTTCCCCTAATGACCGTTTTCTTTGAAGCTCATCCTGGAGTTCTCTGCGTTTTTGTAAGACGGCTGGCGTAAAGTCTTCTTTTATATAAATGTCAGAATTTTCTAAAGCTTTTTTATTTTTTAGAAATTGTAGCTTTCTGCTCATTGTGGTGGTTTTAACTACGACGGGTCTTGTTTTGTCTTTATTTTTACCAAGCCTGTAAACTGCTTCAATTTCCCATTTTGGGCAAACTATATTCATTTTTTCGTTGATTATAGTTAGAATGCTGCTAAGTAATTCTTCATAGTTTTTTTCTAATTCTGGAACACCAAAGAATACTACGTTTTTCCTTCTCATTTGTTTATCCAAAAAATCTATAGATTTTTGTTGCTTTTCAATTTTTTCTTCTAATTCTTTTGTTTTTGCCTCAATACGGTCAAATTTTTCGTCGATATTTTTGTTTATAGACTCTTTTGACTCTTTTATATTCTCTTTCACATCTTTCATATCTTGTTTCTGTTTGGCTATGTCTTTTTGTATAGTGTGTAGAACTTTCAGGATCTCATCCATTTTTCAAATAATTTTAAATTTTAACGCCCTCTAGTATCGGATAGCTTCAATCACTCGGAGACGAAATAATTAGATTCGATCGATTTGGGATCGCAGTTCCGCTACTCGTCCACAGATGGCGTTGTTCTAAGTTCTGTATACTGTTATGATGTTGCAATTTTGGCTTTGATTTAGGTTATGTTTTTGCCGAATTCGCAAATAACAGTTTTTACTTATTAGTTCACTTGTTGTTAGAACTGGACTGACCTTTTGACTTTAAAGTTTCATGATTCTTCTCCTCACGATGTATGAAACTTGTTTTATTTGAGTTGATCGTCGGGTGATGTTTTTGAAGAAATTTGCTTGAAGTTCGTAGATTTCGCGTTCAATAACAATCCTGGTGGTAAATTGCGCTCTATTCATCTGAACCACACAACTTTTTCTCTATTATAAGCGATTTTTATTTTTTAATTAGAAAATAATCACTTGTTGTTAGAACTGGACTGACCTTTTGACTTTAAAGTTTCATGATTCTTCTCCTCACGATGTATGAAACTTGTTTTATTTGAGTTGATCGTCGGGTGATGTTTTTGAAGAAATTTGCTTGAAGTTCGTAGATTTCGCGTTCAATAACAATCCTGGTGGTAAATTGCGCTCTATTCATCTGAACCACACAACTTTTTCTCTATTATAAGCGATTTTTATTTTTTAATTAGAAAATAATCACAGATCCGTTGTTGACAGTTGCTTTATAGCGCCCTCTCATCTAATAGAAACGTAACATATAATATTATTATTGTAAAGCTTTCATATTCGTTGCATCTCCTATTGCTTCATATATCTTTTTTACCACTCTTTCATTACCCATTCTATTTACGTGCCCAAAACCATCTGAGCACATTCTCCTTCATGCTCTCTAAGAATCAAACGAAGGCTTGCCCATAGCGAAAATTTAAGTGTTGCCGTAAAAGCTTTATTTTTAATAATATATATAAAGCTTTTACTAAATAACATTATAAAACAGTAATCAATCGATGGCAATAATAGATCTGCGACAGCATTCGTTATTCAATTGATTAAATTATAATAACCTATGTAAGTTCACAGATTCGCGTATTGCCCTAGATTCCTGCAAAGCCAGCTAGCTGATCGTATCGCAAGCATTGAAGTGAACAAATTGAGATCATTCCAAATTCTGTAGGAGTAAATCTGAAGGGTTTTAAATTTCATATTAAAAAGATTAGGGAGGGCTAATTGTACTAAATGAACTTATTTCAACAAATTTTATATTCATTCATTTTGTAATTTTGAATATTATGTACATTCTTTTTCTTGTAGAAACACGCTTAATCCCGCTCATAGCAGGTTAGACAGAGGAACCACAAGAAACCGTGAGAATATAGTGTTAAGATCCTCCGTTCCCCGTTTTCCTCCTTTTCAAGGCATGGCGTATTGAATGGCGGAACTTAACGCCGCGCTTTGTCTTTGACATAGCAGTAAAATTAAAATAACTAAGCAAAAGTCATTTATCCAGAAGTTAGTTATGTCGCCACGAAGACTTTCGTCTTGACTAGAGTTTAACTAAAAAAATGATTTAACGTTCTAAAATAAATTAAAAATATAATGATAACTTTATTTATGCAATTATTGCATCCGAGCGCCGACGTTAGCGTTTTCCCACTCATTTACGTGTGAACTGAACCGTGACAACAACAAGTGGCGTAATGACTTTTTTTATTTTAGCCTGTATTAAGTTGTAGACGATATGTTAGAGTGTTGAAAATATTTTAGGAAATCAGTTTCTATTTATTTCCTGTTTTTAAACTTTAAAGGGGAGGTTTTCTAGAAGATTAGTCAAAGAGAACATAGTGTTGACACTTCATTTCGCTTTCGGATATGAGATACTGTCGATTAGCGGAAACTCAAATTCACATTTTGTCCAAATGGTGATAGAACCTACAATATACGTAAAAAATAATCACTTATTGCTTTACTTTCCACTATAATACAAACATCACAGGCCAGATTGTTACCAGATTATTTTTTGTAACCAGATGGAATTCAAATTCAATACGGTCGGATCAAGCACGAAATACCTCATGATGACAAAATAACCACCATAATTGACCAATCAGTCAACATTTCCACGATTTCCAAACGTGAAAAAAATTTCAATGAATTTACTACTAAATATAAATATATTACTTACTTATTTTTTTATATCTTCACGCTATGAAGTGGAACTGTGGGAACCTATTGTTAAGAAATTCCGTTGCCGCCTAAATAAGTGCACCCATTAATTTGGAGATGTTTCCTAAAATGATCAACAACAGTGTAAGCATTTTATGTGGTCTTAGGTTAAATAAAAACGTCACTTACACCTAACTGTATATAGTACCCAATTTGACTGGTATTTTATGGACGCCTCATGCGCTTTACGCTTTATCATCTTTACTTTTGCATTATTTTTTTAAATAATTTTTTAAGACAAAGTTCATCGAATGAATGTCGTCTTGCCAGTCCTGTTAGACCAGGGAAATAGATATTCTACAAGTGGAAATGAACTTAGTACTGTCGCCTTCACAGTCCAACGATATCCCATTGTTTCACTGTAACCAATAAAACTATTGATTTTAACAATTTTAGATAATTCTACTAATATACATCACCGTGACATAAGTGTCAAACATTTGTATGTTTGTTTCTACACATTAGTTATGAAACCGAAATCCTTGGCCTTCTCTAATGTGCTTTATACATAAAACTGTCAAAATTACAAATATTGATTGTTGCCAATTTTTGTATTACTATAACATTTCACTATAAGCTATCTAACTTAGCAAATAATAAGTAAAACAAATATGTCACGATAAAAAATCATATTACCATTAGGCAAGCAGACGACTCGAACTCACGTACTACAACTTAGTACCGAGTACTACCATTAACCACTAAACCAGGTGAGTTAAGTTCAACGAATTTAACTTCCATTTACTAAGATTAACGTCCATTACATACGAGCATCCTCCTAGTTTGCGTGCAAATCGCTATTTTCGGTGGCTTACCCAATATAGCCGTGTTACTAAACCAGACACGAAGCAGATAATATTTCACAATTTATTTAATACAAATATGGTATAAACGACCTACAAGTGAATTGACTTGCAGTTTATATATATATATATATATATATATATATATATATATATATATATATATATATATATATATATATATATATATATATATATATATATATATATATATATATATATATATATATATATATATATATATGTGTGTGTAATTTCTACACTATATGAAATAATCACATAAGAATAAAAAACACGCTTTACGCAGAGTGTTGTATGTAGATTTAAATGAACTATGTAAATAATAAAATACTCTCACAGGGGAAGGGTTAAAAGTTATTTTTAAAAATGACTAATTGATAAGTGTAATTTGTAATTGGCCATTAGTGACTAGGAATAGCTTTTTTAAAAATTAAAAGTCGGCAAACGAGCAGAAGGGCCACCTGATGTTAAGTGGACATCCTCGCCCATAGACATCCACAACTTGAAAGTATGTGGATGCGTTGCCAACCAAATCCCCTAATAAAGCAACTTCGCCTTTATGTGCTAACGAAATACAGCAGCAATAATATTCAGCTAATTCATGACGATATTTTGTGACAGCGTGGTGATTACCCGGTTCGAGCCTGGCACTGAGCTACTAGTGGTGTCCTAACACCCCACATAAATTAGAGTTCTTCTACAATTGAAGGAGGTGCATCTATGCAAATGGTATATAAAGTTCCTTACAACAGAAAACATAATTTTGTTTTAAAGACTACAAAATATAAACTCAGACTATAAACTCAAGAGTGTTTCAAGTCATACAACTTTCAGGCAACTATTAAATGGGAGAAGTTTATACTAATATTATAAAAAGGTAAAATTTGTTTGGTTGTAATGAATAGGCTCAAAAACTACAGGACTGATTTTAAAAAATTTTTCACCATTTTTAAGCTACATTATCCACGAGTAACATGGGCTATATTTTACTTTGGAAAACACAGGGTTCCGTAATATATTTAGGTTTTTCGGGAAGAAGCTGTAAAAATCAACAAGAAGAGTTACTTATTTCGCGTACGCTGCCTAAACTATAAAATACAAAAACCATAAAATGTTTTAATTCATAGTAGATCTTATAAATCTCTATAAAAATCCTTATTAAAGTTAATTATTTCATCACTAAATATAGTTTATTTACATGATATTTGGTCTTTGAATGATTAAAATTGAACACTTTGTTTTAAAGTTATGGTAAAAATATTACGAGTTCTACTGAATCACCACCACCAACCCACAGAAAGACAATCTGTGCAGCCTGCGGATGATGACTGTCGTCGTTGATATTAGTGTCTTTGAATTGACCTAGTTATTATTTTTCTGATCTTGTTTTTCTTGGGTAGGCTAATCGACACATACGCGGGCGGAGCCGCAGGCGTACGCTAGTAAGCAATAAAATAAAAGCTAGTAAGACTCATTAGAGATAAATGAGGGCCGCAGGACCCCCAATATCCGTGGGAACGTAATGTTAAGACACTCTCTACCTTTCGTGTTGCGTATTGAGTAGCGGAACCCAACGCTGCACATTGCCAAGTCCACTCCAAGTAAGAATCGAACCCACAACACACTACTCTACACGAAATTTAAATGTTGTCTTATATAAATTCATAATAGATAAGTATTAAGTTTGTTATTTGCATCTATACAATAAATATATACATATATATGATACAACAATACAACATACATAAACATATATCATAAAGGTTTTATTTCAATTATACTATAACTACTTAATATTTGTTTACATATAAGTCAATAATTTAACAAAATAAAACGTTTTTCACTAACTAAATTAACCACGTCTAGGTCAATCTTTATTGTAAGCCAATCATAGTAACCGACAGTTAGTAGATAATTCGCTTAGATTTTGCAATGCAAAATAACAAATCAATTACTTTGTCTGAGATTGAACTGTATTTGCATATTTTTTACTAGAAAGCAACTGTAGGAGAACAGAAAAATGTCATTATTAAGTCTAGTAATTTTATTGTTGCTTCACGCGTTATCCCGCACGTGACAGGGTAGGCAGAGGGCATTCAATTCCCTGCTTTCCGCCTTCTTCGCCTTATATATATACATATATATATATATATATATATATATATATATATATATATATATATATATATATATATATATATATATATATATATATATATATATATATATATATATATATATATATATATATATATATATATATATATATATATATATATATATATATATATATATATATATATATATACATATATATATATATAACATTGTGGTACAGATGCTGTTATAGACAAATTACACTTGAGAGTTAAGGGTCAAAGGTGAGTTAACAACCCACTGAGTCACGAGTCACGCTCGCAGAGCCGTCATCGTGTCTCAAAATTGTATGATTTTCATAATTAATATGAAATTTATAGTTACTTTTCTGTTTTATATCATACAATACAGTATATTTTAATTACTAAATAGAGAATATTCGGGATTTTGATTTTTGAAATGTAAAATATGCGAAGTAAAATAGGAAATATGTTTAACGACATCATAAAATATTTTTAATTAATTATTAATCATTTATTTACGAATTATTTTATTACAAATCTATTAACTTTATAATAATATCTCTTCGTAAACATATAAAAATAGTATTTATTATTCTAAATATTTATATATATATGTCTTTATCACTAATTACATAAATGAACCAAGATATATCTTCATTTCCGCTCGTAAATAAACATTAATACAACTATAGCTCATTCACCTACAGGGATATTAGGCTTTAATTAAAAAAATATCATTTTATAGTTCTAACATAATAGAAATAAATAATCTTCGTCACGAGAATATAGATTATATTTATTTTAGTTTTTTTTTTTAAAATAGAAATGGAAGCTATACAGCCTTAATAGCTACCCTTTTCTAGTACTAACTATATATAAATAGATAATCAGTTATAAAATTTTTACCGTGAAAATAAAATAGTAAATAATTTATAAACGACGTAATTTAAATCTCCTACGCATTTTTAAGTGAAAAATCACAATCGTAACTCAAGTGTTCTTGTATAACAAGATTTATTTCAAGAATGTTTTATAATATTTAATTTTAATTATTTACGATATAAAATGTAAGTAACAATAGAATTTTTTAATTAAATTGATATGAATAAATTTTATTTTATGATCAATAAAAAACCCAACCATATGTCAGTTGACATAAATAATTTGCAAAACGACATCGTTATAAATGCACTTTCAATCACGAATTCGGTCGAAATTATTTCCAAACCATAATAGTGAAAAGAGAAATGATGTGACGCGATAAGAATTCTAATTTAACAATAAATATAGTTATAATTGGTGGCAAAATGTATCAAATATAGACGTTGAGTTCTATGGTTGGTTTACTTTTATGGAATGCCAGAACGCCAAAGGAATAATGATTATGAAAGTCCAGTTAGTAAGCGATTGGTTCTCAATAAAATAAAGCCTTTGAATGTTACGTTATACATACATACGTACATAAATAGTTACGTACCTTTTAAAAGCGGCTTTATAATCGCGTTACAACAAATCCATTCACGTTACACGCAAAAACAAAACACTACACAAACGTAAAGGAAACGCCACAAATGTCAAACAATAAAGCGGGAAGAGCCATTTTGGATTAGTTTCTTAAATAAAATAGTCAAGTTGCACAATATTTGAACAGATGGTCACTTTATTTTATTTTTGTTCACGCGCGATTATATTTTAGTTCCGAAAACTACGGTGCGAACTGTGCGGGAAGAAACACGGTACTGAGACGGAGTCGTTTGTTTAGTATACTTTAGGTATGTCGCTCTCTTTCTTTCATTTGGAACAACGCCATCTTTTGTTGAATAGTTTAAATTATTTATTTTAATAAGCTGTAGATAAACTACACACAAGATGACGCTAAGTTTTATTTTACTCTCAATAGAATTCGCTATAAAAATATGATTGTAAAAATACATCTTTTCATATTTTAATGTAATTAAAAACACTATAAATAATTCTATTGTTTTATATTTTTGAATAGTATGAATGATACGTAAGAAGAGTCTCTAGACTTCTGTAGTTATTTCATAGCATACGCTTTTGATTAGGGTGACCAAAATTTCGTAAATATCAATAAAAACCGCATCTATTTATGAAAAATTAAGATTTTCCTTACACACTTTAGGTTTCATAGCAAGGTCCAACATAATTTTTAAGCAAAATTAAAACCAAACTGAAATTGAAAATACTTCATATTTAATTATTCACATAATGTACCATTAAAATTAACACTAGCGTAACGACACTTTACATGATAACTCTGTATCAGTCAGTTCAGAAACAACTTTGATCAAATTACTATTAGACAATATATTTTTAGGCTCGAATCCACCAGAAATCCATGATTCTAACACATCAGTGCTCGGCAATAAAGTCCTTAATGTATTCCTAATATATATGTAGGCTTGGGGGGAATATTTATATATACTAAGTGCAAAGTTCTTTAGGTCGTCCGTGTGTCTTGTTGGCATAGCTAGCACCAAACCATTGGTGTCCTCCCTTATTTTGTCTTGTAAAGATAATAAAATTCTCGACTTTTTCTTTCTTTTCTGATTCAATAAATTCCTTTTCATTTCTATCACCTCTTTTAAACGCATTAGAAATCTATTTTGACGTTTATAAACTCTCATTCTTGATTTTAATTTTTCTTTTAACGATATGGCTTGTCGCTGCATTTTTTGAACCTCTGTAAAGAGTTTTAGTATTTCAATGTTTTCTTCTTCCACAAACTCTTTACTTTTCGTCGTTTGTTTGTCTGTGTGTGTACCGTTCATCAAAGCTTTGGTATAAGACAGTTCTTCCTCATATTCTTCACTGTCCATTAAATAATCCTCATCTTCATATTCATTGTCAAGTGTTTCTTCATCTATGTATTCAACCTATAAAATCAAAATTGTTTTGAATTTGAATATTTTGAAACTATTTTTCTCATTACAAAATTTGTATAATGGATTAAAATGTATAAATGTATTTAAAAAAATAATTAAAAAAAATTTTTGCATTTCTATGGAATTTTCTTGACATAGCCAATATGGCAGAATATTAATTTTACATAATATATTTTATAAACAACCAACATCCTCTTGTCTAATATGACCTTTATGGTTATATTTTAGATATTAATATTTATACTATTTTGGATAATTGGTGCAAATATTCAATACATTGAATCAAGCAAATTCGAGTGTGCTATATTGTAATCATCAATTAGTTTGTATTTAAAGGAAAAGGTATTATTAATTAACAAATTATTCACTAATAAAAGCATTTTGTAGATTTTCATTTGAAAGTAGTTTCCTTTCAATCAGTTCTTATACCCTAAAACAACTTCAAATAAATAATATTTAGACAGAGAAGACAGAGACAGAGAAGTTAAAAAATTATGTATTATCTAAAATAAAATATCATATTAGTGCATGAATGGACATACAGTCCTACTCACTATGGCATATACTTTAATATTAATAATGTATCATCATAACTATCAAGATATGACAATTGTATGAGAACAAACTCCACTTACAACAAACCATGTCAAGAATTTAAGTAAAAAGTAAGTAACACTGCCAAGCCCACTATAGTCTGGTAAAGTGTGAAGTTAAAAGCAATAAAAATTATATCAAATCTCACCTCCAAGACATGTTTAGGCAATTTCAAAGAGGGCACGGCTTTACTGTTTAAAACCACTGAATTGTCTGCATTACATTCAAAACAATCTACAGAAAAATGTTGTATGCAAATGTATGAGTAATCTGTTGGTGTCCAGTTATTTCTGCCTGTTAGATCTGTCCATATTTGTCTTAAATGTTCATCGTCTGGAAACCTGTATTATTATTGATTTATAAGTATTTTAATATATAAAAGAGAGAGAACTTAATTGTAGAAGGGTAAAATATTTTAGATAACTAATAATGAAATATGCTTACCTAAAGAATAGCTCTGAACCAGAATTCTTGGATTCATCACACCCCAGGACTGCACAAGTCTTTGTTATCTCTGTATCTGCATCAGCATTTTGTTTAAGCTCAGGTGCCACCATAGCTAGTTTCAAAAAATTGTATCAACATTCTTTTATTTATATATTGATTAGTATAAAACAAAGTAAATTAATAATAATTGAACATACCAATTGGTGTAGATTTAATCCGATTTTCATCATTTTCTTTTGTTTTCACAAGGCTTTGGCTAAAACTCATATTTGTTGTAACAATTTGTCAGTGTCATAAATTGGCGGGTCAATAACTTTCGGATAACACTAATAAGTTTTTAAGTTTTAATGTAACATGTTGCCCTTTATGATATTAAATTCACAATATATCTCTGAGAATAACAGTAATTACACGCTTAGCTTCACTTACTAGAGCGCCAGTGTCGGCCTCTTCTATCAGGTTATGTTTATTTAAAAATATATTAAATCGTATTTAAGTAAATATAAGACACGTTTGTGTTAAAAATAACTCAAATTAATCTGTAGACACAAAATTACATCAGTCATGAGCGTGAAAATAGTTGTTTTTGTTAAAATATGAAACTGACGCTACGCTGCTTGAAAGTTTGACAATTCAAACTTTGACATTTACCGCATGTGTAGATAACATACGCAATAGATAACGTTAATAGTTGTAGACTAGAGAGCCTAAATATAATCATGAGGTCTTTTTAATCTATGACATATTCGTATTTGCTGTCAAAAGTCATCATTCACAAAATCATCTCAATACGCAAATATTTGACGAGACCTTTGTTGTTCTGAATTTTATGTTGAGAAAATGGTTGACCCAATATTCGATTATCAATTTAGGCTTATCCTAATCGGCGATAGCACGGTAGGCAAGAGTTCACTGCTCAAATACTTCACAGATGGAAAGTTCGCAGAGGTAATACCATTGTTTTTGTTGTTGTATAACATTTTTTTTTATTTTAGAGAGTAAATTACGCATAATTTTTCAGCTTTCGGATCCCACAGTGGGAGTTGATTTTTTCGCACGGATAATAGAAGTGCAAGATGGAACGAGGATTAAACTGCAGCTTTGGGACACAGCTGGACAAGAAAGATTTAGATCTATTACAAAATCGTATTACAGAAATTCGGTTGGAGCACTCTTGGTATACGATGTGTGCAACAGATCTAGTTTTGAGCATATACCCCTTTGGATGATGGAAGCTAAAAGACATATAGAGCCTCACAGGCCAGTCTTTGCTTTAGTTGGCTGTAAATTGGATCTAGTTGGTACTGACAATAAGAATGGAGCCCGAAGAGAAGTTTCATGCGAAGAGGCTAGAATGTTTGCAGAGGAGAATGGTAAATTTTCATAATTACTTAATTGATTGCTTTTTAAGAGCTTATGCAATTTCTTGTGAAATTGGGTATATATTTAATTTATTTATGATGTAATGCTTACTAACCATTATTAATAATATTCTATAATTCTTTAAGCTTAAATAATTCATTATTTGTTAAATATTTGCAATGAACATCTAAGTGTGTCATTACAAATGCCTCATTATCTGAGTACTTATCAAGGTTATTAAAACAGGTTTCGACCTAAATAATTCATTTCAATACCTAATTAGTAGCAAATGAAGTGTCACTTTTATTTATTACTTTGTGTATTGAACAAATAAATAAACACGTGTGCAAAAGCATTCAAAAGTGATTATAATATTGTGACAATGATTGTTCATGGTCTTAAAGTTAAATATTCATGGAGATGTTTTTTATTTAAACTTAGTGTGGAAGAACCTTGACTGCATTGTTTTCTTGTAAACTATATATTATGAAATACTAAATTTAAGTTCTGGTACCAAATACTGAATATTACTGCATGGCTTAGTGTTCAAAGTTCTTGCAATATTTACAAGAGGCAGTTCAAATCCTGCTGCCTTCAAATTTTTATGTATATTATATAATATTCTATTTTTAGCACATATTATTACTTTAAAATCCTAAGAATATTAAATTTAACTTTATTTTTGCTAATATTTTTTATTTTTAATCTTTTGAAAAATTATTTAAATAGCATTTTTGTTATATCTATTTAAAATATACTTATATTATATTGACATACTCTTTCTTGTAGGTATAAATTAAGCATATTCTCTTTATAAAATGTAAGATAAATATTGATTTTAATAAGTCTTAGGTAATTAAACACAATAACAAATTGATTGGTTCTTGTGTTTAGGTATTTATGAATCCAAATCAAAACAGGCAAAAGGAATTCAATCTTTTTTAGTCTTTAGACCATATTTGGTAATAACTAGGCTGTAGGTGTTAGAGTAGGAAAATGACTTGTTTTACATAATTATCATTAATTACATTTAATTGGTTATATACAGTTGTTCTTTGTTAAAGTAAAACACCCATAAATAGATATATTTTTATGAAATCAACATGTAATTTTTTTTTTACTATTTTCCAGGTCTCCATCATGTTGAGACTTCAGCTAAATCAGGATTAAATGTGGAACGGGCGTTTATACTCGTAGCTCAAGAAGTTTACAATCGTATACAAACTGGAGAATACAAAGTTGAAGATGGATGGGACGGCATTAAAACTGGCTTCAACAGGCCCAACGGTATGGACTTCAATCTTCTCGAAGCTGAAACTATACAGTCAACTTGTTGTTAAATTTAAACTGACTGATATATGGTGAAAGGTAAATGTATTTGCATATATTTACAATTACTTGTAGATATTTGATATGTCATTTGTTTTTTATTTGCAAGATTTGACAGATTAAAAATACAATTTAAATATTATATAAATTGACACTATTAGTGTCTTTACATACTTACATATTTAAATTTTGTGGACAGCTTTTAGTTAACTTTTCTTATATTATGACACATTTTATTGTTACTTGTGTTACCATTCTCAAAGTAAATACTTTGCTCAATAGTCGAGTAAATTGTGATCTACTGGGCATGCCTAAATCTATAAAATAAGAAATATAGTAGAAGAAAATTGACATATTTACTGCAATAACTTATATATATGTATATACAGGGGAGACTAACTCGTGTAGCGCCAATGAAACCCTGGCACCACCTAAGCCTGACCTGGCTCCTGAATATATAATACACATGACTGTCACCATATACCAGTGTTTGAAACTTAGATGTAAATATTGATTCGTGTTAGGATATCATATAACATTATAAGTATAACTTTATTAAAAATATAGATACAGTTGGCATAATGCCAAAGCATCCAAGTCACCTATCGTTAACTATTCTATTAGATTTGTCCTTTAAAAAAAAGTTATATACACTTCAATTGTCACAATCTTAACAGTTTATAAAAAATACATAAAATAATTAGTGCCAATAGTCCTTATTGAAATATCTAGCTGACAAAAATAATTAATTTTATTCAGTATGAAAGTAGCCTAATATTAATAATTCAAGTTATTGGATTTTTTTATTTGTTATTACTTGTGTAAAAATAGAAAGCAGATGGTAGGTAAATAATCAATTCATTTATTATTCGCTTTACTTCACTTCAAATACAAATTTAACGCATTAGTTGTAACTTTTTTGTTAAACTAGCTATTTATAAAACAATATAATTTCTTTATAATCAGGATTCATGATTTTTTTCTTAAAACTGTCTCTGAGTCGAAGCATCACAATTCAGTACATACATACATTTAAAACCAAAGAGCAGGACATCTATCTGCTATTGTTTGATATTTTTTAGTTTTATGAACTCATTTAGCCAAAATATTCTAACATTTATTTACAAACTACACAACGGTGTAGTATAATTTTGTACCTGCAATTGAATAATGCATAATATTGATAGTTTATAAGGATTATTATAATTTTTGTTTAAATTGATTTTTGGATTTGTGTAATGTATGTAGACACATTAGGGTTTGATAATAAAAGAAACTATGATATCCTTTGTATTTTTTCCATACTAATTGACATTAGTAATGTGACAGTAACATTACAATGACTCGCTTTGCTTTTGAATGACTCACTTACTGTAACTTTGATTGTACTAGTTATAGATTAGTGTAATATTCATCTTTCTCCATAATTGAAAAGTCTAAGAGAAAAACCTTTTTGAATGTACATCAGACACTAGTAATGACTAATGAGTTAAATAAAAAAACTTTATATATAGTATAGTATAGTAAATTAATAACAAATGCAAGTAAATGCTTATAAATATATAAGTAATAGAAATCATTTTCAAAGCACACAATGTGTCTACATATTTTGCAAACGAAATGGTTAACATAATTATATGTTTTAAGATTAACAATTTGTTATATAATTAATGACTGCATATGCAGGGCTTAGGTTTAGACTCTCATTTAAAACAACATACGTAATGTATGTAAATCTGCTCATCTGTATATGTTTATTTATTATAATATTTTCATTGGTTTCCTTCCTTTTGCCATAAACATACGGATATGTTGTGGAAAGTAAATATGGTTATATAAGATCTATTTTTGTATTGAACAAAATTAAAATAAACGTTTTCACCGTAAACAGCACTTTTTTTAATTTGTTTTTATTTTGACATTATATTTTTTTGTCTGTATTTAATATTTTTAAAGTGAAAAAGTAAAGGTAGCACTTAATTTTTCATTTTTTTTTGACAAAATAAATAAAATTTGTAATCTGTGGTTTGTGCGTTATTGGTGTAGAATAAATTGCCGTCCGTAATTATTGGCAAAGGAAAATGTGTTTAACAATTGAATGGATTTATTGTATTAGATATGTTTAACTTCATATAGAATGGTAAAACAGCCACTTAGAAATCTCAATTAACGTTAACTTACATTAAAATTATTTTATTATTAATTGACATAATTGATCTGATTTTAGTACCAGTTAAACATTAATTGAGATATTTAAGAATGTTTATTATAAATTGGATTTTACTTATAATAAGTTACGTTAATATTTATGTGCTTTTAAAGAATAACACTTCATTATTCTAAATATTTTATTTAGCACCGGTTTATACCGACGTGGTACAGATAATAAAACTGAAAAGCTTAATTTTTCCATAGTAGAAACTATGACAAATAATCTTTAATAATAATTATCCTACTTAAATAGTTTTATTTTTCTATAGTTTTTTTTATAAATGTTTAAAAAAATCCAAAACAGAGCACACAAACATTAAAAACCCGTCTTAATTAAGCCATAATTAATATATTATTGTATTATAATTTTTCTAAACACAAATATTTATACGTCACAGTTTTATTATGTAATGCAAGTCATAGCGCTGTTATTATACGCTTTTATATACGAGAGTAAAGGTTTTGTTAATTACTATTAGGTTGTTTTATTTTTTTTAAATCTTTCAACTGTCGAAATTTTTCAACATTTTGTATATTCTGTATTTTGTATTTCTATATAAATAAATAGAGAAACAATATTGTATTATAAGTACAAAACAACATATGTGAGTTAAGAAAAGTTTACTTACAATGAGAGGCTTATTTCTAGAAAATCAATGCTAAACAGTCGAAGTGGATGAATACCAAACTCCCGTTTTTAAAAGAAAATACAATAATAAAATACACAAAAAAATTCAAAATAATGTACATATAACTATATATAAATACATATATAGTACATACATCCAACATATATGTACACTATTACATATTATATACAAATAGTGTATATAAACTTTTTGTAGGCCTCTCACGTCTGAGGATCTTTTAATTTTATACATTCATGTAGAGTTTAGATGACGATGACTGTTTAACTTGGTCATCAGTCCATCGATATAGGGAAAGACCAAGATCACATAGTTTCTCCTTGCCATAATTCACATCTTTTGTCTTGCATTCCCAACCACGATTAACTTTTTCCGATTGCACTCCTGCTTATTGTGACCGAATATACTAAAATATATACTTGTAAATACATATTACTTTAGAAATATAAAATAAATACAAAAAGTAAAGAAAAACGATATATTAAAGTTAAAGTTAAGTCAATTATTTTTAGCGAGGAAATAATTTTTCACTTGTAATTTAAGGGATTTTAGAGAAGAGCTGGATAAGATTAGGGACTTGGTTAAAAAGAGATTTCTCTAGGAATTTGGTGTTGCACATAGCCACACAAGGACCGAGGCGAAGCGTAGAAGCAGGAAAATTCTTAGTAATTAAATAAAATTACTAAGAATGTTCCTGCTTATATACGCTTAATTTCCAATTAAGATATTTAAAGAGGAGCAATAGGATGTGCATATCACGGCAAAGACAGATTAGACGACTGGTTTTAGCAGTACTCAAATCCGTCAATATCTCACCAAATACTATTGAATGGTTTTGGAGATTTATACGATTATGCCAGTTGATAATATTGCTAATGTTATGCAACATGTCAATATTAACCTTAATTACATTAGTACTTGGAACAAATCTTGTGACCTACCGATTAATTCTAGTAAATCTAAGTTGCGCATTCTCGTTAACAAAAAGCTATTCTCTAAAATTGACTATTCTTATTTTTGTGATTTTTAAAGTGTTAATCCACACTGAGGATAGAAAAAAATCTTAAAGAAAACATGTAAAAATTTGAACGCAGCGGGACTCGAACCCGCGCCCTCTTGCGAACTGTTAAGCGTTCTTTAAATACTTTTTGACTACCTCTTACTTCTTCTTCTTCTTCTTACCTCTGTAATGCTTGATAATTGCAACCTAGGTATCAGAATGGAGCGGTCCCTTAAGTAGCGGAATTAAGACGCAAGGTATTTTCTGCTATGTGGAGGATAAGGAGATGGAAAAGTTTATTACCATTCAAAACTAAAATATTCTTAGCTCAGATTGTTGTGTTTGTTGCATTGTGCACATTAATTTGTGGAATAGTTGAGCGCCTCCAGAAAATACTCACAAAATTTACTTTTAGATTGAATAAATATGATCATTAACTCAATGTCGAGTATAACTCACATAGTTGACCAGGAAATATCGATGTAATTATAATGCACCGATGCTACACCTATACTTCATCCTGTTTCTGCCTTCATCTTCTGTAAACCTCAAGGAAGGATTTGTCTTCCGGGTTCCCATTCTCAATTTTTCCGTCTCCGTTCTACAGAAAGATAGATTACCTAGTGCTATATTGAATCATTTATAGTTAAAACTATAACACTATAGAACGAACTACGAACTAATCTTGACATTTTTAAGCTTTGCCTCAAGGAGTGTTGTTAGTTTTTGTGCTTATACAAATAATAATTACACAAATTATGTATATCTCTGTGATATGTATATGTATATGTATATATGTTATTTCTTGAAAAAAAAACTATAATTATAGTTCTGTAAAGAGATTATTTATTCGTAACAGGGTAGGCAGAGAAAACCGCGGGAAAGTAGTATTAAGTCATTTCGGTTTTTGCCTTTCGAGGCATACTGTGATGAGTGGCGGAACTGAACGACGCATTAGCCTTGTTCTCAGAACAAAAATAGTAGAAATGTAATAACCCATCTTCCCCTAGCAACGGGAATCAAACCAGCAAACTGTCTTTTTCTAAACAGACACTTAGCCTCTACGCCACAATGGTCCTCAAGCGACGGGCAGATATATTTTAATTATTCTCGTTTTGATAAGAAGACAAAACACAACATTGATATCCGTACGCCTATTCTTTTAATCATAATACAACGCGAAGCTAAAAAAAACCAAGGTAACATTTTTTTGTTTTTACTAATCTGTGGTTTCAAATGAACTACAAGTTGAGTTTTGACAATATGTCATCTGTCGGATTTCTGCTTATTTACTGATACTATTCTGGTGTACCATTTTAAATGGCCATACAATTATAATTCAAATAAAAACCTTGAATTAAGCTATCTTTAACTGTAGTATTCTTTATTTAATTATTTCTAAGTAATCATGTCATCTAGTCGATCAAAATCCTCAATATTGGATAAACCCCTGAGCAAAGGGAAAGGGGAAGTTTCGTTGGCTTTATACGCCCTATTGTTTTCAGAAATTGTTCAATATTGTCAAAATAGATCTCATTCTATTCATGAGCTACAAACCAAGTGAGTAGTACATTAATTTATAAAATACATATCGTAACGCAAGATAGGTAGGGTTGTTTAATAATGGGTTAAATTCTCCCGTATTGATTAATAATAATAATTAATTATATAAATTTTAATTAATATAATAATACTGAAAATAATTACCTATATTATTTTTGTTCTTTATTTTCGAAGGATGTCATCACTTTGTACATACACACACAGCTGTAGTAGTTAGAAAGAAGAAAATGGATTGTTGAATTTCTATAAATTAAGTGTTATTATAGATTGGGCTAAAAGTACATAGTTTGGCATCTAGGTCTTCTCTGCCTATTCCTTAAAAACACAGAAAACAAATTGTTAATGTTTTTGTAGATTATCTGAAATGGGCCATGATGTTGGCACAAGACTCCTTGATTTATATTTTGTACGGGAAAGAAACAGCAAGAGGGAGATCAAACTACTAAATATGTTGCTATTTGTTAAATCTACTCTTTGGAAGGTAAATTGACAAAAAAATACATTTAATTCATATAAAAAAATTTTATATATTTCTTACTAAAATATATTTTCTTTTATAAATTATTTTAGGTATTGTTCGGTAAAGAGGCTGACAAATTAGAACATGCAAATGATGATGAGAGGACTTATTATATAATTGAAAAAGATGCTTTAGTGAGTATAATATTCACATTTTTTATTATGAAATATTTATAATTTCTCTAACTTTTTAAAACCTTTAAATATGAATCAATTTATTTCATATCACTGGATATTTTCCAGGTTAATAAATTTATTAGTGTACCAAAGGACAAAGGTTCTCTAAATTGTGCATCATTCAATGCTGGGATAATAGAAGCTGTTTTGACCAATGGAGGATTTGTAAGTTTATTAAATGCTTATAAACATTGCCAGTAGTTTTACTGTATAATCTTACAAGTAATGCTTTTGTTTTATGTTTGTCTCTTATTTTTTTGAAATAATTGTATCTACTTCTATTTTTGCTTTTACATGGTTTTCCAAATATATATTTTTTTATCTCATTACTAAATATAATCGCAGTAGCAAATTATTGTATGTAAATCTAGGGATAGGTGAATATACTTGCTCTATATACCAATAAATGGCCTATTTCTGAATCTTATAATGCCCACTTCTCAACTTTTACAATATATTGTTTTCATCTCTGTATGGAGGTCTTCATAATATAGTATATATAATAATACTTTTTTATTACAGCCAGCAAAAGTTACAGCACATTGGCACAAAGGCACTACCTACATGGTCAAGTTTGAAGACTTCGTAATAACCAGAGACAAGGGTTTAGATGATCGATAAAATATTTGATTAGTTTATGTATTATGATGTATTTCAAGTTGTAATAAAAATATATATTTTGATAAATATTGAATAATTCCTAGTTAATATAAGCTTATAAAATAATTGTTGATATTATAGTTTTTTAAAGAAATTACACTAAAGTGATTGGATTTCAATCTACACCCTATTACACTCTAGCTTTGTTGAACTAAATTTTCGCCATGTTGATAAATTTGTTAGATAAAATAAAAATAATTGTTTTAGCAAGTCATTCTGTGTGACTGTAAGAACCAAAGTTATGGATTTATGTCTATAATGGCTTATTTTTTAATTTGTCACCTATTTGAGACAAAGCTCAGTATTGAATTCTACTACCAACAATTTTCAGATTTAAATCCAAATATAAAAGAATTGTTGCTGTTAAAGTATTTTTTAAAATGCTGTTTACTTTATATTTAGAAAAAAATGTAGTTGCATATTGTATTAAAGTGTATGAAAAATGCTTTAAATATACTTTCTAATTATCTAGAAATAAAACAAATATGTAAGTCAGGCAATAAATGAAATTAAAATACAATTTAATGTAATTTATGAATTCTGTCTTTATATCTTAAGCGTCCACATCTACAGTCCTCGTCTAATTTGGTCCTTTGTTTTTTTATCAAGTAGCCATACACAAACATTGGTAAAATCGTAAGCAACCCACCTAATGAAGACTTTGGGGTTGCTTTAAAATGTTCATATTGGAATGCTTTAAGTGATATAAATCTTTGAATCGCCGGGTCAAACTAGAAACAATTTAACTTATAATAATTCAGGTTATATTGATCAATATTACATTGTCATAAAAAATGTTTTTATGTATCAATGTTCAGAATTATCTAGCTACACACTTTTTATGTTTTCTCAGCTAAATCTAAAAACAAAATATAATGTAGATTTCTATTTCTACCACTTTGGGTAGGAAAAAAATATTGTAAATGGATTTTCTGGATTGAAAAATAAAAGTATATGAAGATAATATAATGTGTAGAATACATGAAACAATTAAAACTCACAACGTAACCAGCTTCCTGAGCATGCTTACAAGGATCTGTTCTTAATTTCAAAAATTCTTTTCTATATTTTGCCCGTCTTTCTATCTGTTTCTTTATCAAGTCACATTCAACATTTGAAAATCTACAATCATCCATATTGTAGTACTACAAAGCTATGTTTCTTTTGTAATACTGACTGTTTCTAAATTTCCTAATACAAAGACACTAAATTACACTTGATTGATTGACATTTGACAGTTAATTTTCTTTTCATACTATAAAAATATTATGGCCAGTATTATTTTTAAATGGACAGTCAAGGAGAAAAGCATTTCACATATAAATAAAATTAAATTTATTATAGATTACAACAAGCTATATTTCTAAGCACATTTCATCCATGTATTTCACTTAGTTTAATTTTAACACAGTTTGAAAAGCCTGTCCTTGTAGCGAAGTTCGCCGCTCCTGATCTTGGCTTCTCGGCTGTCTCGATCGTTTTTAATAAAATATCCGTACACAAACATAGGAATAACAATGGCGCAAACTCCGAATATTGAGGTCCTTCGATTGGCTTTGAAGTGTTCAAATTGGGTTACTTTCATGGAAATAAATCTTTGATGGCCTTCATCGAACTAAAAGAAAACAAAATGTTTTTATCAAAGTTATAGTAAATAAAAAAATTATAATTACGTAATGAAACTCACAACATAGCCAGCTTCAGAAGCGTTTTTCCAAGGATTGGTTCTTTGTTTTAAGAATTCGCGTCTCATTTCCGCGCGCCTTGCGGCTTGCGCTTGAATGAGATTGTACTGGCCTTCAGATATTCCATATTTTTCAGCCATTGTTACCAAATATCGGATAATTTATAAATTGGAAACCATCGAATTGCAGGTTATTTACTGTCAAATTACTTGACAGCTGTCATTTGGAACGTCATTTGAATTTGACATGAATTCAATGATTGTGTGCACTGTCTTCCTGAACAAATAGACTGAATGAACTCGAACATAAATATGACACAAAATCGCTCATTTAACATATAAGCCTATATTTTGTTTTGTATTTAGTGAAATATAATAAATAATGCGGTCCTATAATCTTATTATATGCAAAGTATTATTATATAACACAATACTACTGCGTTTCATATTACTAGGCCAAAAATGTTTAAATTCTTAGTACTTTATACACTACTAGCTGACCCGTGCCCACTTCGTTGGGCATAATCTTAATAATCATTACATAGTACAGAGTGTTATGTTTTAATTCCTAACTGCCAAAAGGTGAGTTATATGTAGGTATAGTTTGTATTTGCATGCTAATACAAAATTCGAAAGTAACTCTGTTCGAAAGAAAAAAAAACACCTTTTCTGCGGAATTTGCAATAAACGAATTTCATGAGTACCAAGTGACGGGAAAAATTACTCTGGTTATGGTAATTTTAATTGTTCAAAACTTCTCTGTAAACTATATTGGTTGAAATGTTACCATTTGGAAGTAAAATATATTATCAATCAGGAGATCCAACCCGAGATAAGCCAACATATAACTGTCCATGGGAAAGACTCGGCTTTCTCATGTCAATGCCCACCAGAGAAAATGTTTGACCTTGGAACTTGTTAATAGTGAGGGCAAAAGAAATCTTCACTGAAAACTGTAGCCTTTTAAAGGGTATGGGTAAATCAGTGGAAATCATGGGTATATAATAATTAACAGGAATACATAAGAGAATATACATGTTTCACTCCATTACACGGCCTCCAACTTTAAATATAAGTCAACTCCTGTTCAGCACGTTGTGGACTACAACTTACATTACCTTTTACCTAACCTACTACTCATGACCAATTAGAAAGTATCGTTTTTCCCGATGCAAGGCCGTTAGTCGTTGAGGATTTGTTCTGGAACTTCATCATCAGCTAGACTTCATCATATGCATGTTGACTAACATCAATTGCTTAGCGACTATGTTAAAGAAATAGAACTAAACGCGTAAAACAGTTACTTATTATTAAGTTCTCATGACCATTTGTGGTCTTCATCAACAGTTCCACTTCATCAAATGTTATTTTTCGTGAAAAAATGACCAAGATTCTTTGAAAAAAACCGAAATCACTATAGGGGTGCCTATAAAATTTAAGGAGTTCCCTCGTTTCCAGGATCCCATCACCAGAGTTTGATTTTTATATAGCCTATGACACTCAGCAATAATGTAGCTTTCTATTGGTGAAAGATTTTTTAAAATCGGTTCAGTAGATCCCGAGATTACCCCTTACAATTTACAAACACACAAACTTTACCTCTTTATAATAATAGTATAGATAGTATAGATAACATTTTTTGAAATTAACAAAAAGTGTTCATTATTAAAATCCCTCAATCAACACATTTTATACTTGCTTATTAAAAAATTGCTTTAAATTGTCATAGACAAAAGAGCTGAAATGAAATAATAGCTAGCAGCACTGTTTGAAAGAATGTATGATAAATAAACATAGACAACTGAACGAAATAGCATCTTCCGGTAACCATCTTTTCGATTTCCCTTGTTGTCGTTGTCAGGTCGGCGATTTTTGTAAAAAACCGCAACCATGGGTCGTATGCACGCACCTGGGTAATTTTACATTAATTACATTGTGCTATATATATCCCACAAGAATTACATTTAGTTTCACGTAAAAAAACTTATTTATTAGCAAAAGTGACAGTCTAACCTATACTCGACGTTCGCGTGTACCACATGGTGTGTTACAATAGTGTGTTATTTTGTGTTTCAGTAAGGGTATCTCGCAGTCGGCGTTACCGTACCGCCGCAGTGTTCCTACTTGGCTAAGATTAACCGCTGACGATGTTAAGGAACAAATTTTCAAGCTTGGCAAAAAGGGTCTTACTCCCTCACAAATCGGTACGTATTCTCAACCTTTAAATCTTATCGTTTTCATTTACAGATATCGTTTTAGTTAAAATCATGTTACATTGTTAAATTATATACATATATTACACATAAAATCACCAAACCTAATTTAAAATAGAAATAATTTCTAATATGTAATACTGTAGAATTCTTTTTTTATTAATTTCTTATAACGAGACCTGTTCTATTTGAAAAAAATTACAGGTGTCATGCTCAGGGATTCACATGGAGTGGCCCAAGTGAGATTTGTCACTGGCAAAAAGATCTTGCGTATCATGAAAGCAATGGGTCTTGCACCTGATCTACCTGAGGACTTATACTATCTTATCAAGAAAGCTGTAGCCATGAGGAAGCACTTGGAACGCAACAGGAAGGACAAGGACAGTAAATTCAGATTAATTCTTGTCGAGTCCAGAATCCACAGGCTGGCTCGTTATTACAAAACAAAGAGTGTGCTCCCTCCCAACTGGAAATATGAATCGAGCACTGCTTCCGCTCTAGTGGCTTAAGTTTAAATAAACTATGTAAATTTATATTTTTGTTTTATTGCTTATGATATTTTTATAGGCTTGCTCAAAAATTGTTTAGAATTACATTTTTATGTATGTTTATTTTGCAGAATTTTAAAAAGTGGATGAAAAAGCCTTTGAATAGAGAATAATTTAAATTTCAATAACTTAGTTCTAATATTTCATATTTTAAAATTTTTATAATTTAGAATTATCATATATTTTACAAGTGGTGTTTTAATAATTTTCAGGTTGACAGTCTAAATCTAAATGGCATCCTAATCTTAATATCCTTTTTTACCTTATACCTTCCTTTTTTCCTTTTTTATTACCCTAGTTCCCAGTGGCTATTTTGTTAATCTCTCTTTTATTATTGTAATTTCCCTTAATCATAAAATTTTAGTTATTGGTTATAATAATGTTGTGTTAGTGTTAATATTATCTTCTTCCACTTAGCATTATCCTGGCTTACTGCAAGGGTTTGCTTTCCAGCTCAAACTACTCCACTTTGCACAGTCTTTAAGTGTCCTTAGTGGTTAGTCCATTAGCTCTCATATCCTGCATCACAATGTCCAGCCATCTCTTTCTGGGGGGTCCGGGCAGTCTCGCTCCAGGAACCGACATGAAAAGACGTTGTCTTCCTACATAGTTCCTAGGCTGTGGCCATACCATCTCAGACGACAGTCACAGACCCCCAGACTACCTCGAATGAATGTGTTGCGTATGTGGTCAGCCCACTTCACATTCACCTCAGCATCTTCATCTTAGTGTTAATATTATATTGTTTTTATAATTTTTGTATGTAGATTTTTAGCAGATATTTCAAAAATAAATTAGAGTATTATGCAAATTCTCCATAATACAATTTTTTTTAATAAAGTTAATTTGGAGTGTGCCTCGTCCCCAGAAACTGACTTTTTTTTATTTGTTTGTTATATTAGACTTTATATAGTGTGTGGGGTGTGCGAATGAAACGGTTATATTGATTTTATTATTTTTATTACGAAGCTGGTTACATGTAGTACAATAATAGCAACTAAAAATAAAAAGTAATCATATAAAATTAAAAATTAACTTATTCTAACTTAATTTCTAAAATTCGTACATTAATGTTGTTTCAGTGTATTCACTGTTGCTTGTAGCATATATGCTCCAAAAAGCCTCCCATATGAATGGGTTTAGTTTGAAGTACTTTATTGTACTTGTAAAGTGGAACATTATTGTTCTCGTGTTTACCGCTTCTTGTGCTTCAATTACATTTACGTATGCACATATTGGGTAGTTGCTAGCTGTGTATAGTACACAATTTTTAATATCTTGACGTGTTTTATATTTTACGTCCGTTGACATTGGCTGTCTTGCCGCCAACAATTTCCACTGTTCAAATTGGTTATCCGTTAATTTGCACTCGTCCATAAAACACGCATTCGTGTGTATGAGACTTGCGAAATTGAAAGATGATGTTGGCGTTAGGCCTGTGAGTCTGGTGAAGTTCTAGTGCATGTTCACCAGACTTTCCATAATCATAGTTTTCCCCGTGCTAGGCGCGCCGTAGAAAAATAAATTGTTTTTCTTGTTAATTTGTCCGTAGAAATGCATTTTAGTTAGTTTACCAAACACATAGGGATTTATACCATTGTTTTCCAGTAGTGTATACAAATTGTTTAAACCCTCTTCTATTGTTTTACTGTTGTTTGCCATTATGTCTTGTTCTAATTCGTACTGCTTGGCTCGTTGCAGCCTTTGTTCATGCGACTCTTGAAATACCAGTGTTCTAGCAATACGTAGCGCTGTGCTAAGTCGCTCTCCGAAGTTTCGGTTGAATTGAATTGCAATCCCCTCAGGCGTGTTGTCATAATATTCTCGTTGCTTCCCCTTCGTCAAAAGCCTTGTTTTTACAAAGGTATAACACAAGTTCCTGGTTTTCTCGGATAAGTTTTGCACGTCTACTGCTAATGTTGAGTTTGTTCTGTTCTGAAATGCCACCTTGTTCACTTCCAAAGCCATCGTCGGAATATGTACGCTGATCAGACTGTTGTTCATGATCGATGCCATTCACGAGTATGATTTCACTGGTCTCAGTAACATCGAAATCCAGCTGTCGCTGAACTGTGCATGGTTTTGAGCTTTCATTTCGAAATATATTATCTCTCCTTTCGGTATTTCTATTCTTACTGTGGTTTTGTTTAGGGTCAAGTCCCAGTGAATGAGAGACGCACATTGCCACTTTTTTATCACGCTCTGTGAGAATTTGTTTAAATGTAACACGATTAGGGGCGGAAGTAATATACTCCAAAAGGCACTGCATACATGCAATTTGAGTACATTTGTGTTCCTTTGATCTAATAGCTTTTCCAAGCTTGCTATTATGCCCCCAGTTTTTAGCTGTGGAGATGTATATGATGTGGAAATGCGCATGTCGTGTTCCAGTATGACTAGCGATGACTTTCCAAGGAGAAAGTTTATTTCGCCCAGTGTAATGTTTTCTTTCATCCATTGAGCAATCCAGCGTGTCGCCCCCGTTGAATTCGTCGTCGTCGACTTCTGATCTATCTGTATATATATGTATATATATATATGTATATATATATATATATATATATATATATATATATATATATATATATATATATATATATATATATATATATATATATATATATATATATATATATATATATATATATATATATATATATATATATATATATAAATATATATATATATATGTGTGTATAGTAACTAGCCTAATTTTGTTGCAAAGTTTAATAGTTTATCAAAAAAATTATGAATCATAATAAAAATAGAAATAATTTTCATTTTTTAATGAAGAAATATTCTTAAGAAATGTTTTTAATATAATTACATGGAGTGGGATTTCAACCAGCTGTATCATAATAGTATTAACTCTACTCCACAAAAAATAACAAGATAAACTCAATTACATGTTTAAAACAAATTGCAATGATGGCCCTTTCACTACAAGTGACCTCTTACAGGTATAGTATAGGTCATAATGTTAGACAGAATACTGAATAGTTATTAAAGAAAAAATAGAACATTTGGAAATATAATTTAATATGATACATGTAAATATTACACTAATGAAGAAATAGTGAGAAAATAAAAAAAAAACAAAATTTAGACTTAATACTCTTAAATATAAAAAGAAATAGTTATCAATTTACTTTTATACATTTAAAATAAAATAAATTATGCAGATTGATCATGATAACTTAAACATATGGATTCCAATTGCTTCCATCTTCAGGATGTAGATTGTTTGTAATAAGTAACACCACATCAACAATCCACCAGATACCTACTCCACCAAGGGTCAACAGCTTCCCAACTGCTGTACCAGTTTGACCGAGACAAAATCTGTCCATACCAAGAAATCCAAGAAGAATACTATAAATCAATGTAGTAGTGAAATAATGTCCAGAATATCTCACACAAGGAAATCCGTCTTTAAGAAAGCTTCGATTTCCATAACACTCGATGCCATCTAACGCTTTACACTGAACTTGTGTACGTTCCACATTTTCATATCTGACCCCGCCAAATTTAACACAACCATGTTTTACTGCTTTTTTAGCAGTTTCGTTGCCTTTGTGGTCAACTGGTTCATCGCAGTCTAGAAATTCGAGAGGTAAGAAACTGCATTTCACTAATGGGCCTAGAGGACGATACGGTTCTTTGAAATATGGATCACTTTCTGAGGTACATAACGGCAAAAACAGGAAAACTGTCCAAAGTAATTTCATAATTTAGTTTATTCTTATAATTTCATGACAGAAGAAAATGTAAATGTTATAATTTAAATACAAAATCAGCCAGAGTTTTGCAAAGAAGAAATCTAGAAAATCAGCTTAATTCTGTGGCACTCAGTTTATTTATTATTTTGTACATTTGAGGCTAGTTTGACAGTTTTCTGTTTATAAAGCATGCTGCATTACGCTTGATAAGTCGTTGTAAAATGTAAGAATAATCATGACAAAGTTTGGTTTTCTTTTTAGTATAACATTAATAATGAAATTTATTATATTATAAGTTATGATATATACACTATGTTATATTCTATGATACGTAATGCTAGTATATTTTAAAACAATTGTCCACTCAACTATTAAATTTAAACAAAAAGACATAGGTATCTGTAAATGCTCTCCTACTATTGTGACATTTGACATTTGCTGTCATTACTCATTCTTAATTTTTGGGCTTTGGCTTTTTATTCTTTTTGTGATGATTCTTATTTTCGCCATATATTAAAATTGTGATAAAAAATGGATGTGTTTAACAAGTTTTATTCCTCAGTTAGTAATACAGTGTCACAATTGTCCGGAGTCCTGCCAGGAAACCCAGTCACGCGAGAATTTGAAGCGACTCAATATATAGCCAGCGCAGGCCCTGGTAACTTGTAGCATGTATATTGTACTTGGTACGCTTTACTTATATGTACATTACTTAGTATTTACTATTTTTAGGTCTATTATGGAAAGTTTACAAGGGTTTCAAAAAATCAACCAAACAAGAAGCTTCGATATTTGTATTCGAGAAAAAACAATTGGACAGATGGTCGAAAACGGACAGAGACATTATGATTGATATCTTAAAACGAGGTATTGTACAACTAACAAAGCTGAGGCACCCACAAATATTAACAGTGCAACATAGCTTGGAAGAAAGCAGAGAGAGTTTAGCTTTTGCCACAGAACCTGTGTTTGCCAGTTTAGCTAACATTCTCGGAAATACTGAAAACATGCCTCAGCCAATACCAACAAGTTTAGTGAATTACAAGTTATATGAAGTTGAAATTAAGTATGGTTTAATGCAAATTGCTGAAGGACTGGCATTCCTTCATAATGATGTTAAACTTCTCCATCACAATATCTGTCCGGAATCTATAATAGTAAACCAACAGGGAGCTTGGAAAATATTTGGTTTTGATTTCTGCATTGCAAACCAGAGTATGGCAGGTTCGGCTCCATTTTGGCCTTTCAATGAATATTGTCAAGCAATGCCACCGTTAACCCAACCCACATTAGATTACTTAGCCCCAGAGTATATTTTATCCGCCACACATTCCCCAGCAAGTGATATTTATTCACTTGGCATGTTGATATACTCGATTCACAGTACAGGACATCAAACATTAGGTAATATTGGTAATGATTATACTAAGTTCAAGAGATTTGTTAATGAAATAAGGAATTTGCCACCTTCAAGATTACTTTGTGTGAACGAGGGCTTGAGGGAGTTTGTTAAATTAATGTTAAATGCTACGCCAGAGTTGAGACCTGATCCACATCAATTTTTGAAGGTTTGAATATTTTATTATTATTTTTTAATAAAAAGTAACTGTAAGGTAAGAAATATAGTAAAGAATTATATTTTAAAATGATAAAAATATCATGTTCATATTTAAGAATCTTTCACGTTTGTGAGGTCAATTCAATAAGAATAATGTTTTATATTGTTAACAATTTAATATTTTATTTGTTGTGAAACTATACAATGGTTTATACCACCTAAAATTTTTATTTTAAAATAGCACTGAAAGTGTGATATAATATAATAATAAAAAATTTTACCAATAAATTATTTTCATTTCAGATCCCCTACTTTGAAGATATTGGAGTTAAAACATTGAACTACCTTGATTCATTATTCCAATGGGACAATTTACAGAAATCTCAATTTTACAAAGGCCTACCTCAAATAATACAAAAAATGCCACACCGCATATGCATTTACCGAATCTTACCATGTCTAACAAAGGAGTTTGTTAACCCACCCATGGTTCCCTTTGTTCTACCAAATGTCCTGCTGATAGCTGAAAATTCAACAAAAGAAGAATATATTAAATACATCTTGCCTGTTCTAAGGCCTGTGATGCTAATCCAAGATCCTATACAAATTCTGCTAATTTTCATGCAAAGAATGGAGCTTCTATTGAAGTTGACTCCAGGGGATGAAGTGAAAAGTGATATATTGCCAATGTTATACCGTGCTTTAGAATCTGATGCTCAACAGATTCAAGAATTGTGTTTATCAGTTTTACCAACTTTCGCTTCGTTAATAGATTATCCAGCAATGAAGAATGCATTGTTGCCGCGAATTAAAAAACTTTGTTTGGGAACAAGTTATATATCTGTGAGGGTTAATTGTTTATTGTGCTTGGGAAAGCTGCTGGAACATTTGGACAAGTGGTTGGTATTGGATGAAATTATTCCATTTTTGCCACAGATTCCATCTAGAGAACCAGCAGTTCTGATGGGAATATTAGGTAAATATTTTTTAAAATAAAAAATAATTTTTTTTATAAAAATCATAAAGTTAAGAAATTTTGAAAATAAATGAATAAAAAGATACCTTGGATACAATTTTGAAAATTTAACTAAAATATTTTTCACAATTAGCATTAACCTTAATTCAAGATGATATTTAATCTATAATTCAATTGGAAATTAAATTTGTATTCTCTCTTTTCCTTAATAAAGAAGAAAAGAAAAAACAACTTGCAGTTAATAATCATTCAATTACACAACAAATCATGCATCTCAAACATATTTCATAGAATCTATACTAAAAATATATTTATTTTCCAGGTATATACAAACTGACACTTAGCCACAAAAAACTTGGTATTACAAAAGAAGTGATGGCGACTAAAGTGCTACCATTCCTTATACCATTGTGTGTTGAAAATGGACTGACATTGAACCAGTTTAATGCCCTAATATCTTTAGTGAAGCAAATGATATGTAAAGTTGAAACCGAACACAGAACAAAATTGGAACAACTTAATTCTATACAGAATGAGTCTAAGTAAGTTTTTAATCTATAGAATTAATGCTATTTTTTCATTTATTACACAACACAAGCACATTTTCTTTAGAAGTTACTTTTAATAGAGCAACCTTAAATTTGAATGGTGTCCCCCTACTATTATATAGGTATAAATACTATAGGTAGATAGGTACAAAATTACATTCAAATGTATGTTTATTTGTTTATGGTAAAGATATCTTTACCCTGTGTGCCTAATATAGCAGAGGCCTAGACTTTGTCAATGACAATAGTTGAAATTTTAGTAATAAGGAGACAATGTTTGCTACTGTGTAGTAGAAAAATAGACACGAGTTTAAAATATAGTTATATTCTTAATACTAAACTTTGCTTAATGTCCACTTTGTTCACACTGATCTTTAATATAGATATATGCATATTCTTTTATTAGTGAAATAAAGAGTTTTATAACAACCGAGGAACCGAGGTTTTATAACAGAGGACCGTCGTGGCGCAGAGGCGTAAGCGTCTGCCTGTAAACGCGACGGTTTGTGGGTTCGATTCCCATTCGAGGAAGATGGATTTTTCTATTTCCATTTTCTTCGCTCTGGCAACTAGGCAAAGCGCGGCGTTGAGTTCCGCCACACAACACGCAATGCCTCCAAAAAGGCAGAAAGCGGGAACGAAAAAAGCAGGAATTAAGCAACGGAGTGTCTTAACACTAGGTTCGTATGGTTCCTGCAGTTCCCTCTGCCTACCCTGCCATGTGCGGGATAAACCGTGAAGCTATAAAAAAAAATAACAACCATGAAAATTAAAAAAGATTTTTTTTGTTTATTAATTCTGTCAAATGTGATAAATGAATTAAAAATTCAAGACAACTTGTTTGCATTTTTTATAAATATAGACTTTTAGAAATTTTAACTAAAATTTCTGTTGTTTTTGTAAATAATTTTTATTAATAATATTTTCCTTTTTTAGAGTAATGGAACAAGCACTATCGCAGCCAGAAAATTTAGTGCCAGCACCACAAACTGACATTGACAAAATGTTCTCCGGACTTGGAATAGATCCTTTTGCGTTCAACTCAAAGTCAGAGAAAAGTGACACACCAATGAAAAATACAGATGCAAGCTCACTCAGCATTGAGGATAAACAAAGGTTGGGGCTATTTTTTTTACACTATAGATAATGAGAAATCAACGCCATGTTTTGTCTTATTATCAGAGGAAGGATATGAAAATAATTTACCCAAGTAGGAATCGAACTGACAGTCAAGAGGCCACATTGTGGATTGTCTTAAATTAAGACGCTCTCTACTTGTATATGGGATAAAATATAAACAATTATTTTTATGATTTTTAAAGTGTTAATCCACACTGAGGATAGAAAAAATACTTAAAGATAACATATAAAAATTTAAAAGCAGCGGGACTCGAACCCGCGCCCTCCTGCGAACTGTGCAAGCGCTCTCACAGCTGAGCAATGCGTTCTACATCACACTGCGTTGAAATTCTTATATGCTTTATACAACTTATATCGTTGTTAGCATCATGTTTCTTTAAATATTTTTAAATGTAAACAATGTAAAAGCTATATTGTAAATTAGAAACAATTTAAAGTAAAATGTTTTGCTTTCAATTTATTACTCGTTAACTATTTTTATATTTCTCTGTGTCAGAATATACAACATGATGGTTGAGAGTTAGGTTCCCTTTCAAAGTTATATTTAAATTGTTTTTTCTTTCTCACTGGAAAAAAGAGCTGCATTTAGTTCCAACACTCCCATAAATCTTCATGAAATTACAATATAAATATAAAAAAGTTATTTATTTAAAAAATCTTTTTTTCTTTACTTACAGAATAGCACAACAACAAGAAACAGCCAGAAAGTTCTCTAAGCAACCCCCTAATGTCATCCCCACCCCTTCCATTGTACCCCCTCCCCAAACTCCTAAACCTGTTGACCTAACTAGTTCCCTTTTACAAACTAATCTCAATCAGTTAACAACCAAATATCAACCGAGTCAATCTATCAAGCCTAATCAATCTGCACCAAATTATAATTTGAATATGGCAAGTCCTACTTTTGCCTTAAATACTTGGACTGGACCGTCAGGGAACTTAGCAAATCAAAATCCAACGGCAAATTTTAATAATAAATGGGCAAATAATCAAAGTAATCAAGGCAGCATGAAACAAGACTGGTCGGCATTCGAATCTCTATTACCCACACAGACCCAAAATACAAATACAAATAATAATAATAACATTAAAAAGTTAAGTAACAGTGAAATGATGGATTTGTTAAGTTAAATAGTGTTTCAAATATTTTATTTTAAAAGTTAAAGTATTGGGTTTTATAATCTATGATATATTTAATCTGTGATTTTTAACAAGTTCCAGTGGAACTTTTGGGAATTTGACATTTGAGGCTGGTGTGGTCGAAGGTTCAATACTAAACTTATTAACAATTTTTTCTCATTTTCTTGCTCTCGTAAAAAGATAAAGTTACACCACACAACAATATTTAGATAATTGAAACAAGAAAAGTAGTAGGGTTTTTATGGGATACAAAGTAAAGCTAATAAATAATAGTCACCAAATCATATATTATGTGAAACAGTGAGCTCTTATTTTTTTACATTTTTCATTATTTTCTATTTTCTCCATTTATAATATAGAAAGTATATAAGAAAATGTTTTTACATTACTAAATTCATGTAGAATATGGACCTGCTACTAAGGAATAGACAGTGCTTATAACACTATTATATCATTCCTTAAAAATATAAAAATCAATCATTATAAAAAAAAAATACAAAAACTAATATAATTGCTATTTTTATACAAAATAGTAGAATATATCCCTTAAGTTAGAAAAAACGAAGGTTTGAAATTATAAAAAGGTTTTCCGCATATTTTATAATATGATATACATACATACTCATTTAATGCTGTTTAATTTAACAATGTTTTTTTAACATGGTCACATTACATTTAGATATTAAATTTAGTTTAAACATTCCTATTAGGATATATCTTTATTTACAGGTGTTGAATTTATGTTGTATAGCTTAGCAATAATAAATTAATAGGAAATATAAAAAATAAATACAAAATTAAAAAAAATAATTTAATTTATTTTCTCAATGAATTTATATTCTTAATTTATTTTTAACTGTACTTAATTTTATTATATATTATACATACAAAAATTGAAAAAAAATCCTGCAATGCTTATATTAAATTAATAGTATTAAAATATTATTATTTAAAATTGATTTTGTAAATAGTCTAGCATTATTCATGTATATTTATATCTGGAAGCAATATTGTTTTACACATAACACTGTGTTACTTAGTCCGCACTGAAACATTTTATTTTATTGTATAGTTAAGTGATGATCTCTTATATAATAAAAATATATGAAAATCGTGATTGTTATTATTTCCTAAAGGTATTTATGTTAAATTCATTTGAATTGTGTAAAGTGGTTAAAGGAAGTGTTAGGATATATTTTCTAACACTAATTTGTTTCGAAATAATAATTTAAAGAAAAAGATAAAAAACATGGTACAGTAGAACCTCGATTAACCGACGTAATTATTGTTGTGAGTTATTTGGATAAACGAAACTCCACACATATAAATAAAATCGGGTAGTCAGATTTAGACTATATATTTCTAAGCACATAATACTATACGTAAATTAAAAACCACTAAGTATTACATATTAACGAATATAAATATTTATTGAGAAATGTGGTTCAGTTTGCCTAAATGTAACTGGTAGCTATATTTAATTCAATTGGCCGGTAGTCCGATTAATCGTGAATCCTTAAGTCTGATGGCCGGATAATCGAGTTTCTATAGTAGTTAAAAATGTTTACAACTATTGAACGTTGTTTCTTTTCCATAATAATATTGCTTACTATACACTTCACACGAATTATATGTACATGACAGTAAATATTAATAAATTATATAAAAAAATGTTAATAAAAAAAGAAATAAAAAAGATATTGTAATTTTACTTACAATAATTTTGTTCGAAATTCGCGCTTCAACACATCATCTGAATTATGACAGTTAGCGCACAGACACAAAAAAATATTGCAAAATAATTATAAGCCTATAAAATGGTAACTCACTCTTTTTTATTATTATCTATATAACTATTAAGCCTATAAATAAATTTATCTTCGTCTCCTAAACGATGCTATGAAGAAAATACAAGCTGTACCTGTTTGTAATAAGCTAGCAATAAAGAAACAGGTTTTATATTCATAATTGAACACAAGAGACCATATCATCAAGACTACAGCGACTATAACGTTAGCTGTAGTCGTTGTAGCCGTTGTATCGAATTCGTTTAATGCATTATACAACGGTTGCTGCAAAATACTTGAAGCAGCTGTGGAGAATCCAGCGAACATGCACCACATTACAAGGAAGCTTTTGCTAACAGAGAGAGTAATGCCTGAGGACAAAATATTTTGCTTGTATTATAAAATATTATTATTTGTCGACAACTGGAAGCTATTATAATTAGATTAGAGGTTGTCTTATATATATAATTTTTATTTGTATTATAATTACAATATGGCAACTTTATTGCTGCAATAAGTGCTTTGTACTTTCAAAATGCGACGATAATTATTGCGATATATTACATAATTTTATTTTTCTAGTTTTTATATTAATATTATTTAACTTACCGTAAAATCCGAGTGCACCGCACACACAGAAGGCTGCACATAATTTCGCCTTTTCATTGATATTCTTTGGTAAAGCGATACAGAACAGTATGAATAATAAGGCAGCTACGTGAGCTATGGCTGTTACTGATGCCACCTGAAAAAATATATTTAAAAGTATTACATGGAATTATTATTAAACTTAGAACCTACTTACCAGGATTCGTCAAATATATGTAGGTATACCAACTACACATGAGGCAGGTTAAAGAAAGAGTATTTGGTATAAATGTTGTGTTTACGGGGAAGTCCCGAAAATAGTCCATTTTATTCACCAGAGCCACAATTTACATATTTTAAATTATTTAATTTACTAATAAGCTTTTAAACTAGCAGTACAACGTTTATTTGCTTTGTGTGCGTTTTGGACTGCATTCTGTTAATATGTCACAGCTACGTTAGTCTTCGTAAACTTTAAATATTGATATTTATAAAATATTAAAAGTTAGATCATTGTTGCCTACAATAGTATTTAAACCTTATAATTAGATTTGTTATCATCACCAACTTCATCTAAAGCTTCAAGATGTAAGGCTTAATCAAAACTTTTATTAAGTTCAATAAACGTTAAATAGCATTATATAAGTACATAATCTTAAAATTAAACTGCATGACACACGTTGTTGAAGTGTGTTTAGAATTTATATTTGTGTTCGTGAGCGTTGATTGCATACAAAATGAAGTTTAGTATGAAATGAATATAAGTTGTTTGGTTTTTGCGTCGATAATTACAAATTTATATTTGTGGGTTCGATTCCTACCCGACAAAATTCAGTATTCAGCCCCGCCACTCATCACGCGAGATTTCGAAAGGTAGAAAACGAAAATTAAGTGTCTTAACATTAGATTATCTTTATCTACATCACAAAAATAAAAAAAGAAAGAAAAAATAATACTTGAGATTAAAATAAATTTTGTTGTTGTAGCACTCTACTTAAATGAAATCTATTAATTGAAAGTGAAAATATTTTCACCGTACATTCTCCTTCGTGTATTCTACATACAACGTGACATTGGCGAAATGAATTGTGCTCAACTGGCTAAGCTCGGAACGCCATTACCGTAGAACAGAAAAGAACAGAAAATAGAAACATAGTATAGGTACTATATATAATACATACTATAATAAATACGTTATTTTACTTACCGACCAAATATTCAGAGAAGGATTCAGTTCCCATAACATCGGCGGAAATATCAATCCGAGAACAATTATTGAATAAGTAGTACACAAATGTAGAAGGGTGTATAAATAGAAGTTTAAATCAAGCAACATATTCATGATCGTGATGAAATTTTTCTTCAACGACGCCGTTCTTCTAGCAGTTCCTGGAGTTACATCAGAAGAAAATACTAAGCCACTCGAATGGGCGTCTACAGTTGTTTCCCTATACAAGGGTTGAGGAATTTGACCATCCCTATCTATATTTTCAAGCTCTTGATATCCACTAACGCCACCGTATTGAGTTATATCGAAAGCTCCAAAATCGGAGGAAAATCGATTTGATGGTGCATCAAACATTGCGCTAAAATCTGATGAGAAACGTGGCTGCGTGCTATTTTCTCGATTCTGCATTTCGGGATCGAGAATCTCTTTAGCATTTCTACGGGAATTGTACACGACAACGTCAGTATCTTCATCTTGGGTCGAAACCACATTTTCTGCGACTGTCACTGGCCTTGTCCTATTTTCTTGTGACCGGTTCTGACTTCCTTGATTTTGATTCGAGAAGATAACTTCATCGTCGTCTTCTACTGCCCTCAGCATGTTATAGGTAGTTCGGATAACTTTTTCTATGTAAATTGGACGAGTGTATGCCGCTAAAAAGAAGCAGTTCTGCATGATTATAGCCCCATAGATCATTACAACTATATCGCCCGTGTATACAGTGCACAGGTAGCCCACTAGCAGAGTGACTAAGACGTTGCCGACCGATGGAGCCATACGCACCAGTCTTTGGGCAATAGTAAGCTTCTCTCTGAAGTAATGTGATATGATAACTTCAGTTTGCTGTCCTGTTAACGCGCAGCCAGCACCTAAAATCATAAATAAACACATAATTAATAATATTTTTTTACTATAGCACCAATGACATACTTTTCGTGTGACTGACAATGTATATATTTTATATAAAAAAAGAAAGAAGAATAAGTACATAAAAATATTAATGTCTTGTTATGATTTTTTATCTGTTACATTTCAGTAGTCAAGTTAACTTTTACGACATTTTAATATTAACATATTACACATGATTTACTTTTCTATTGTTTCCTAAGTTCCTTAGTTATGTAGAAAACGTGTGACGTGGAAGTCCTTTTTTGTTTTTTATCAAGATAATTTTATGCGTACGTGGTGGCGGATAGACACAATGTGTGCCTGTATATGCGATGGTTTTTGGGTTCGATTCCTATTCGGGGAGATTGACATGTTTGCATTGTTTTCGCTTTTGTATTGAAGCACTTCATGCTTACGATTTTAATACAATATTAAAATTTCATTATATTATATTAATTTATACTAAGATACTTGTAAAATCGTATGTAATATAAATTTTAAGAAAATCGAAATAAGAAAATCCATCTACTTCGAGTGGGAATCGAACCTGAAAATTCAATAATTTTAAAATTTAATCCTTTAGTTTTAATTATTGTATAAATCAAAGTAAAACAGTGAATTTCCAATATAATCATATATACACAAGTGTTCTTGGAACAAATGTATTAATGAATGAAGTCATATAACAAAAGAATAAAAGTAAAAGTGGCATATTTCAAAATTATTGAAAATCAAGTACTACTAATATTATTTTACTAATACGTCCATTGAATAACGATACTAAAATTAATTTTTACTATAAAAATAAGTGACCGTGCCATACGGACAGAGTTTCGACGGGTTCTGTTTATTGCAATTTGGCTACACAACCCTAAAAAGTCACTATTATTTGAAATACAGCGACGTGATAATGCGCATGTTCTTTACTAAATATAACTATATCTTCTCAATTTTTTTTTTAGCTTTATCCCGCATATTGCAGGGTAGGCAGAGGGAACTGTACGAATCACTTGAACCTAGTGTTAAGACACTCCGTTGCTTAGTCCCTGCTTTCTCAGTCCCCAATTTCCGCTTTCAAAATAACTAAATAGATAAATACAAAAACACAATAAGAAAGCTTTATTAGAAAAGTTGAATCGTTCAAGTCATTACAAAATATTATTTTGTTTAAAAAAACTTTAAAAAAATATTTTAATTAAGCATAATGTAAAAAGAAACAATTAAAGTTAAAAGGCCATACTGGGAAATGTATTTTTTTTATTTATATCACTTTTCCGGTCGACCGACATCAAGGCAGTACTTCAAAACAAAAGCAAAGTTAGTCTAGATTATGGTTAGTCAATAAAATATATCTGTCACTTAAAATAGCTTACAAACGTTTAATCATATGCTGAATAACACATTAATACTCTCGTCACATAATGTGCGACCTTCAATGAATAGTTTACATATTTTACTCAATGAAACCGTGAAATTTGTACTCACCAGCGAAAATTCCCGCAAAAATATTCACAATATGATCGTTACTATTCATATTTGTTGAGTAGCTAGAAAGCAAAATTCCAGCAACGGTCAAACAAAGGCCGGCCAGCGCAGTAAATCTTGGCATATTAAACATTTTAACTACAACCCTACACCATGATTCTAATAGAAGTTTTATGACAATCATAATAACTGGCACTAGAGCTATATCAACGTCCCATATCCTCATTTTTTCTCCTTCCTCATGATCCTCTTCTCTAATTGATTTTAAAATGACAAGTCCATATAAAATCAATACTGTTGGCACTGTTATGTGGTACACTATCGCTGAAAACACAATAAGCCACCCATAGCCACCGTCTGGAGGAGTTGGGCCAATTTCTGGTTGAGAAGCCACTACTCGGTCCAGATGCAAACTTTCCACCCTAATCTCATCCCTTTCCGCACGAACTGTTTCATTTTGAGGATTTTCCATGACTTTATCCAATAAACATAAACTTCATGACCAAAAAGGTGGACTTAGAAAAATGCACTAGATATTGTCGTGTTATCTTATCATTATCACTTCTTGTAATCTTGTGTTCTATATTTTTCGAATTCACCGCCACTCCAACTAAGCTTATCTGTTTTGAAATTTAAATGTGTATGAATGTATTTTGTATTTTTATTTTATTTATAAATTATTGTATACTAATTAAATTAAAAGCTGTTTATAAATTATTATTATTATAATAAGAAAAATATGTTACAAATTAATTAAATAATTTTGTTATTGATTATTTAAATTACTGAACGAATATAACCCTGACAATAGTCGATGGAAACTTTGAAATACCAAACTGTCTTCAGAAACGGGACAGGTATAACGCTATGTGATGAGCTGTAAAAGAGACGACATGTTTTCGGTTACAATTCAATGTCATTTTATTTGGTCGTATAGAACTCAATATGAAATCGTCTAGACGACACCTGTAAACGACGCTCCTATTAGAAAATCCCATAAATATCAATAATGCAAGGGTAATTTATGTCGATACTTAGTTAAAAACCTAGATCAATAAATACTCTTCTATCGGCTGTGTAAAATGAATCTTTTGTTTTAAAAATCAACCAGTTTATAGTGCATACTTCCGTGAAGTAGCATTTTAATTGCTCCGATTCCGTGACTCGATTACATGGTGGATTATTTCAGGTTGACTAGAGAAAACTGCTCATGGATAAATTGTGGAGGTCGACATTAAACTACAACTATGGAGACTGAGTCCGTAAGATCTGAAATCAGCAGCCGATCCCGGCGAAGTTCGAGACACAGGCAGCACACGCACCGGAGCACAAGGTTTGTTTATTTAAAGATGTTATACCTATTTATTCTATGCGCTACTAGTGCTAGCAAGTTTAAGCTTTTCTACAATGATACAGCAAAGAAATTTACATTATTTTACAAACATTTTGAATATAAAAATAATTTGAAAAATTTAAATATTTTTGGTGAAGTCTTTTTAACTTATGAAATAAATTCAATAATTATTCTTTATTGTAAAAACTTTATAATTGACATTTATTTACATTCTAAATTCTTTTTATTTTGCTAATTAAGTGGTAAATAAGCAAATTGAATTGAGTAATACAACATCAAAACTACAACTACAAACTAAAATCTAATACTAACTTAAAGAACAAAATACTTTATATATGTTATAACTAATATTTTTAAATCAAAAGATTAAAAAATAACCTGCTAAAGCATTAAAGAAAAAGGAAAGAAAAACAAACCTTCCTAATTCCACTACACTTACTTATTGATTTATAATTTAGCTGAAACTTTTCTTTTTAAAAGTTTCTATTTTTTGTAGTAACCAGTTATTATCTTATCTTTGTTCACTTAATAAATTACAGTTTAATTACAATATAATAGAGCTAAATGTAAAGTAAAATGTATATATTTTTACTTTATATATGCATTGAAATTTGTAATGAGTATTAAAATAATATTATATGAAGTTTAGCTGTGAAGGAAATCTTGTTGAATTACAGAGGCTTTTATTTCTTTGGATAACTTTTTTTAAATTTTTATAGAATTATTAGTGTCTTCTTTTAATTTGTCACAAAAATGCAATTAACAATATATTTAACTACAGATTATATATATTATTGTTATAGAAGCACAAAATCTCAAAGAAAAGACTCTGAAAACATGGCACCATTTCAAACTAGTGTTAACATAAACCCTGAGATTGGTAGAGATGGTCAGGAAGTCATTGAAGTCCAGATCTTGCCGCAAGATGAGAATTGGGGAGAAAATACTACAGCTGTAACAGGAAACACCTCGGAGGGTTCCCAATCAATGGAAGATGTTAGCAATTGGCCCATAGAATCTGATACAGGCCTAGGATTTGTGTGTTCAAGATATTTTGGTACCACAGTGGCTTTAGGCCTGTCTTTCGTTTCCTTCGTCAGTCCACTGGCAATGGTCGTTTTACCGAAGCTTGGATTTTTTCCTGGATTATCAGAAAACAAAGCTATACAGCCAAGCCAAATTATCCAATTGTTATCAGTGTACAGCGGAATGTAAAGGGATTTTGCTTTCATTAGCGTTCAAGCTAGTGTTGTTAGGTATTGGGATATGGGCAGTGTTTTTAAGGCCTAGAAACTCAGTGTTACCACGAATATTTGTATTTAGAGCAATGATGCTAGTTATTTTGGCGGTTTGCTCATTTTCATATTGGCTATTTTATTTTGTTCAAATAAACGAAGCAACTAAAGCCTTATCGGTGGGAGAAGAAGCCATGGACTATACTTCTTTAGTGTCATATGTGTCAAGTTTTGGTGATACACTTATTTTTATACATTATGTGGGTGTAATTTTAATGGAAATAAGGCATTTAGAGCCAGTGTATTATATTAAAATAGTGAGAAGTCCTGACGGAGAGAGTAGATCATATTCTATAGGGCAGTTGAGTATACAAAGGGCTGCAGTATGGGTTCTACAGAAATACTACACAGAATTTCCAATATATAATCCTTATTTGGAAAAAATACCAATATCAAAGTCTCAGAGGAAGGCGCAGGCTAGCATTAAGTTTTATGAAGTTGACTCTAATACCAACACCCCGACTGGACAAACAAGGTTTGATTCAAATTGTTTATTAATTTTATATTGCATATTGTATTCTCCAAAAAGAATATACAATAAAATAGTTAAAACTTAAAATTAGCCTAAAGCATTAATTTTCTTAGTACATACCATTAAAGAACATATATCTAAATTTCAAAGTGTACATTCTTTTTAAAACTTTTTAAAACTGCTAAATATATGTTAATTTTTAACATTATTTTATAATTACTGTTAAACAAGCATAATGTGTGACAATCCGACGGACATTCATACTTTTTTCTACTTATTATATAATTTTAAATTACATAATAACAAAATGATAATAGTTGGAGCCTCATCAAGGTCCTAATAGTGCAGAGTATAAACTATGAAAGAATAATTTAATAATTAAAATATTTAAACATTAAATAAACTCTGCCCCATTATTGGATTTTAAGGTCTTTACGTTCATTCTACCTTCATAATGTATGGTTGAGGGTAAACAGGTTCAATTCTTTAATTATAGTGTTTTAAAAGAATTGTAAAAGAAAACAAATGTAGAGGACTGTTGCGGTGTAGAGGCGTAGCGTTTGTGGGTTCGATTCCTACTGGGGTAAGATTGGGATTTATCCATTTCCATTTTCTTCGCTCCGGCAACTAGGCAAAGCGCGGCGTTAAGTCTCGCCATTCAATACGCAATGCCTCGAAAAAGGCGGAATGCGGGGAACGGAGTGTCTTAACACTAGGTTCCTATGGTTCCTACGCTTTCTTTTGTCTATCCTGCCATGTGCGGGATAAAGGGTGAAGCTAAAAAAAATTTAAATACCCGTATATATGTTGTCCCCGAATACCTATAATAATAAATATAATTGGCATTAATATAAATACTTAAAGGTTTCAAAATGAATATTCCTTAATTATTTTTATTCTCTTTATAAATAATTGAAACTTTTTAAACTTTTATATTATAAACGGTCCAGATCGACAACAGGCTCGGCGACGGGCTCGGCGTCCCGCCGCCGGGACTCCTCCACCCACAACGAGCGCTACTACGAGGAGGCGGAGAGAGAGCGGAGAGTCAGAAAGCGGAGAGCTCGCCTACTGTCCGCCGCGGAGGACGCCTTCGCCCATGTGAGGAGAGTGAGGCTTTCCGCTGCCAACGGTGAGAAAATTTAGATCAGCTTATGTGACAGTTTTTACCTATAAATATCTATTTGTCTTGGATTTTTCTATTCCCATTTTTCTCGCTCTGGCAACTGGGCAAATCGCGGCGTTGTGTTCCGCCACTCAACACGCGATGGTACGAAAAATGTGGAATGTAGAGAACGGAGTGTTTTAATACTAAGTTCTTATCGTTGGTGCGGTTCCCTCTACTTATCCCGCCATGAGCGGGATAAAGCGTGAAGTTATAAAAATATCTTTGTTCGCCATAAAAAGTATGTCAACTGATTAACAAGTGGCAACTTAGTTTTTAATATTAATTATTAAATTAAATTTTCTATATGAACTATTAAAAATCCTTTCTCAGTTCTTCTAAGCATTTTCCATTAAGGTCAGTTTTCATTAAGGTCATTTTTCATTAAGGTCAGTTTTCATTAAGGTCATTTTTCATTAAGGTCAGTTTTCATTAAGGTCATTTTTCATTAAGGTCAGTTTTCATTAAGGTCATTTTTCATTAAGGTCAGTTTTCATTAAGGCCATTTTTCATTAAGGTGTTATGACACTCTGTTCATCTATATTTACGCCTGTGTAGTGTTTTTATATTATCTTATAAATGACGTTGCACAACGCAGGGTTTTGTGTTAAACATACTTAAAAACAATTCCCCCAAAAAATAATCTTATATACAACTACCTACTGTTTCCTTTTACTTATAATATAAATTTCTTATCAATTTTTCTTCCAGGCGGAGCCCTAGGGCCCCGTGAAGCCGCACAAGCAGTGTTTCCTTCACTCGCTCGAGCTCTGCAAAAGTATTTGAGAGCAACTCGACAACAACCGAGACATTCAGCTGATTCTGTAAGATTTTTTTGTAGCTTCACGCTTTATCCCGCACATGGCAGGGTAGGTAGAGGGAACTGCAGGAACAATACGTACCTAGTGTTAAGACACTCCCTGTCCCTGTTTTCTCCGTCTCCGCTTTCCGCCTTTATCGGAACTACGCCGCGATTTGCCCAGTTTCCAGAGAGAAGAAAATGGGAATGGAAAAATCCATCTTCCTCTCATGGGAATCGAACCCACAAGCTGTCGCGTTTACAGGTAGACGCTACGTCTCTGCGCCACGACGATCCACATTCTGTGGATCAGATCAGTCTCAGATTCTAAGATTCTGTAAGATGAATATTTTTAATTAATATGTTTCAAGGCTGTGTGCAGAAAATAGTTAAGTACGAATGATGTAAATTTGTTCGCTTTTATGTATTAATTAAAAAAAATAACTGTTTTTTTTTTTAATTTTTTCACACTTCATCCCGCACACAGCCATATAAGCAGAGGGAACTGCAGCAACCATATCAATCTAGTTTAACACTCCCTTTCTCTAATTATAACAAATTGTTTTTAATTAACACTATCTCCATTCCAGGTCTTAGCACATTTAGCACGCTGTCTTTCCCAAGATGCGTCTCCACGCGCCTTTCTGGAACCCTTCCTGGTAGAAGGACCCGTTTTGGCAGCAGAACAAGAAGCCAGGCCTCTGCAGCGCTGGTCACTCATATCAGACGAACTCCTCGCCAGGCCTCTAGCAGATAATATAGAATTCCAGCTGAGGCAAGGCGATATATCGCTAATATGCTGCATCAAACAACTGCCCAAATTCAGCCTAACCGAGGAGGTAGTGGATCCAAAGTCAAATAGATTCGTCTTAAGACTCAATTCTGAGACGTCAGGTCTGACAGGAATGTGCAGTCCGAGATGGACACAGGTTGGTATGACATATGGACTGGATTTAGTTTCAATTGTATTATGTGGACTGTTAAATTAAATAGCTAAATAATGTGTAAACATACAATTCCTATAGATATTCAGTTTTTAGTTTAGTTTGCAGAGGTCATTGACCTCACATGTATAATGGGATTTTTTTAATAATGAAAGCTGTAACGACGCCATTTTTCATGTTATTTTTTCAATACAAATATATTCATATTTATTTTCTTAATGCTAATATTGTTATTTGCTTGAGATTAAATTCTAAAACATAGATCTTATAATAATATTAGAGTTATTAAATATAATTTAATTTGTAGTTTTAATTTAGCTGTGAAAAAAAATCAGTATAATGATTTTTCTTTTTAATTTTTCCAAATATAATTACTTGTTTTATCTGTGACTAAAATTAAGTGTTAATAAAAACTACCTTAATTTAGTCCACTAGAGAAGGTGACATTTTATAACATATTGCAGACTGTATTTTTTTTAATAAAAAAATAATAATTAGTTCTATGGTAATATAATAAGCGACTGCATTAGAAATGTTTATGAGATCTCTGATTAAATTAAATTTAAATGAATGAATGAATGAATGAAAATGAATCTCTTTAAATTATTGACTTATCAACGAATATTGTAACTGTTGTATATTATAATTATATAGATGTAGCTTTTTTATTTCCATTTCTATGACAATTTCGTAATTGTATTTTATACGTTTAAAGATAAGTTTATGTGTTCTAATATGCCATCCAAATGTCAAAGTATTTTGTTTTAAAAGCTTCATGATTTAATAATAATAATAATAATAATATTATGGATTTCCATTCATTCACTTAATTACAAAAATATTACACGATGACAATTAAACATAATAGCCAATGATCCTATAAATTCATCAATATCAAGAAAAACAATAGAATTAATATATTATTGTAATGTATATATGTAATGTAATTTACTTGCTTGGCAAGCCTCCACAAGCTACCAGAAATGTCCCGCAACGCAACGCAAGTTTTGTTTTAACTCAACATACAAACACAAACCTTTTTTTTTTTTTTTTAACGCTGGGAAAATGCTTTTACGCAGACCATCCACATGCAGGAAAAGTATATCCCACAAACGGATGGTACTGTGGGACTCATCAGAATCGACACTACCCACTAAAACCCAGCGGAAGCCCTCTCCACAAATAAGAGACACTGCAGGATCGCTTGCGCATGCCACTACAGTGCCTCAGTGGAAGGCCCACCTATTGTAGGCCACCATCTATCGCCCTCAGGCATCCTCAGGATTTCCTAGGATATCCGCAGCTTCGGTGACTTACAAGAGGAGCTACAGGAGCCACCTCCTGTTATAAGTTCTCTAGGGTGAGGGGGGTTGAAGATGCGCAAATCGCCTTCTCCTACCCCCTGGTCTACGGCTGCGGAGCGGATCTGCGTTTTCGCTTGCCCGTTCTGCGGCCTCTTTCAGTGCGATAACTGATTCGCAGAAGGAAACCGCTGCAGACCAGTTCATGCTACTCTCTAGCATGGCCTCCACCATACTAGACAGTGAGAGATCACCATCTACAACAGCCATTAAGGCGTGGCGTTGTGGAGCCCAAGCTGGGCATTCGACCAGAGTGTGATGCGCCGAGTCGACGGAAGCATCACACTCATGGCACACCGGTAACAACCCGACGTGCAATCTGATGCAAGTATTTTCCAAAGCAACCATGCCCCGTTAACACTTGCACCAGCCTGAACGTCAGAACACCGAACCCTCTTTTTAACCAGCGCTCCAGGTGCGGACGTACTGCCTCTACCGTTGCTAGCCCTGCCGCCGGTGACCGCAGATCTTCTTTCCATCTCCGGATCAGGGCTTCGTCCGCTCTCCTCCTGATCCGCGTGATAACCTCATTCGATGGTTGCTCACCTCGCGACCGCTCCCTTGCACGGAATGCGTAAACTCTGGCAGCCACTTCCGCTTGCAACTCCCAGGGCATACAAACACAAACCTACACTATCTTAGTCTCTAACCCTTGCAATATACCGCAAGGTACACAAATATATATATATATATATATATATATATATATATATATATATATATATATATATATATATATATATATATATATATATATATATATATATATATATATATATATATATATATATATATATATATATATATATATATATATATATATATAAATCTTTACATGTTTATTATATTTGTAATAATCTCATATTTTAACAATTCCAGTGTAAAAACAAAAGACTTACTTGACAGCATTTAATTTTGACTGTTTTTTTGACAGTTCAGTTTTGTACATTTGTGACATATTGATTTTTTTAAATAAATTATAGATTAATTATCTTGCACAAGTTTCTTGTAAGGTATAGTATAAGTATACTATATAAATAGTTAATATGTTTTAGAATATAACAATTTGAATATAATCGAATTGGTCGCAATTTTGTATGTAAATAATCTCAAACTTTTTAACAGCAAAGTGCTTTATTAAATATATCTATATTAATAATTAATTATAACAACATATTATAGATATAAGACTCATATCATAGTTGTAGTTTTAATATATTTATTTTTTTAGGTAAATTTTGACATTTTTAATTTTTTTTCTATATAAGGTACAGATAAAATATACTCATGTTTTCTCTTTTGGAGATATTGGGTGCTGAATGGCGGAATTTAACGCCGATTTATCCTCAATACTTGTTTTCAAGGTGTTTTTAATGTAACTAATATGAATTGAATCAAGAATTTTTTCTATTTTTTTTTTGAACTAATTGGAATTTGTTTAAAGATTTAAATTTAAGACTTTTGATAACATTTTGAAATATTTAACTGTGTAAAATACATAATGTTATTAAGACAAGGTTCGATTCCCATTTGGGACAATTATTATTTATTAATAATTCTCATTTCTCCAGCTATGGAGAATAAAGCGCGGCGTTGAGTTTCGCAAGTTACGCGAAAAGCGAAGCGAAACGAAGCCTTGACTTATGTATATTAATTACGCTTTAGTATGAAAATATTTAAGTAATAAGTTCTTGTATCAACGTACACTTTAGTTGACTAGCGCTTAGTTGATTTTATAAGAGAAAGCGGATTCGAAGCCGAAGTCTTACAAAATATTATAATACTCTTGCACTCATGAACGCCAATTAGTGTTTAATTGGCTTTAAACGAATTCACATTAGTGATTTAATGTCAGTTAAATATTAATCAAAGTCTCTGAGCGCTAACGATCTCTAATTTCAGTGCTATTGACATACATACATACATTTTTGCATTTTGTATATGTAAATAATTATGGTACAAACATTAAATACTCGTAAATGGTAATTTTAATTAATTTAATATATTTCAGTTGACAGGTTGTGCTTAGACGATAGTTTAAATGATTTTTTTTTTATTTTTTTTTTAACATTGGCTAAAATGACCAAAGACACTACAATATTCAGCTTCTTCTATTAATTAAATAAAATGATGACATTAAACAGTAAATGAATAATAATTTGGATTTATTTGGTATGTATCATTTAATTGGTTAGTGTATTTGGACGAGTGGAAGGGGTTCGAATTCTGATTTGTTAGATTTTTGACACATTAACTAAATGATTTTTAATCTGTAGAACATCTTATTGATGAATTTATTGCTTTTATTTTCTATCTAATAATTATAAGAGAATAAAATGAAATATCCTATATATGTATGTTATATCATTGTTTCATTTAATTGTGACAATATTGAAAATATTAAATTATTAATTGAACTGAATTGTTCTTTTGCGCTTTTTTTAAAAAAAAGAAAAGTGAACATATGTACTTTGAAACATACTTTTTATGAAATAAAATTGTAGAAATTATTAATTTGGTCCATATTTTTTAATTTTAATTAATTTGTTTTAAAATTAAATAAAGCTTTATCCATATATATGTAAAAATAAACATATGATAATAGACTGATAACAATCGAAATGTCATTTTGCTCAAATCGCAGCCTTTTGAACGCTTGTGCCTGCTTAGATAAGTGTAGATGAGACAGTGTATGTAACACTCTTACACGCATATATATATATATATATATATATATATATATATATATATATATATATATATATATATATATATATATATATATATATATATATATATATATATATATTCTGTGAGAGTGAAGAATTTCTATACATTTTGTATGTATTTTATAGATTTAACTGATATATAGAAGTAGCCATATTACTTATATGTACGTATACTCGGAGCACAAATATCGCCTATTACTACTACTGAAGTAAACTGGTAGCACAACATAATGTAAGGTTTCTACACTTTTGTATTTTATAAATATATAAAGTGAAAATTTAATTTTGCCTTTTATTTTCTTATTTATACACTGTTTTTGTGAACGGAGTATTCTAACACTAAGTTCCCAAAGTTCCTGCTGTTCTTTCTGACTACCCTGCTATATGCGGGATAAAGTGTGAAGTTATAAAAAAATATCAATGTCATACTAAACAGAGTGTCTTAACACTATATTTCTGCCGTTCCCTTGCTAGAAAATGTAATTGCATTGCACCAATTTGTAATAAATAAATTACACAAATAAGATTATAACGAAATAAAGAAATCTGATAATATTTTTAGCGCATCGGGATTCGAACCTACACTTATAATAATAATAAATATAATAACAAACCAGATATAAAAATAAATTATGAACATTTATTTAATATTTGTATTATAAAATGAATAACAGTTATTATAAATAGTAAAATCTTTCAAATAGAATCACAGTTAAAAAAAAACAACAAATATACAAATTATATAGTTCTAAAGTTAGCATGTATTGGCAACACTGAGTATCCAGCGCTCGGTGTTGACATATTTTGTAAGAATCTACCCCTGGATTGGTATTTGGGGAGAAATAGAAATATCCACACGGCTGTAGAAGAAAGTAGGAGGCAAAGAAACGCTACGGCTATGACAATGCCAATGTGTTTTGAATGGGCGGGACATGAAAAGTAGCGTGGCTTTAAATCGAATATTCTGCTGTTGTATAACGGCTTGGGTGTGAAGCATCTGAAATGAGAAAATACTTATATTTTAATATACCGGGTGTATATGAAAATTTAGCCTTCGGGTAAAATATTACAAAAAAGTAGTCAAGAATAGTCAAGAATTATTTCCACAGAATATATTTTCCATTAAGTGATTTTTATATGTGCTGGGTCACGCCGTCATGCGTGAGGTAGTCATGTTTAAATACAGATTATGTAAAACGAATGATGTATTATGAAGATGTCGTCTTGCGTCATACATGACGTTAAAATGATGTTTTAATTAGGTAAACGGATTTATTGGTTTAGGATCACATATATACACATTTCTGTTTACAAGTATATAAACAGAAATGTGTGTAGTTTCCAGCTCGTCCAGGGTGAACAAGGCACAAGCTGAGCTACTACGTATGATCCAAAAAGCCAACAGGCCAAAATATGGCACCAGCTCTTCATTTTCGCCAAATTTATATACTGATTGATTGAGTGGCTTAATTTAGTATCTACTGTAGATTTACAACGTATAGTTTCATAAAAATAATATAAAATTAACTAATAGAAAAGCAAAATTAGGCACGTTGAGACAAAGAGTTATGAAAGCATAATAACAAAGATATATGAAGCAAAAGTGGTAAGAGAGGTAAGGGGAGACTTTGGTTGACTTTCGAAAAGACAGTATCGCAGATACTGGAGGAAGGTCACGGAAAAATCAAGAAGAATCCCTGATGAGCATGTATGAGGAGGACAATGGACGAAGCGGGAGCGGTATACAGAGACCGCAGCGTTTGGCGCTCGGTTTCCTCACTACCCCCGCTAGTGATAAGGCGTCAAGTTATGTATGTATGTATATGTAATTACAATTTGTATGCATATAACTGGAATTTGTGCATGTAGGTATATGTAATTACAATTTGTTTAATAAAACTACTTTTCATAGGTATTTCAGTTATATTTTATGACCGTGACTAAGCGTGAAGGGCAGTCTTATAAACAAAACACCTATGTAAGTAGGTAATACATAAGGTAGTAAGTAACAGATATTGTGCAAGGTATGAGACAGGAATGCTGCTGTAGGCTGCGTGGAAATAAAACTTATTGGAAGATCACTCCTCCGAGTGGGGATTTAACCTCTAGCTATGCGCTGCGTTTCACAAGCCCACGTATCAACACATGCTTAAAATAATTATTTTCAATTCTTTTCTACTTCACGCTTTATATCGCAATATGGCTAGAGAGAACTTAGTATAAAGGCACGTTGTCCCACGCTTTAGGCCTCTCAATACGTAACATTATCATTTTATATACTCTGATAATTCAGGAATTAATAACAACGTTACCTACTAGGTATATGGTATCAATAAGAACCTTAAGCTATTGTAAAACAATTAGGTCATATTCGCATCTCGTTTACTTCTTCTTATCTTGTCACTTACCTCAAATGCTCGTAATCTCTCGGCTGTATTTGCAATTTTTTAATCCATACGAGGTTACAGTCGCAGTTCCAAAAGTTTCCTTGTAAATCCAATTTTATTAATTGGCCAAATGGCACTAGTAGTTTCTCATCTAACGTGGTCAATCTTGATCCTTTTAAAGATAGTTTCTCTAAAACAAAATCATCTGCATCTTCTAAAACCTCGTGGCCGAATGCTGTTGTACTAAATTTAGTTAGGTTTAAGTTCCTTTCAAGTTCCAGAGAAGTGAGAGAGTGTAATGAAGAGAAAGCGTAATCTGGGACTTCTTGGATTTGAAGGTTGTTCAATTTCAATACCTTTAAAGCTACTAAATCTGTGAAGTCGTCCCCAGAAATCTCCGTAATAGGGTTACCAGATAAATCTAAATATTCCAACGTGAAAGGCAGCTCAAACAACTCAGCTATATCATTATTAGAAATGTCCAACTTTTTTAAATCGTAGACATCGACAAAGAAATTTTCGTGTACGCTCTTCAAATCGATGCCACTCATAGATAGTGTTTCTATTTTGTGAGTCAGTCCGTACCCGCTTCTATCGAAGAGGTTGTTCTCCTCAAGACTAGCTCCAAGTTCATTGTTATCCAAAACAATCTCAACCAAATTGCCCAAATGGTGAAAGGAGATCATTTCGAAGCTGGTGAACCAATTATTAGCTAAATTTAGATATTCCAAACTTGTTATATATTGAAAAGCGTCTCTATGGACGAATTTTAATTCATTATCGCTTAAGTCCAACCGTTTTAAATTGGGCAAATGTAACAAATTAGATGCGAGTTTAGTTAATCTGTTATGATTGAGGTATAATTCACTTAGAGAGGTGGATTTTAGTAAGTTTGAAGGTGTAATTGAACTCAGATTGTTTCGAGACAAGTCCAACACGTACACAGTGTTTGGAAGATTAAAATCCCGCTTCAACACATTGGGATTATAGGCACAAGTTACAATATCGCCAATTGAATCGCCATTCTTAGTATTATTGTGGCGACACACACAAAACTCACTCTCACATATCAAGGCACTCTGAACTGTAAAACTATGCAAAATAAGTATTGCAATCGCTTGAAACAACATTTCGTCGTGATCCGTCAAACGGCAAGTGTATAATGATAGGTGTGCAGCGCGTTATCAGTTACCAGATAGCTGTTATCAGTGATAGCGTTCGATTGTTGGTCATTTCATTGTTTATGTTTAAATAACATTTTACTTTGAATTTATTTAGCCATGGATGATTGATTTTTTTATGTCTTCACGCTCTATCCCACACATGGCAGGGTAGGAAACTGCAGGAACCATACGAACCTAGTGTTAAGACACTCCGTCGCTTTGTCCCTGCTTTTTCGATGCATTGCGTGTTGAGTGGCGGAACTCAACGCCGCACATAGCCTAGTTACCAGAGCGAACAAAATTGAAATAGAAAAATACAATTCCCTCGAGTGGAAATCGAACCCACAAAATGTAGTGTTTACAAGCAGATGACTCTGCGTCACTGTGAATTATTTGAGGTTGTTTATTCTAGGTAAAATCAAAGACATATTTGGCCAAAAATATTTTGTTTACATACTAAATCTACATAATGATAGTATCTATATATTAATTTATAGAAGCATTTTAAAATTGCGGATATTTGCCGTTCAAAGGTAGCATTAATTTGAAAGAAATAATTCGACGAGTGTTATCAATATGAACGTATATTTAAACAAATAGTTCTCGTTTATCATTGTACCAATTTTATTACAAATACAATGTAAGAAGAAGAAAATAAAACACAATAATTAAAATCAACAGTAGTTATTGAAATAAAATATAAGATAATGTAAGATATGTTTTAAAAATATCAATTGATTTACAAACACTAAGAAAAACATACAAAAAGTTTACTAATCTGGAATTGAACTCGCACTTCTTGCACTCCAGCCAATGTTGAATATATATATATATATATATATATATATATATATATATATATATATATATATATATATATATATATATATATATATATATATATATATATATATATATATGTGTATATATATATATATATATATATATATATATATATATATATATATATATATATATATATATATATATATATATATATATATATATATATATATATATATGTGTATATATATATATATATATATATATATATATATATATATATATATATATATATATATATATATATATATATATATATATATATATATATATATATATATATATACTTAATTCAATTGAGAATACTCCTGCCTATTGACAGATGGGGCTGGTTGGTGCAAATACTTATAAATCCATAGGAAAGTGCACATCAGAAGCAGGGTGTATACGACAGCTCCTAAAACAACCCCGGCTTCGTATCCCAGCCATCCAGACTCGCTTTTAGGACATTTGAAGTCCGATAGTGATAAGTCGAATATCTTCATATTAGCGAGATGCCGCGGGAAGGAGCATCTGTAAGGAAATATTGAGAATTACACTCTTTATTAATGAAAGAGAAATTCTCAAATACTTAATGAAAACATTATTATATTTTTTGTCATTTTTTAAATATATTTCGTGGTTATTGTTGATATATGTATATAAGTATATGATTGAAGCGTTTGGTGACTGAAGTTTGACTTTGGTTCGACCTCCTGTTAGAGCTAATTATTTTCTATTTTCATTTACCAGCTATAAAGAATTAAGTGTCTTAAAAATATGTTGTATGAAATAAAAGTTATATATTTATAATCTGTTAAAAAAACTATATAAAAGAAAAACCATCTTGTAATTTTTAATACAATGTAATTTTCAATACTTATAAATATTTAAAATCAACGATTTATATCAATTTTAAAATAATTTTATAAGCAAATCAGGGTTGATTAGCTTGTTATATATTTACCATGTTATCGTATTTACGTACACCATTATATTGAATACAATGACAATGAGTTGTTACGTATCTGTGGTTGACAGTTTAATGTTAGTTAGTCGCTTAAATAATCTTATAACTGTTTTCTAATATACTAGGATTTGAACCTGTACTGCTCGAATATGACGAGATCTGTATGGCTAAATGAATTTGTGATTTCCATTCCTATTTGGTCTTAGTTGTGTATATTTAAAATAGTTTTTTCTTATTATAGTAACACACACTACTACCTAGCACACTGTGTTTCTAATTCTAAATAAGGTAGATATCGATTTCTACCCACGAGGTAGATTAGAACGTAAGATAAAATATATTTTTTTATATTTACCGTAAATTTTCATTCAAATCGTTCGGTACGGACAATTTCCTCACCCACGCGAGGTTGCAGTCGCAATACCAGGGATTGTTTTGCAAATCTAGCCGATCCACTTTGTTGAACAGAACTGACAATCCCTGATCTAAGCTTGTCAGATTACAACCTTTCAGTGTTAAATTTTTAACCAAAAAATCGTACGAATCTCTCAAAACTTGCTTCCCGAATGTTAAATTACTGAATTCTATCAAATTTTTGTTGTTTTCCAACTCCAGTTCGTATAATAGTAGGTTTGAGAATATACCTTTTGGTACCTCAGTTATTTCTAGACCGTTCATTTTCAATACTCCTAGATATATCAAGGGTTCATCTTCTGGGAAATCTGAGCTGTTGAGTTTTTTTATTGGATTGTAGGATATGTCTAAATATTTCAATGCGGAGGGTAGTTTGAATAATTTTGTGAGACTATTATTAGAAATTGTCAGTTCTTTCAAACTTTTGTCGGCTGGCATAAAGAAATTGTATGGTAAATCTGTTAAATGAACTCCTTTTACAGATATAGCGTTTATAGTTTCCGGTAAAGCGTAGCCGGTGGGCTTAAAGAGGGACCTTAGCTCTATATCGGGACCCACGAAGTTGTTATCCAAATTTATACTCCTAAGATTTACCAAGTAACTAAAATTCAATTGTGATTTAATACTAAATTTATTGTTACCAAGGTGCAAAACTTCCAATTTGCTCATATTTATGAAAATATCTGGATTAAGATTTTCTAACATATTATCGCTTAAATCCAACATTTTCAACTGTGGTACGTTAAATGTATTAGTATTTATATATTTCAAAGCATTTTTGTTTAACCGCAACTCCTTCAACGTCGTGGAGGTTACCGGTTCGATATCTGTGAGGTTATTCTCAGACCAATCCAAGGAGACGATATCATCAGGTAAAGTTATGTTTTTCGGGGAATCTGTTAGAAACGAGCACTTAGCTGTTATCGACGTGTTATCGTAATCACAAGAACATTCACCATTTTCACATAAATCTTCACAATTCACTAAATTTATTATTAAAACTAATAATAACACGTAAGCCTTCATGTCTCTAAACTTATGTCCCACTCGAGTACTGCACTTCTAATGACATGGTATGTAATGATATGAATATAATTATAAATCTTATCGATGTTTATTTAACATTGCAGTAAATGGTTTATTGTTTATTTTACTTAATGACAGCTTTATCTGATGACAGTGTAAATATGCAGTAATAAGGACGCATCGGAAAATCGATTTTAATTGATTTCGAGAAATCGATAATAAACGAAACGAATATTTTTAAAAAATTATTTATGTAAAATATGTTTATATTATTTCAACATATATTTCTAACGTCTAATTATATACCGTTGTGGCGCAGCGGCAGACTGTAAGCGCGATGATTTGTGGGTTCGATTCCCACTCGGTGAAGATTTTTTATTTCCATTTTCTTCGTTTTGGCAACTAGGCAAAGCGCAGCGTTGAGTTCCGCCACTTATCGGAAAGCGGGAAACGGAGTGTCTTAACACTAGGTTTTCACGGTTGCCCCGGTTCCCTCTGCCTACCCTGCTATGAGCGGGATAAGTGTGAAATTAAAATAAAAGACTTCATTATGTGTTGTGTATTAAAAAGATTTAATTCGATATGAAATCACTTATATAATTTTTTTTTTTAAAATCTTCCTCTAGCAGCTTGAGCGTTGCCCTTCGTGCTGGGATCTTCATGTGCCTAAAATGAATATTGAAAAATTTAATAAATAAATCGAATAAATATTTTAAATAAAAAAAAAAAAACATTGGAAATGTATTCTTTTTCTGTGTCTAGATTTGAATCAAAGTTTAAATAAAATTTTCTTAAGATAAATTATTGTAATATTTTGTATAGAAATAAATAATATATTACAAATTGGAATAAAAAATATTGTTTGTAAACGATAAAAATAATATTGAAAATACCTAAATTAAATTACTATGAATATTGGATAAGTCAATGATGATTTTATATGACTTAAATAAGCATTATAAGTAATAGAAAGCAATTGGTCATAAAAGGCTTTTACTAGGGGCACACTAGTTCTAAAAATAACGGTAATGTTAGACCATGGCTCAAGGTTCAATAAGCGTCATTTAGAAGCGCGTATATTTTTGTTACATTCAACAAGAAATCCGAAGAACATACAAGATGAGAGATGAGATTGTTGAACGGGGCACATTGAGTATAATGCGGGGCACACAAGGTCTAACAATAAAGACGATATTTGACCATGGGTCAAGGTAAATGATGGTTTGGTTATATTCAATCCATTTGTATAATTTAAGAATAAAGTACAGCAACACAATAAAAGAATAATATATATTATAATGTAAACGGGGCACTCTATTAGTACGAAAAGAACGGCTATCGTAGGGCATACTAGTTCCAACTTTCATGACGAAACACTTATTTTAAAAATAATAACGACAGTAGACAAGGTAAATGAAAGCTTCATTTAGACGTCCGCTAGAGTTTAGTTAAGTTAAAGAAAAAAGTAGAGTATAATAAGAAAAAGATGATAAGAGATGAGAATGTTACCCGGGCACATTGGATCGTGGAGCATAGTTGTAACGATGATGACGATCACGGTAGGAGACCATGGCTCAAGGTAAACGAAAGTTTTATCTAGAAATGCGGTATGGTTGGGTTACATTCAATTAGATATTCAAATAGTATAACAAGAAAAGGATGATAAGAGATGAGATTGTAACTGGGACACATTAGGTTTATTGCGGGGTACACGAATTCTAACAATAAACACCCTGACTCAAGGTAAAGGAAAGCTTTAGACTTTTATAACAAGAAAAGGACAACAATAGAAAATATGTAAACGGGGCATATTGGGTTTATATTGGGGCACACGAGTTCCATCAAGATAAATAAAAGCTTTGAACGTACAGTGTAATATATAAAGAGCAACACAATAAAATAACGATATAGTTTACACCTCAAACGTGGGGCACATCAGGTCTAACAGTGGGGCACGTTCGTTCCAAACCTTGATAACAATGGCCGTCCTCGGGCCGGTCTGCCACAGCTGGCCGCGCTCGTCCAGCAGCGCGGTGTGCGCCGCCACCGTGTACAGGCCGGCCGCGCCCACGCTCACCAGCTGCTGCGCCGCGAAGAAGTCGCGCACCGGCGTCACTGTCTGCACCGCCGTCAGTACTGGCGGGATCTGGTGCAGCTCGACCGTCTGCCGGGTCGGTTGGAGAAACGTTTTTTTTTTTAGCTTCACGCTTTATCCCGCACATGGCAGGGTAGGCAGAGGGAACTGCAGGGACTGTTGGAACCTAGTGCTAAGACACTCCGTTGCTTAGTCCCTGCTTCCTCCGTCGCCGTGATAGTGATGTATCACATATTTATTGAGAAACATATAGAAATTCTATCGTCTGTCAGGTCGTTTGTTTAAAAAGACATGTGACAGTAATCTTATATATATTTAAAGAGAAACATATAGAAATTTGAACGCAGCGGAATTTGAATCGACGCCCTTTTGTTAACCGTTCAAGCGCTCTCACCACTGAGCCATGCGTTGTTCATCACGCTGCGTAAAAATTCTTATATGCTTTATACAACTTATATCGTTGTTAGCATCTCTGTAGGGAGAGTTTTACAAATTTCCGCTACCCAAACACCATTACAAAGAACAATCTTTGGCGAGAGAGAACCAAGTAATAAATTTTATATGTTTTTTTAAGTATTTTACTATTAGCAGTATGGATTAACATTTTCAAAAAAAAAAGAAATAAAAATACTGTAAACAGTTTTATATTTAAGTAAAATATTAAAAATTCTACCTTTTCATTAGTGCGAGGGTGTGGAGTCGCCGTGACGGTTATCTGCACTCCTTTGACTTGGCGTTGTCGTTTCTTTTTGCTGGAATTGTTAATATTAAGTTAATTCTGAGTCTGTAAGCGTGACGGTTTGTAGGTTCTATTCCCATGAAGGGAAGATGGATTTTTCTATTTCCATATTCTTCGCTCTGGCAAAAGATGCGTCTCGAATATCTCAAGTTGATATATATGACGACCTCTAGCTTCACGGTGAGATACCTTGTTATGTGACATAAAAAAATGGTTGCCTGTAAAGTGGGTTTTACGGGCGAAAATTTTACGTGACAACGTCTTTTTCTCGGTAGAATATTTATTGATATGATTAATAATTATAATATAAATTGCACAAATTTTAACTATAGAAAATATATTTTGTTTACTAAAACATTGTACATGTGTCAAGTGATACGCGCGGCGGACCGATCATAGTTCGGTGACAGTTGACACATCGTTACGTTACCTTTTTCATATGTGACTCCGAGCCGCAACCTAATTTAAGACGTTGTCACGTCAAAAAAGAAAAGTCTCGAATATCTCTGCAACCGTTTGATAAATAATGAGGTGTCTGACCAGCGTGGTGCCGGTGCGACGCTATCCAGTTTAACGACGAAGTAAAGCGTGAAATTATAAAAAAATACTATATATGATTTCTTCCAGCTTAACTGCGAGACACTTTGTCATGTGCGATAAAAAAAAACATCTCGAACATCTCTCCAACCGCTCAGTATATAAGGCGAGTGTCCCACCCGAGCGGCGGCAGTTTGACCCCTACCGGTAGACCGCGAGGTACCTTACTGTGCCATAAGAAAAAAAATGTTTTGAAACATCCGTTCGGTATACAGGGTGTGGATGTAATGACGACCTTAATTTCAAGCATAGTATTAACTAGCTTTTATAAAGTTGGTAAAATTATAAAAGAAGTAAAATTTTTAAAAATTATAAAAAAATATTTGTTTCAAACAAAATAAGTAATTAAATTATTGTTTCAAAATAGAATGCCATTTGTCAAGTATGACGCGAGCGTACACTGTACTGTCAGAGCGGGACGGAGATATAGCTCTTTTTCTTTTGGTTATTTTTTTGAATGAAAGATTGGCAACGTTTAACAGTATTTTTGTAGTACGTCATTCGTGTTTAATGATGTCTACATCACGCGTTACACAGCTTGTATAAATATCGTGAAATGGAAAAAATGATGCTGTACCTAAACTATTAATAATTATTAAATAGTTTTTTGTATATGGTCCTCTATAAGTAGTTTTGACAAGTACTAAGGCGGGGCCTCACCCGGGCGGCGGCAGTATGACGCCCTCCAGCTTGACGGCGAGGCGGTGCCCGAGCGGCAGCAGCGCGGCGTGGTCGGCGGGCGGCGCGCGCGGCGCCGGCGACAGCGACACGCGGCACAGCGCGCCGCCCGCCCCGCGCAGCGCCGCGCGCGCCCAGCACGCGCCGCCGCACAGCGCGCGCGCCGCCGCCAGCACGGCCGCCGCGTGCTGCACACACACACACACACACGTTAGTGCAGGTTCGATAACTTGTTTTTGGTCATTATTATCGCATATATATACTGTAAAAGCTCTTTATTCGCGGGTTATATGTTCCATAAATATGCCGCGAATACAGAAACCGTGAATACGGAATGGTAATTTATATGGGATTATAGGGGATACGTTCCTAGTTGACAAAAAAAAAACAACAAATATATAAAAATATATATTTAATTGAAGTTTTTGAACATTTTAATTAATTAACTTAAGGCTTAGGCAAGGGTTTGAAGAATTTTGTAATCTTTACTTTATCTTTAATTTTGTAATTTTTTAAGCGGTAACACACTTTTTTTTCGTGTCGAAACTTGTTTCTTATTTTTTTTGTTGACATTATAGACTAATAGGAAGAGTGCAGTAGAGACGTGTTACTCGATCACAATTTTTGTAACTAATGTGAAAGACGAAACAATAAAACACGCAAAGCGGCTTTTACTATAAACGGAACAACAACATTAAAAAATATACTTTATTCATTGAGTTATAAGGTCGCTTTCAGTCTGTTTGCTTACATTCTCAAAAACGCCGCTCGCGGTGAAGGCGGCTTGTGTCAAAGGCCTCGGCGTGTCATTTAATAACATACTTTGCGTATAGCTGTAATAAGATCTATTTTACTTTTTTTTACTTTTTTATTAGTTCATTTGACCAAGGATATTGTGTTGGATACCTATTGGAACAGTTTTAAATTTTATTGTTATGTATGTAGGTACTTATTCAATCCGCGAATAGTGAAAACGCGAATAAAGGAAGCGCAAATAAGGAGCTTTTACTGTATACAAGTGATATAAGTATTATATACCCTATGAGTTATCCCGGGACTGGTAGTGGGATTGTCAAACAGCTTAGCGGATATCTCGGCCAGCGCTATCGAAGGTGCCAACATTATGCTCTCCTCCAGGGTGCGGCTCTTCATCTCCTTGGAGACCAGCTCGGGTCGCTCCTGCTGGCTGGACGTGATGCGGTCCAGGAACTGAGACATCTGGGAGTACGTGTATTGGGAGCTGGGAGGTGTTTAAGGGTCTATTTGGATAGCACTTTGAGAATATTTGGCGTGAAAATTTAATCATTTTTTTTAATATTTTTAATTACTTTTTGTGCCTATAACGCTTTTTAAGTATTTTTAGTAATAACGATCACGAGTTTTCTAATCTATATACAAATATCATTCTCTCTCGCCAAACGATTGTTCTTTGTAATAGTGTTTGGGTAGCGAAAATTTGTAAAAAATCTCCCTACAGAGATGCTAACAACGATATAAGTTGTATAAAGCATATAAGAATTTCGACGCGCCGTGATGCAGAAAGCTTAATTGCGCTCCCATAATTTACAAGAGGGGTTCAAATCCCGTTGCGGTTAAAGTTAGGTCAGTATGGACTAACATTTTAAAAATAATAAAAAAAAAGGACTATAATTCCCTATGAAAACCTCGTCGTATAAATAGGATACATGTAAAGATGTCGTAGGGTGGAGTCGTCGGCGTAGAACGCCGTGCGCGCGATCGCCGCGTACTGCTGCGACACTGCGGCGAAAGCTTTGGAGGCGCGGCGTAGAGCGCCGGCACACGCGCCAGCCTTCGCCGCCGGGTCCCGAGCCGCCTGTACAAATTACAAAATTTCACTTGAAAATCTTTTCATGCCATCTTGGATATTTAAACTAAAGAAAATGTTTATCTAATTTGGGTGGAAACTTGAAAAAGGCAACTGTTAATATTGTACATTTATTCATTGGCAAGCCTACTTTTAAATTTTAGAGCGTCAACGTGTATACGTTGTGATCGAGAGCTTATTTGGCTTTTGTTTATTTGGCACATAAACAAAAACCAATTTCGGCAAGCTCGGGCAAGCCAAGCCATACTTGCACATTTGAGTGCTCGTTGAGGTTTGCCAAGCCTTGCCAAGCGTGTAATACAACTACTACACATACGACATATGCAGTACAACATATCCCTTTGTCTCCACAATATAAGCAAATTAAAAAAAAAACTCATCCAACCTGCGCATGCGCGAGCGCGATGGCGGGCGGCGGCTGCGTGCACAGCGCGCGCGCCGCGGCAGACGCGCGTGCGATCGCGGCGAGGGCGGACGCGCGCGCCGCCGCCCACGCGGGCGGCAGGGGCGCGCACGCCGCGCAGCCGGGGCATCCCGCACCAGCGCCCGCGCACGCGCCCGCCGCCGGCACGCCGCCCGTCCCGAACAGACGCCACTGGGCGCTCGCCTCTTCTAGGTACGATGGGCCTGCACGTATGCGAAAATAAGTGTGTAAAAATGTCGTAGCACAGAGGCGTAAGCGTCTGCCTGTAAACGCGACGGTTTGAGAGTTTGATTCCCACTCGGGAAAGATGGATTTTTCTATTTCCATTTTTTTCGCTCTGGAAACTAGGCAAAAGCGCGGCGTTGAGTTCCTCCACTCAACACGCATTGACTAAGAAAATGCGGAAAATGGGGACGGAAAAAGCAAGGGAGTGTCTTAACACGGCTATATGGTTCCTGCAGTTCCCTCTGCCTACCCTGCCATGTGCGGGATAAAACGTGAAGCTATGAAAAAAAAATATTTAAGGATTCCTTCAAAACACTTAAAGGGTCGAAGAATATTCAGTTAAATGCAATTGATTCTGATATAACATGTTCAGAGGTTCATTGTTTGAGAAAAAAGATATAACTAATTTATAAACATATGTATATATGTGATAAAGCAATATTTATTTTTAAATCAACGTTTTGCCCCTATATGACCCTTGAGTATATGTCTATGGATAGAATGGATAGAGACAAGACAGCTGATGTCACTTTCAAACAACATAGCATTTTGTATGAAAAATACACAAATTTTGTATGTTTAATAGCATACCTTCTTCTAAAAGCCTAGCATCGGCCGAAGAGGCCGTGTAGAGGGCCGTAAGCCAGCGCTGGGCTGACTCGCTGGGGGCTTCTTCTGACAGTCTCTTGAGGATTTCCGCTGCTAACTTGTGATGGCCGTATCTGTAAATAAATTAAATTAATATCATTTTTTTTATAGCTTCACGCTTTATCCCGCACATTGCAGGAAGTATAGAAATCTAGTATTAAGATACTCCGTTTCTCGCGAACCGCCGTTTTCGAGGCATTGCGTGTTGAGTGGCGGAACTCAACGCCGCAGTTCGCCTAGTTTCCAGAGCGAAGAAAATCAAGAAATATTCATCTTCCCTTCATCTGAATCGAACCCACAAACAGTCGCGTTTACAGGCAGACGCTATGCGTCTACGCCACGACGGTTATTAATATTAAATAATAACTAATTATTATATTATATATAATGTGAAACAGTTCATTTGAAAGCGTTAAATAAGTAAGAAGAAAGAAGGACCTACGTAACTAGCAAAAAAATACCTCAAAGCAGCCTTAGCGACCCTATATCTCGTCCATCCGTCAGCACCCCGCACCGCATCCAGCAGACGCGTCTCCCAGGAGCCCTTCAACCTGCTCACGAGGGCGGAGGCCGCGCGCTCCTGCATCAGCACCGTGCAGATCAGCACTAGGGTCGTCCCATCATAGGATGGGTCCTGACAGGCCCGTCTGGGGACAAGGGGAGGGAGTTCAATTTCTCAAAGCGGTTCAAAGGGTATTTTAAATATTCAAAATTCAAAGGGTCAAAGGTCTACCATGTCGGGAGTGTTTACAGTCATATAGTGTCTTTGTAAATAAATTTGAGTACGCTACCAATTGGGATAGGATGCTAATAATTATAAACGAGAGAAACTTTAACATTAGGTCGTTTTAAAAAATTTAGAAAAATTTACAAAAGTAGTTCTAAATTTTCCTTTCATTTTTTTTGACTTTGTCTTCACGTTTAATTCCGCACATGGCAGGATAGGTAGAGTGAACTGCAGGAACTATAAGAAACTAGTGATAAGAAACTCCGTTGCTCCGTCCCTGCTTTCCGCCTTTTTAGCGTGTTGAGTGTCGGAACTCAACGCCGCGCTTTGCTTAGTTCCCAGAGCGTAGAGAATGGAAATAGAAAAATTCATCTTCCCCGAGTGGGAATCGAACCCACAAACAGTCGCGTTTATAATCTACCGTGTTGGGAGTGTTTACAATGACGCTGTTACTGTGAAATAGAATGATAACAACTATAAGCGAGACACTTCAACTGAGCCAATATGCCGTTATTATAAGATTTAAATTTATATACAAAACTACTTCTAAATTTTTCTATTATTACAGTGCATAAAGCTTTTGTATATCAATATCCAAATACGATTCTTATTTTTTTTAATTTTATTTTTTTATTTATTATAAAAAGTTTTTACAAAATAGTTTCTATGCTAAGCAAGAATTATTATCCAAGTAAAACCCACTTAGCTTCCTCCAAAGCTGGCAATAGATGTGGCAGAGCAGGTGCCCCCAAAGCCCCTAGGGCTGCGAGGGCCTCAAGGAGCGCGGTCTGGCGCTCCCCAGTGGAATGCAATTGGGAACCCACTACCACCGCGGTACGCCGCGCGTACAGGGTCGGCTCGGCAGTACTCAACTGTACCTGGAGAGATTTGGACGGTGGATATTAGGTTTTTAGGGTTCCCCAGCCAAATGGTGAAAACGGAACTCTTATAGATTCTGTCATTGCAGAGTTTGTCTGTCCGTAAGTCAGATTTTTTTTTTCCGATAATATAAAATGTGTTATTTTCACAATTTTCACACAAAGTCAAAGTCATGTTTGGATCATAGAAAAAAATAATTATCGATAAGTGTGGATTCAAAGCGACTAATGTGTTCATTTATTGTACAGTAAGGTACTCCTAACACGTACCTAGTATATTAAAACACAAGCGTAAGAGTTTAAAATATGTAGAATCACTAGAATAGATGGGTTAATATCACACTACATTTTTTACCTTTTAATCGATATTACTAAAGTTAATACTATAAGAAATACTTTGTAACGAAGTCAAAGTCAAATTATTTTATTAACAATATGAAGTTACATGTTTCATATTTTGAACGTCAAATAATCTATTTAATTCACCACCAGTTCACAAAGATAATGCCTCAGACCTGAGAAGAACCGGCTCAAGAAACTTGGCAAGACTTTCTCTATTTATTTTAATTTGCCAAAAATTTACAATTTAACAAAATTTATTAGTGCCGATGATACTTTTGAACTAGACTGGAGCGAGCATTTCATTCCCAAGGCGTGTTATCATTTGTGAAATCATTAATATATTACGTATTAATAATAACCGTTAATACATAAACGTCGTTTCACAACTTTTATAAATTGTGATATAGAACTTAAATATGGTACTATTACTTTTTTTGCTTCACGCTTTATCCCGCACATGGCAGGGTAGGCAGAGGGAACTGCAGGAACCGTGGGAACCTAGTGTTAAGACACTCCGTTGCTTAGTCCCCTGCTTTCTCCGTCCCCGCTTTCCGCCTCTTTCGAGGCATTGCGTGTTGGGTGGCGGAACTCAACGCTGCGGTTTGCCTAGTTTGCTAGAGCGAAGAAAATGGAAATAGAAAAAATCCATCTTCCCCGACTGGGGATCAAACCCAGAAACCGTCGCGTTCACAACTTGCGTCCGCGCCAACTACTCAAGAATACAAATCGTAAATGTGTTGTATGCAGGTGCATACATTGCCAATTAGGTAAGTACTGACTACGTATGTAAAAAAATCAACTATTATATTTATTTTTATAAAAAAATACATAGAAATTACGTAGGCACATGATAATCTAGTTGACAATTACGGGAATTTTTGCCAGTTACGAAACAAAGGCGGACTTGGCACTTCATACATTGTACGATTGTAAGTTTTGAACACAATCGGCATCTTCCTCTTGGTGGCTCTTTTTTTGGTGCCTTTGTTACTACCCTCAGAACGCTGGTATTTTTTTAGACCTTCGTACAATTCGAATCTAAAGTCCTTCAAAGCAATTAACTTTACCTTAGAATCTCTTCTGTGAAGAAGCCATGCGTTATTGATACAGATATCAAGAAGTTGCGCAAATATGCCGATATACCATCTCCTTGTCTTGAATGGTGTTTATATAAGGAGATAAGCATATCGGCGAAGTCAACCCCTCCCATATGCTTGTTGTACTCCTTTACAATTTGCGGACATTGAACGTCAACCTTTGTTTTAGAGTACTTGCAGTATCTTTTTATTGCAGCTACTGGTTCAACGCCGACATAGGAACTTATCAAGGTAACTGTTTTGTTTGTATCTATATCACAAACTCCAATAATCAGTATAAGACGGCATGCTTACAACACCCATAATGATATGAATTGCTAAAAAATCTCGTAATTCGTCTTCAGCCAAACCCACAGTACGTCCAGTTTGAGATATTGCGTACGTATTTTTTTGTTCGACAATATCTGTCAAAATATCTGGGGAAGAAAACTTGTAGAAATACTCCAGGGGCGTTAAAACTGTGACGCTCCCGACAGGTTCCGATTCCTCTTCTATAGAAGCCATATGTCGAAACACAGCTTTTTTCCAATTATGACTAAGAGTAAATTTTTGCATTCACCTAGGTCGTTTAGCAACATGAACAGTGGGACGTTGTGATCTTGTTTTTATGGAAATACGTGATGTGAAGGAGGCATTCATCGACATGCTAGGGGTTACCAAACCAGGGGGTCCATTAGGTGCAATTAGTGTAGCAGTTGCAGGAGTAGCAGGGGTTGCAGGCGTTGTGGGAAAGGAAGGAATATCACTCAGTACTGGTACTTGACTACAATTCGGTTCTAGAGATGGGCTTGAATAAACATTTTGGAAATTCTGGTGTAAGGCGAACGTTTTCGCTGGTGGGGTCTTCATCATCTAGAAGATTAAGTCTTTCTAAAGAACTATCAATTGAGGGTGCAGAGTGTGCACACGTATTTCGTCTTCAATATCGGAATGTTCACTATCATCAGAGGTCGCATTTTGAGCTAACAGGGGACAAGCGCTAAAATTCTACCACCACGAGTTTCAAGTTTTTGCTGCAGACATAGAAAAAAAATGCTAATATACAAACTAAGCAAAGCAAAACTACCTAGCAATGTATGCCCTGACATACAAATTAAATAGGGGTATTTTTTTACAAACTTGGCAATGTATGTCACAGCATACATCATGTTAATATTCAAAATAACACCAATGTAAGAAGTTAGAACTGCAAATTTATTAGACAAATTATATAATAATGATATCAAGCATAGGATTCAGTCGTGAAACTTTTCCCAAACTGGATAATAATCAACAAAATTATATAAATACCTTGGAGAGAACAGCTGACGGCGGCCGGCATCCCATTTTCGTTAACTCATGTAAAAACTAGTGATTCCAGATGCCTGTTTTATATTTTCTACTAAAAGTTATTTATGTTGCAATGTATAGAAATATAATTTTACGTTATTTATGTATTTTCTCATACAAAATATTTTTTTAAAGTTGATGTATATTCTGGCATACATAACCAAATTAAGGGTTAATCGATATTACTAAAGTTAATACTATAAGAAATACTTTGTAACGAAGTCAAAGTCAAATCATTTTATTAACAATATGAAGTTACATGTTTCATATTTTGAACGTCAAATAATCTATTTAATTTATCACCTGTTTGCTAAAGTTAATGCCTCAGACCTGAGAAGAACCGGCTCAAGAAACTTGGCAAGACTTTCTCTATTTATTTTAATTTGGCAAAAATTTACAATTTAACAAAATTTATTAGTGACGATGATACTTTTGAGCTAGACTGAAGCGAGCATTTCATTCCCAAGGCGTGTTATCATTTATGAAATCATTAATATGGTATAACCTTTAATACATAAACGTCGTTTCACAACTTTTTTAAATTGTGATATAGAATTTAAATATGGTACTATTACTTTTTTTGTCTTAAGAATTATATAGAAATATTGATTTGTCATAGTTATTGCGCATTATGTCTCAAATTTTGGGCGGAAATGGAATGAATTGTTACCATACACTACTTAAATACGTTATCATATCAAATTTAATGTATAATTATTTTAATTATAAAGAAATAATTTTTATTTTTCGATTTTTAAAGTGTCAATCCACATTAAAGATAGAAAAATTACTTACAGTTTTACATTTCGCAAGAGGGCGCGGGTTCAAATCCCGCTGCGTGCCAATTCTCATATGTTTTTCTTTCAGTAGAAACAATACTCACCAAACACCTTAAAGCTATTCTCAAAGGTTTGATATTGTTTTGTCCGTTGGACGCCCCCGTCGCTATCACTAGAGACTCTAACGCCATCATGAGTTCTGATCCTTCCACCGGCAGACATTCTTCGTAGCTGGTTAATATTTTTAGAAAATATAATAAAATGACGTCGTAATAGAACTTATTTCTATAAGAAATTCAATTTATTTATTTTTATTATTTTAGCAACTTTGTTGGTGTGAATGTTAATTTACGGAAAAATATAATATGTAAATTACTTTCACACTTTATCCCGCATATAGCAGGGTAGTCAAAGGGATCCAAAGAAACCAAATGAATCTAGTGTTAAGACACTCCGTTTTGCGTTTTCCATATTTCGAGGTATTGAGGTATCGTGTTAAGTGGCGGAACTCAACGCCGTGCTTTGCCTAGTTGCCAGAGTGAAGAAAATGGAAATAGAAAAATCCATCTTTTCCTTATGGGAATCGAACCCACAAATCGTCGCGTTTACAGGAAGACGCTGCCTCTGCGCCACGACAGTCTCCAAACAATGTATTGCACACTTAAAACTTAACAAGAGATTTAATAAAATAAATTAGTAGAGTTAACAAATGGAAACCAACGTCTCGAAAAAGGCGGAGAGCGGAGACGGAGAAAGCAGGGACTAAGCGACGGAGTGTCTTAACACTAGGTTCATATGGTTCCTGCAGTTCCCTCTGCCTACCCTGCCATGTGCGGGATAAAGCGTGAAGCTAAAAAAAATGTTCGCAATACTTACCAATGTACAACTATTCTAGTCAGTACGTCCGCAGCGACGGCGGCGGGGCGGAGCGCCACGCTCAGGGCGGCGTCGCCGCAGTATTGGCGGAGCGCCGGCGCCGCCGCGCAGATGGCGGGGCAGCGCACTAGGATCTAATGTTGAGCTTTATTTACTTATTTATTTACCACTTCCTTTATTTGTATTAAACATGACTTTATTACTTTACATACATAATACAATATAACGAAGATACTGGAGGAAGGTCACGTAAAAAGCATGAGGACTCCCCGGAGAGTATGTGTGACGAGATCAATGACAGTGGGTGAGGCGGGAGAGGTGTGCAGGGACCGCAGCGTTTGGTTCTCCGTGTTCTCTGACTACCCCGCTAGGGATAGAGCGTGAATATATGTATGCATGTATAATACATTTAAAAGGTTAACATAACAAATTTAGGGCAAGAAAATCAATTGAACTCGTCTTATTTAGAACTTTGGACATCTCACTAGGATTCCCTGTGTGGAGATAACCAATGTCTCACTTACTGTACCCTCTCTTGATAATCAGACCAGGAGAATAATACGCGATAAGTATTGTAGTTGTTATGGATCTTGAACGTTAACTAGTGTTCTAAGTAATATTAAATATCAAAAAATGTAAAGATAGAAGTTCATTATGATAAATATTAATTCTATATATTACGTATTAATATTAATATAATCAATATTTATGATAAGAACATATAGTATAAGTTAAGAAAAGGTTACGGACCAAGTGTCTGTAGAGCTAATTACATCTAAATAAAAAACTAAAAACTACTACTATGCCTATTTGAAATTTGCGAAAATCAAAAATGAGTTGTAATATTTTACAATTTAATTCTTGTTTTTAACAATTTTCTAATGAAAAAATTTTATCAATAAATCAAAAACTCTTTATTGCACTTACTCAAACAACAATGATAAAAATATTATTAATTTAGAAGTCCCAGAATTGGAACCCTGACTTCTTGGAATTTTTCAAAATATTAAGCACAAGTTCAAGTAACTGACCTAGTCTCCATATTAGTATGGATGTATAGCAATAAATCATTAAATAGATATATTAATATGTAATTATTTCCAGATCTTTAAATCTCCTGCCTACCTGCATAACTCGCAAGCAGAGCATGGTGTGTTCACTATCCTGAGTATTTGAAGCTGCATGGACCAAATTCTGTATGCATTCTGCTGGCCACAATGCAGCATGTTCGGCTAATTTCTTCAATCCTAGCAAAGCTGCTCTACGTACAGCTGACCTTGCATCATTCATTGCTAGATTCAGCAAAAGTTCCACCTGGTTTCAACAATAAGTATGAAAAAATACTTAAAGTCACATAAAACTTTTGAGCCATGCATTCTTCATTACACTGCGTCGAAATTCTTATATGCTTTATACAACTTACAACAACAATGCATGGCTCAGTGGTGAGAGCGCTTGCACGGTTTGCAAGAGGGCACAGGTTCGAGACCTGTTGCGTTTAAAATTTTTATGTTTTCTTTGAATATTTTCTGAATCCTCAGTCTGGATTAAACTTTAAAAATTATAAAAATAATAAATAATTTGGTTAAAATAAGCTTTTTTAATCACATTAAAGATAATATCTTTGAGTTGTCAAGTGAGAGCTGTCAAGTGAACACATAAAACAGTGGTTGCTGTAAATTTTCGCAAAATTTATTAAAAATATCAAGTATTACAAGATCCTCAACTGTTAACAGCGTGCCTAAAACACCAGTGCATTGAAAGGTTTAATAATCAGTGTTAATTAACGCGATTTAAAGGAAAATATTTAAAAAAATCACCGAAGTAGACATAATTTTCTAGAAAAAAAAAAACGAATACCCTCGCAAATAAAAAAATAAAGAGTAAGAGAAAGTGAACGACTTCCGGTGTTTGACATTGACTTTACCACCTTTTGCTGCGCCACAATGCAGCATGTTCGGCCTAACTCTTATATCCTAGCAAAGCGCTCTCCGTAGGCTGACCTTGCATTCCTCATTGCTCTGATAAGAAAATAATAAATAAATAAAATAGCCTTTATTGACCAAATAACATTCACAATATATCACATTATATATATATATATATATATATATATATATATATATATATATATATATATATATATATATATATATATATATATATATATATATATATATATATATATATAATATATATATATATATATATATATATATATATATATATATATATATATATATATATATATATATATATATATATATATATATATATATATATATATATATATATATATATATATATATATATATATATATATATATATATATATATATATATATATATATATATATATATATATATATATATATATATATATATATATATATATATATATATATATATATATATATATATATATATATATATATATATATATATTTTTTTTTTTTTTTCTTATTTAGTCTACTTTTCAGCATAGGCCTCCTCCATCCCTTTCCATTCTCTCCTATTCCTTGCCTTCCGCAGCCAGTGGGGACCGGCTGTTTCCCTGATGTCATCTTCCCATCGTCTGTAAGGTCTTCCTCTTTTTCTTTGAGTATTTCTTGGGTACCACTCAAAAATATCTTTTGGCCATTTTCCTGAAGTATCTCTTGCCATATGTCCTGACCATCTCCATTTTAACTTTTTTATGGTTATTGCAATATCTCTTACTTTTGTTTTCTTTCTGATCAAATCAAGTCTCTTTTTATCTTTCTTTTTTATACCAAGTAGGTTCCTTTCCATGTTGTGCTGACATACTTTAAGTATGTGGACCGCCTTCTTTGTGAGAGTCCAGGATTGACAGCCATATGTGATGCATGGTAGAATACACATATTAAAGATTTTTGTCTTGCATTCCATAGGGATATCTCTATTTTTTAAAACATCTTTTAGTGCCCAGAAACATCTCCATCCTTTTGCTATTCTTATATTTATTTCTTTTAATGTCATATTAACAGGCGAGACTGTCTGTCCCAGGTAAGTATATTCTTCCACGTATTCTATTGGGCAATTGCTAATTTGAATAAGCGTTTTTAGACCATTTGTCATTACTTTTGTCTTTTCCGTGTTCATTGTCAATCCAACAAGAACATTTTGGTCTGCGAGTTGTTGTAACATTTCCTCGAGCGACCTAGGATTATCTGTCATAAGCACGATGTCATCCGCAAATCTCAAATGTGTTAAACATTTACCATCTATGTTAATGCCCTTACCCTTCCATTTCATGTTTCGAAATACACTCTCGAGAACAGCAGAAAATAATTTGGGGGATAATGGATCACCCTGACGTACTCCTTTTCTTATTTCGAATTCTTGTCCTGCGTTCTCTAGTTTTATCTTGGATGTACTTCTATTGTATATTTGTTTAATGATTCTAATATACTTCTTTGGAATTCCTTGCTGTAATAGAGATCTCCAGATTTCGATATGTTAAATTGAGTCGAATGTTTTATTATAGTCCACGAAGGCTATGTAGTACTGTTTGCCGTATTCATTGAACTTTTCAATAACTTGTTTCACTACAAATATGTGATCAATAGTACAATAGTTCTTTCTGAAGCCACCTTGTTCTCTTGGCTGGTTTTCGTCTAGAATAGTCGTCAGACGATTTAGTAAGACTTTAGAAAATATTTTATAGAGGTTAGATAACAGGCTTATTGGTCTATAGTTATTGATTTAATTTTTATCTCCTTTCTTGTGTAAGAGTACGATGCTAGATTTCTTCCATTGCTGTGGGATGATTTCTTCTAATATAATTTGATTAAAAATCTGTGTAACAGGCTTGGATACATTTTCTAAAATTGTCTTTAATAATTCATTTGTAATTCCATCCTCCCTGGTGCCCTGTTGTTCTTTTGGGATACTATAGCATATTTAACTTCTGATTCCATGATGCAGGGTATTTGTTCTTCATCCTCTTCCTTTCTACCCAAGTCTATGTCTTCACCATAATCTTTATCATTGTATAAGTCCTTGTAGAACTTTGTAGCTATGTCTTTTATTGATTTTATATTGGATTCCAATTTCCCAGTTTTGTTCTTTAAGTTTGGTATCCAAGTTGTGTTTTGTCTAAGTTCTTTAATTGCTTTCTTTATTGCACCTGCTTTCTCAATATGACGCTTAAATGTTTCTGTTCTGGTTCTTTTTCTGTGTTTTCTAATGCTTTTAATGCGCTTAAATGTTTCTGTTCTGGTTCTTTTTCTGTGTTTTCTAATGCTTTTAATATAAATTTGCGCTAAAATTTTGTATGATGGTTTCGAAATAATTGTACTTATTTTGTATTGATTCTTTATTTGATATTTCCTTTAGATCATTATCTAAGTTTAGCAGTTCCTTTTCATTTAATAAGATTGTGCCCTGGACTTTTTGATTCTTTATATAGCTACGCCTTGAATGTTTAATTGGTATCAGGTTTAGTTTTGCTCTAACCATCCTGTGATTAGAGTTAAAGTTAAACTGCGCTATAACTTCAACATCTTTAAATATTTTTGGCCGACTGGATAGAAAGAAATCAATTTCATTTTTGACAGTATATCCTGGTGACACCCAGGTCCATTTTCTACTCTTCCTCTTTTTGTAAAAAGTGTTCATTATATAAAAGTTGTTCTGGATTGCAAAGTTTATTATACGCTGCCCTTGTCGTTAAGTTTTCCAGTTGCATGTTTTCCTATTATGTGAATATTTGTTTCTTTGCTATCTGTCCCAATTTGACCATTGAAGTCTCCCATTACAATAACGTGCTTATGTACCTTTTCCATAGTATTATTTAATTCCTCGTAGAACTTATTTTTGATTTCTTTTGTTGCAACTTCTGTGGGTGCGTATATCTGAATGATTGACATGGGTTCGTTCTGCTCTGGAAATTGTATATGTAGCATTGCAATTCTTTCTAACACCCCATTGAATTCTAATATTGCATTTTTATGTTGCTTTTTTACAATGAAACCAACACCATATTGCCCAGGCGTTTCTCCAATATAGTAAAATATATAATTGTTATGTTCTTCTATTGCTTCTCCATTTCTTCTAATCTCGCTAAGCCCCACTATATCCCAATTAATTGATTTCAGAGCTTCTTCAAGCTCCATGAGTTTTTCTGGAGTTCGGAGAGTTGTAGCGTTGAAGGTTGCTATATATAGATTTTTATTGTCTTTTTGTACTTGACTTGAGAGTACATTTCTTAGTATCGGAGAAGATGTGTTACTATCTTCATAATTGCGTGATGGAGGGTTGCGGTCGTAATTCCCCACGGTGACCGCATTTGACCGGCTTGGGGAATGTCGTTTCTTATGATATATACTTTCTCTGACTTTTATTTGGTTATCTTTTGATTTTTGTTTATTAATTATGTATGTGTAATTTTTATTCTGCCAAGGAACTTGAGGAATTAGATCTTGGGCGAAACATACTATGTAATTTGTGTAATTTATTATATGGTGCTCGATCCCCATCTTTTATTTTGTCGGCTATGGTAGGTGATTTAGATTCTGATCTCTTTCTTTTTGTTTCCTTGTCTGTTTTACCTTTAACTATGAGTTTATTGTAGCGAATGTAGGCTGTGTTTCCTTTTTGTTGTTCTTGTTTTTGTTTTTCTTTTAACTCTTTTCTTTTAATGATAACTGATTTAGGGTAATCTTGGGTGACATAAATGCCAGTAGGGAAGTTATTATTATTTTTCAAGAGCTCATATTTTCGCCATGTTAGAGTAACTGTTAGGAGGATAGGTCTTATTTTACTACTGTCCCTTTTCCCTATCTTTCTCACATCACTTATCTCCCATTTGTCCCATTCTTGCATATCTGATCTATCACTTGCACACTTCAAAATTTCTAGCACCTTTTCTCTCAGTTCGAAGCCATGTTTTTCTTCTTCCGTCACTCCATGAATTAGGCAATTGTTTTTTCGTACATCTCGCTCTAAGTTTTGTACCTTTGATTGCAGATTTTCGACCTCTTTCTTTAGCCTTATATTTTCTACAATAAGTGGTTTTAATTTTTCATCTACTAAATCTGACATGCTTCTTGTAAACCTTTCAGCTAGCTCCTCAGTTTGATTTTTAAAATCGCATTTCATTTCATTCATTTTGTCTAAAATTAGTTTAGTTTGCGGATCCATTTTTATTGCAGGTATCCCTTACGCAATAGCAACACTGTTTTGTCGATGGTAAAGTCAATGTCAAACACCGGAAGTCGTTCACTTTCTCTTACTCTTTATTTTTTTTATTTCCGAGGGTATTAGTTTTTTTTTTCTAAAAAATTATGTCTACTTCAGTGATTTTTTAAAAATATTTTCCTTTGAATCGCGTTAATTAACACTGATTATTAAACCTTTCAATGCACTGGTGTTTTAGGCACACTGTTAACAGTTGAGGATCTTGTAATACTTGATATTTTTAATAAATTTTGCGAAAATTTACAGCAACCACTGTTTTATGTGTTCACTTGACAGCTCTCACTCTCACAGGTTTCAATAATAAATATGAAAAAATACTTAAAGAAGCCATATAAAACTTTTGAGCCATGCATTCTTCATTACACTGCGTCGAAATTCTTATATGCATAATACAACTTACAACAACAATGCATGGCTCAGTGGTGAGAGCGCTTGCACGGTTTGCAAGAGGGCACAGGTTTGAGACCTGTTGCGTTTAAAATTTTTATGTTTTCTTTGAATATTTTCTGAATCCTCAGTTTGGATTAAACTTTAAAAATCATAAAAATAATAAATAATTTGGTTAAAATAAGCTTTTTTAATCACACTAACAGATAATATCTTTAAATAGCAAGTTTTCGAACATTATTTATAGCATATATTTACCTGATCAGGAACATGTACAACTGTATCTGCTGCTATAGCAGTTAAAGCTGTTATGGCAGCTCTAACTGAACTTGACGATGGAAACCTTTCTAATAGGGACCTTAGTAGCTTTAGTACACCTTGTGCTCGGACAGCTGGAATTGTTTATTGTAAAAATATTTAACATTTATAATTATATATAAATGACAGTGATGAAGGATAATAAAAAAATAAAGTGACATGGTATTTGACTATGAATTCTATTAAGAGAAAGTTTATATCTCACCTCCACCATGTACAGTCCTCAATGCTCTCACAAGCTTTGCTCTTCTCTCGGCACCTGTACTTTCACACTCTACCATATCTGATAGCTTGTTACACATAGCTACAGCGAAAGAACTGAAAAGACACATTGAGTCTCATTCATTTTTAAGTCAGTTAAAAAAGACATTCAATCTGATAGTAAAATATTAATAAGTCACAATAATATCAATAAAATAACATTGATTACACTTGTAATTATGACAAGGAAAATTAATTTAATATTATAACTCACTTTGAGTGTGCAGCAAATCTTGTAGTTGCATAAATAGCAGCATCTACTTCAACATTATCATGACTCTCTAAGCCTCTACGTATCGCGTGATGTACGTTTTGTCTTTCTGGGATGATTCCAGCTACCGCACCAAGAGTTCTTAGAGCTAATGCTCTAGCCACTGGATCGTTGGAGTGTAGAACACTGTATACTCGTCTTAAGAATTCGTCAACATTTAAAATTTTATCTAAATGTTTTTCACTCTGTTGACAAACTCTTAAAACCCAAAGCCGGAGGAAGTTGTTGCCCATGCGAAAGACATCAGCCAATTTCAAAAACGAAGAATTAATTAATATGGGGAAAGGATACTTTTCAAAGAGACGTGGAAATCGAACTATAGCTTCACATTGTTCACCCACTTTTCCTGATCTTAGCCCTAAAAATATTTGTTTAAAATATTTGTAAGTGTTATTCCATTAAAAATAAATCTTTGCTTTGAAAAGTGATTTAGGTTAGTTTTACCTTTATCCAATTCAGTCAATGCTGAATTAGCATCTTGTTCTGGTTCTCCAGAATTGTCATTAAACGTATTTAAACGAACACCGATCATTTTAAAATAGAACTCAGTATATTTCTTTATATTTGGGTTTTGCCAAACAAACAGTGACTAAAGATATAAACATTAAATTGGACATTGACAATTGATGTCAACCAAGACTCAACTGACAGATAAAATAAATATTTTATTTGATTTCATTGAAACGTTGGCAAAAAATATTAACTTTAAGATGTAAATATACAATTAATACTTTAAGTATTTGTTACTTGCAAATTTATACCCATTTTACGTTCAAGAATAAAAAATGAAGCTTAAATTACAATTGTTACGTGACAAAATAAGTTTATAAAGCGACATCTGTTTTAAAATTCATATGAACAAATAGTTTCAAGTTCAAGATTGACGACGCTCGATGGAGCTACGTATATAATCAAATACAATAGGTATTGAAAATGCAATACATATATATTACTATGACCCTATGCCATAGTACTAAGAGTAAAATAATATATAATATAGTATATTGTAGCTTGCTAGTTACTGTACATGAACAATGGACAAACATAATGAAATATTAGAACATGTGATGAGTAATGACGAAATATTCTATAAGCGTAAATTATATAAGGGAGATATATGTATTAGTTACTTTAAATAGATGGAGAAACAAGAATTGTAAGAAAACCAACTCATTACTTAAGTTTTATATTTTGTTTAATTTTACTTTCAAGCTTGAAACGTCGTAAACGAAGTACACAATATTACCTATTAGTGATAAATCCTTCTGCGGCGTTTACTATCTCCTTTTAGTTTTTGTAAAAACTGACAGGTCAGAAACATTGTATTACGTGAAATATTGCTGTTTAAATAATTTAAAATAATATATTGCTGAAAACGAATCCAATTTATTTATTTATTTAGCTGAATCCTACGTTTTTGAATAAATAAATGAATAAAGACATAATAAATTAAACCACTACAGTACTAAATAAAACATAAAAGGTACCAATATAAAAAATATAACAATATGTAAATAGCACAAATTCTAGAATAAAATCTAATACTTATTTCAACAGTTGATATTTTGATAATAGTTTGTTGGATTTACTAACAGGATGCCAATATTATTACACCTCAGTCTAAAATTAGTGCAAATTTGAGCGAAACGCTGTTTAGAGACACCCGGCTCGGCTCTCAAAGGCGTAATTACAGCCACCTGTGTAACTAGAGCTGTATGCGATTAGTGAGATGAGATGAGATTAGCTGAACGAAATTGTCTTTGCCTTGTTTTACATACATACATAGATAGATTAAAAATAAAAAAAATGGTATTTAGGTATGTATATTGTAATATAATATAAAAAAAGTGGTATTTAGGGAATTCACATATGTCTTTGATCTTATAAAGAAAAATCGTAATTGTCTGCTGTGACTTATAGATTTTCTGTAAATCTATATTAATCTATTTGTACATTTATCATCTACTCCTTTATTTGTTTTTAAATCTTAGTTAACTGTCAAATTAGTTAAAAAACTTTAAAAAAATTAAACAATTAATCTTGCTCGGACTTCAAGGCAATGAGGAGTTATTATAATCATAACACCAAGTAACTAGGTAGTAGAAAATTATGCGATTGTTTTACTGTAGGCAGACTAGACACTAACAACGACGTGTAGCAGATTCTCTATTTTTTAAAAAGAGGAGGTTATTAATCCGATTTCGTTTAAATGTCACTTATCTTAGAATTAAAAACATAAAAAATATCTCAAAAAAAGTTTAATGTTAATAAATTTTAATTAATAATTATATATTAATAGAATAGTTTCCATACCAATATTTTTAAAACAAAAATGTACATTGTATCTAGACTAATCACTCCAGCAGATGTATCTTTGGTTTTAATTTTTATTTTTAACTTCAGAATTAAAACACCATTTTCATTTATCTAAACTAGAACGTAACACGTACAAAATATTATTTTTTAAGTTTCAATGTGAGTGCGTTGAACTGCTTACTGCATTCCTATATCAGTCATTAAAGCTAATTTCTTTTTAAGTTAAAATTCGTGAGAAAATAATTTACAAAGACTTTTAAACCACAACAACAGAGAAGATATTGTGCAAGATAAAGAGTTTTCAATAAAAAGGGCTTAATATTTTAATATGTAAAGCTCTTCCGGATTTCAACAATGAAATGTTGTGACGACGATTTTTTAATCTCCATTTGTCGAATACACGCAAGTAACAGATCCCCGGATATGGCAAAGACCAAGCATTATGAGGTCTAACCCAGTTTTCTACAAAGAAACTTTCTCAGAAAGTGAAATTACTTACACAGCTTATAAAAATCAATATCTCCAATATCTTTATTTTAAAGACATAAAATTCAAAATTGAATGTCTCTTCAATTTGTTAATACAGTGCGCTTGTTAAGTTGCAGCTTCTGGTTTTTACAATGGTGTATTCATTTGAATAGTGAGGATTATATGCTATTATGTGTATTTAGCTTTACCCAAGGATTAGTCGTCTAATGATAAGATAGTTATGAGTGAGTCAGTTTTGAACAAGCATTTACTGGCCACCTGTCTGAGAGATAAAATTTGCTGATAGTGATTATGCGTGGAAATTATTTTTAGTTTTCGTTTTAATATTTACATTCGACATTTCATTTTATTTTTTGTAAAATAAACGTATACGTATAGGTATATAATGTTTTATTTTTCCTTGAATTGAATAGAAATTAAAACGAATAAATGTAACGTATAAAATAAATAGCTCTAGCAGCATTTAACATTGCTTGTACCTATATAAAATAACTATCCGAAATAACCATCTGCCTATTTCTAACAACAACAATTCGATCAATTTTGATGTTAATCCGATATACCGAATAAAAATACATTAAATAAATAAACAGGGGCACCAACTTAACTATACTTTGATATTATACGCTATAATAGGAGAGATCATGGACTGGTCCGATTATGATGTGTCTCTGAGTGTCCTACAAATATTTGTTCGCGGCCATCATCGCGCTGTTGTGAACTAATCCTCATTCGGAAAGATATCAAGCAAAAAATTTTTGTGTCATGGTTCCGCAGTATGAATATGTACTACTGTATTATAATTTAGATATTTTCATATTTTAGTTAAAAATTTAAATATTAATGTTTAGTTTTAAACGTAAATTATTTTGTTGTAAATAACTTTAAAATAAATATTACATTTATTTATATTTAAATTGATTGGTTAAGTTTAAAAAAAATCTGTGTATTTCGTGTATGTTATAGTTCAGATAAGACACAAATGAGTCACAAATTAATTTTAGTGTCTAAATTTTAATGCCAAATTATATAATAAAATGCACATTAGTAAAATACTTTTATTATTTCGAATTTCACGTCTATAAAAAGAAAGCGTTTAGTTCGAAGGTGTGAAACCCTAAAACTATTTTCACACAAAACGCGGGTGACAATGACACGAGCACAATGCCATTCAGCCTAATCCCTATTTATTTGCGAATAATACTAGCGCACATAATAATATCCTTGCTGGTAATAAATAGTAGCAAGTTTTATAATCTGTAGTGTTAAAATTGACGCTTAGTACATTTGGCGGGAACTGGAAGCGTTTATTTTGGTTACAAAAAAGTTTTATTGTATTTTGGTGCCGTGTCACATTTAATTATTTATTATTTTCACATTACATAAGTTTTTAGTTTATACGTAGATCTGGTACAGACAAATATGGTCATGACGTATTACATTAGAAGATATTTTCAACATTTATCAGGTAATGTTTTTTATATCAATACGTGATTTGTTTATATTATGAAATATATTTGGGTGTTCATCGACATGTTTTAAAATTGTTAACAATAATAAAATCAAGTAGCTTTAACCAAACAAATATTCACAAATAGATATAGATAGCACACGAATCTCGTCTTATTGTGTTTTGAGTGACAAAAGATTATTTTACGATATATTGATTACTCCAGTGCCCTTTTAGAATACCCCGAAGGTGTGAACGATGGACAAAATTAAGTTTAACTTTAAATATATTTAATTTGATATTTATTTGTATAGGAATAAAGATGGAAATGGTTTTTGGGGAAGTATTTCTATTATTTTGGTTCGAAAGTGTTTAAGAATAGTTAAGTCGAATACAAAAGTAACAGAGCATACATTAACGACTCAACGCGTTTAGATGTTAGATACGTTTTAAATGAGTATCGTTTATGGGATAAGTTAAGCTATGGCTATATGTATTTGTCGATGCGGTTATTCCAAGGAATAATGGAAAATATTTTTTTAGTTGTATTACGATATTTATTATACGCTTTTAAATTTCACGAAGGTATTGGTTCCGCCACATTTATGTTAATTTTAAAGCAATGTCATTTAAGGAAATTCAATCATTATATGTATATAGAAGTGATATTTAAATTCAGAACCGTCATGGAAAAAAAAATGCGACGGCTTGTGACTGACATCTAGGTAAGTTCAAAAAAGGAGGAAAGCTGAGAACGGAGTGTCTTAAAACTAAGTTAATATAGTTCCTGACGTTCCCTCTGCCTACCCTGCTATATGCGGGATAAAGCGTGAAGCTGAAAAAAGACGAGATTAAATTATTAAGAAAGTTTATTACAGGTAAGCGTATTTATAAAGAGATTTAGGCTAAATATATATTTTTTTCTCTCATTTTTCATATTTAAATAAGCACAATGTGTGTATTACTTATTAACGTCCACAATAATAAACAATAAAATATAACCAGAAAGAAATTAATTAAAAACGCTCCAACAATAATTGTTTCTGGTAGCTTTGTAACTAATACTTTATCAGATCGCTTTATTTTAAAGAACAAATGTTATTCCGCGGTAACAAAATGTAACCACTTGATGGTGTTTGCGTACACTGTGGAATTATCATACTATTCTATTATATAGTTATTTTTATTTTATCGTACCGTTTTTTATTATCCCGCACATAGTAGAGTAGGCAGAGGGAATCGCAGGAACCGTAGGAACCTAGTGTTAAGACACTCCGTTTTTCGACGCTTTGCATATTGAGTGACGGAAGTCCTCACTTTGCCTAGTTGCCAGAGTGAAGAAAATGGAAATAGAAAAATCCATTGGGCATCCAAACCGTCACGTTTACCGACAGACGCTGCGCCTCTGAGCCACGATGGTCTATTATACTTATAAAATAATTTAAATTCATTAAATTTTGAAATAATATTGCATTATGTATGTTAAGTTAAAAGATATAGTAAATTAAAAAATATATAAACATAAAATTTTTTTGGGAACCGTTGTGGCGCAGACGCGTAAGCGTCTGCCTGTAAACGCGTCGGTTTCTGGGTTCGAGTCCCACTCGAGGAAGATGGATTTTTCTATTTCCATTTTCCTCGCTCTGGCAACTAGGCAAAACGCGGCGTTGAGTTCCGCCACTCGCAAACTCGCAACACGCAATGCCTTGAAAAAAGCGGAAAGCGGGGACGGAAAAAAGCAGGAACTTAAGGAACGGAGTGTCTTAACACTAGGGTCGTATGGTTCCTGTAGGTCCCTTTGCCTACACTGCCATGTGCGGGATGAAAGCGTGAAGCAAAAAAAAAAAACTTTTTTCTGTGGCTTGAGCTCCAGAGTGTGAAAAGTCCTTAATTTTTATTAATTTACCTACTTATGTAATTTTTATTAATGGCGCAGCGGCACAGCTATTTATTAGTTGTGAGTTCGGTTCCGAATTGGGATGAATGAATTATTTTCATTTTCTTCGATCTTGTAAAATTAGACGTTTTGAGCGAAAAGTAGAAAGTGAAGCAGAGTGTCATAACACTAAGTTTCTTCTGTTCATCCTGTTATATACGGGAAAAATTGTGAAAATATTTAATATATATAAATTATAAGGTAACTGTATAGTAGACGTGTTGCATTATATTTTCGTTACCTAAGAAGTGTTTACAATGACTTGATGAAACGTTTACATTGTGAGAAAGTTGTAGCAACAAACTTATAGAGCGTACCTAGTGCCTGTTGTAATATTTTATTTTCTATTTTATATATGTGTTGCCATTTACTTAGGCTCATATATTACTTATACCTATATTAATATAAATTAAAAACATTTGCCATTTATAAAACAAAAACGTAAAAAATGCCTGTTAGTGTAGCGGTTATTTATGACCATTAAACCAGATATTGCGGATTCGATTTCCGATTATAATAGATGATAATAATGACCACTATATATAAATTTTACGTTATTATATATTTTATATATATAGTATACCTACGCTTATATTCTACGTATCTTATTCTACTAAACAGCAGGACCTGGATATAACTTTTCAATTTAAAAAAAATATATTTTATATATTTTTATAAAATCTAAATAAAAACCTGGCAACACAAACAAATTACAAATGTACTATTACATTTAGCTTTTCATTTTCAATGTGTCCGTAAGAGATGAGGCTTACAAGTAATCTACATAATGGCGTGTTGTAACAATATCTTAAATCTGTCTATATGAATATACTCTTACAAATGTAAGAACAATTTACAATGGAAAATGTTCTCATTCAAATTAAATGGGTTCTTAATGTGTGACGATAGCTTTACATTGTTTCTAAGTCTCGTTTTAGAGAGTAGGTTTGATGTTTTAAGCATCAAAGGTATTTTTTCAGGTATTGATATAAAGGAATTAGTATTAGGTGATTATGTTCTCATATGAAGTTAATCCTGCTAATTTCTATGTGGTATATCTACTTTTGTATTATAAATATGTATAGTTAGTTTTTAACCATGGTTCGCACCTAAGGTTTTATATGCAACATAAGATATTCTAAGTGACAAGAAGTAAAAATAAGACGTGTATAGAATACCAATATAAAAAAGCATTTTTTTCAATTTAAACCAATAGTTTTTAAAGTTTGCGAGTTCAAACAAACAAACTTAGCTTCATAGTATCAGTACAGATATATTCCGTCTAAGATTTGAACATTCATTCACATAATTATTTAACACATACAACGTGGAAAAAAAGAATACCGTTTAGGTTTCATCTAAAATAAATAATTTAACGTGTTCAGTGATCGTGAAGACACTAGAAGATGACGCGATGGTCACGCGGCGGTGCCTACATAAACACTTAGCGGCATATGTCGTTTGTTCTATTGAAATAAACGCGTACAACACTAATGATATGTAAAATTAAACTGGAAATTGTGCCTCATGGCGTAGTTTGTGGCTTTTGATTATATTCGACTGTTGATGGTTCAAATTCTATACGGAGGAAGTATAAATATCTCTAGTATATGACTCAAAATGAAGAGATTTAGAGCTTAGGTTGATAAAGTCCCAGATAGGAAATATGTACATATGTTATGAGTTTGACAGATCTCGGATAGAAATATCTAGCAAATAAAGACCTGTTAAACTATCAGCCTTTATCTGGTAGATAACATTAACTACCACCTTACTATCTGAAACATTACCTTTAATCAGTGAAATTGGTACTCATATGTTTATATATAAATATATATGTATATTATATGTGTGCAACGTGCTGATGTAGTTTTTCTTATATCTATATAAGAATAGTATGAAAGCCTAAAGTCACATCACGTCCCAAGGAAGAATTGAATATTTGCTTCTTTTTTTTTTGTCAGAGTACCTTCTTAGTTTTTTCCGTAACGTAATACAACAAAATCTTAAAAGCAAAATAAAATTACTAACAGAAACATGTTTTAAGTCTTGTAAATTGAAAGAAATACTAATGTAAATATAAATATAATTACATAACAAAATAACTTGATCGCGATAGAAGAAGCTTTCGACGGTTAATATAATATTATATAAAGAGTGTTCTTCTTTTTTTTATTAAGATTTTACTTATGCCCATCCCATGCAACATATTTACGCAAATAAAAAAAATATAAAAAAAAACAATCAAATCATATAAAATAACAATACGTTAGACATCGGTTTTTTACAAATGTCCGTCTGTCAGTCTACCGTATTCCGCACAGCTAGCTATAATAGAGTTATCATATTACAAGTGAATTTGAACGTAATTCCTTGGGACATCGGTTATTGTGGTCAAATCATACAATTTAAAGTATCATGTTGCGTAATTCAAAGCTTTTTAAAGCTATACGCTAAGCTAGCTATATATATGTGAATAAATATATGAATGAATGTATTGGCCTTTTCATCTATTACAGATGATTTAAGACAGTGAGTGATTATTATGGACACGAGTTAGTTTCACCGCTGTTGGACTGCGATGGCGGAGTGTCCTCTCCACAGATGTTCACTGTCAAGCCTGGGATACTATTTAGGAAATGTAGGTTTTCCCACCTACCTACATTTCCCTCTCGACCTCACCAGCTAAGCTCACAGGAGTGAGAAGTCACTACGTGTGGAGCTGGTTTGGTTGCAGGAACTGGCTCGTGCCTAACGGAGATTCCGATCCGGGTTTATTTCGAGTTTTTCTTCTCTAATGATGGCTTTGCAAGCTCTTTTTAAAAATACTGCAAAATACGACCCCTGGTACTTGAGCCACACGGCAATATATATATATATATATATATATATATATATATATATATATATATATATATATATATATATATATATATATATATATATATATATATATATATATATATATATATATATATATATATATATATATATATATATATATATATGTGAGCTAGCTTAGCGTATAATCAAAAGCTTTGGTATGTGAAGCTATACGATAAATTTTATAGATCAATTATCGATACTTTAGTAATTCTGCGTGCACTTTACTACAACGGCAAAAGAAGTGAAAAATTATAATTTTTTACATACTTCTGTTATTAAGAAAAAAAATAGTTATCTGAATATGCATACAGCGAAAAATATGATCTTATAACGACCATTTAAATGTTATTATGAGTGGTCTACAAAAACAACTAAAACATTATAAGGTTAAGCGTCTCTTATAACATTCATAGCAAATGGTATGCGAATTGAGGTATCGATAAAGGTATGTACCTAAAAAAAGACATTACGTGCTGTATGTTGGAATTCGAAGCTTTAAGCCGCATTTTATCTATTCTATACTTATGATTCATATAAATTAGTCCTATTGAGACCATTATGATATAGTGAACCAGTATTTCAGTGTAATCGCGACCGTTTCAGGTTTAACTATTGTTGGAATTCATAATATTTGTCACTCTGATAAGACATGGGATCGGATTGTGTTAATCACGCTGTGCAGAAATCGGAATAAAGCTTAAAAATAAGAAAGTATGACCGAGGTACAATGGAAATTACCTCTATTTCTGTTTTAATTAAAAATAAAAAAAATGAAATAAAATAATGCTTTTGACTCTGCCAATCGGGCGTTAAGTTAAAATGAATGCGATTAAAACAAAAATCTCTCTTCTTCCCTGCTATATACAGTCTATATGTACACATATAAAGTAAATAACATATATATTTATGATATATATCTACATATATATGATTATTAATAATACATTTGAAGCACATTAGAAGTGTAAGACATCTCTCTCTAACAAAACGTACCGGGGCGTGTCACGTATTACAATCGTTACTAAATATCACATGCATTCCATTGTGTACCTACAGTCCCCTCGCCATGAATGCTACATAGCGTAATTATACACAATGGGGCTGACAGTTGAAATCGTTATGGTGCACCGCGGGTGGCGTACGAATATGGCCGAAATGTTACAAATTATTAATATTTGTTTAGTTATATTCGATTATAAATGTATTTTATATATAAATTGAGGTATTTAGGCTGTTAATGCAGTTTTTTTGGTTGAAAAAATCATCTTACATATGTCTTCTTTTGTAGCTAATATATATAAAATAATTTATGATGTTACATACTTCGTTTTTCGCTAACTTGGAGCGCTTATATGTTTGGTTTAAAAATGTGGACTAAGCTACATATTCTAAAATATATATGTGTATATTTAGAACATTAATATCTTCTTAAGTAACTTTTAAGTAAACTTTTGTAAACTCAAATTTTCATAAGTATGATGAAAAACAAAAATAAAAAAATAATATATAAAAAAATTAAAATGAATCCTGATCATGATCTGTAATATTTTAATATTGTAAGGGAAGTCATTACGTGATGTAATTTCTTCGAATGGGGGAAATATAGTTAATAAATCAAATTACTAAAAGGGCATCCATTATATTGCTAGAAGTGTGGAGGTCAATGCATATATGTATATGTGTGTGTTTTATTTTATATTTATATAAGCGTTACGACAGCAAGTTGAAGTACGAAGTGTAAGGATATTAGGCTAAGATAACCTGGTTCTTTTTCTGGTAGTTCTAGTAGTAGGTAGTAAGTTTAGCATCAGCTTGTTATATGTTACTTAAGATGGGTCGATTATGAATGGATGATATATATAATAGTTATGTAACGAATGTCATTTATTCAACATTTGCGAATGCAAATGCGAATATTCAGTAATTCTTTTAAATTTGGCCCCAATTTTTTACGGTAAGCAAGATTGCACTTTAGATTATAGCATTAATAACCTAAGTATTAGCTGATAAAACATTTTTCAAAAGAGAGAGAGAATTTGTTTTTGTTTGTTTAGATTGCATTAAAAGAATTATTTCATGAGATATAATGAAGACTAATAATTTGATTACGACGTTAAGTTACTGTTTTTTGTATTAAAAAACACAAAAAGTAAACTGATTTATATTTTTAAATCAATCGTCGTCAAATATTTTTCCGACATTCGCAAAACATTCGCAGAATTTTTTGCGAATGCGAATGCGGGTGTGTAAAAACGTGCAAATATTCGCGAATGCGAATGCTAATATTCGTTACATCACTAATATATAATATGAAAAAATGTTATATCATGATTTGAGAACTGGATATTTACCCATATTTTGCATAAGTAGGTAACTTCTGAATTTATAAATGGAATATTGTAAAGAATATATTGTACAAATGTATGTATACATGCATACATAGTACATACAGTCAATTATATAACCTATTATGTAAGTTTGCACACCTATACGCTTATTCTCCCATATGCAGGGAGAAAATTCTTGTTAGCGTTAAAAAAGAATTAATATATAAATATGTAAAAAATGTTAACTTCTTGATTAGTCGCGTTTTAAGAACCACTTTACTTTTTTTTACTATTTTTTTATAGCTTCACTCTTTGTCTCGTTTATATTAGGGTAGGCAGAGGGAACCGCCGGAACAGTGAAAACCTAGTGTTTAGACAGTCCGTTCAGTATTTTTTTTAAGTCATTGTCATTGAGTCTGCTGCGTGGCGGAACTCAACGTCGCGTTTTAGACAAAGATGCCTAAGCGAAGAAAATGGAAATATTAGAATTCATTCTCGCTGAATGGGAATCGAACCCACATAATAATATAAAAATATATATTAACTATATATAATAATATATATTAACTATATATAATAATATGTACTTAAAAGATTGTGGGACTCCTTATTGAAAATGTTAACACGATAAACTTTAATACGAAAAAAAGATGGTGTAACGTGATCAGCTTGTAACATTTATTACACCCAATTAAACACATTAAATGACACTTCCGTAATTTTCTGGCCTGCATTTTTTACATATAACATATTTAGTTTCAACATAATGTTTTTTATACTTTACACTGGTTTTGATTTTTATTTGTACTATGTATTAAACGTATTTATTTAATTTTTTACTTAATTTTTATATCATCTGTGGCAGATTGTAGTTTTTACTTATATCTATAGTTCAAATCCTCAATACCTCAATACCTATAGTTCAAATCCTCTTTTTTTGCATACCTTACACAATTTTCATAAATTGATCTGATTGATTACTATACTACAACCTTACGCTCTATGCATAGCGGGCTATTCGGAAAGAACAGAGCGCCAAACGCTGCGGTCCCTGCACACCTCTTTCGCCTCGCCCACTGTCGTTAACTTCTTCATACATGATCTCCTTATACTTTTTACGTAACCCTCTCAAGTATCTTCGATACTGTATTTTCTAAGTTAACCGAGTTCTCCCCTCACTTCTCTAACACTCTGATTAAATGAAACAAATATTTTAGATATCGTGCATATTTGTATTTATTTGCGTTGTATTTAAGTTTTTATTTTCATGAGCGACGAACTTAAAATAGCTTATACCACTAAGTGGTGAACGAACTCGCAACGATTACGCTCATACGTATAGCCGTTGCTCCAAAACCTCCTTTATAATATATATTTATTAAGATTATTCCCAGTGACATTCAAGTTTACATACTGGGCTAACAAAACTACAAAAGATTCATTAGATTTAATTTAATTAAGACATCTTTAAATTTGTTTAAGTAATGTAATGTAAGCCGATGCTTGGTTACGAGTAACGTGGTTATTCCGCTCAATTACCCCATCAATGGATAATTCCGGATCCTATGAGATCGGGTTACAGCCACCCTTGTTAACTATTTCTTGCACACTGATTAAATTTTATGTATGATTAATATTATGTCTTTTTTTTATACCAAGAGAACAGTTTAAAAGCACCAAGTAACTGTACTTGGTGCTTTTAAAAGTTATGGGTTATAGGAATTAAATCATTTACGTGTACGTAACATAACCTTTTTCTGTTAAAATCGAATACCCTGCTACTACTCTCCTACTACCCCGCTTACTAAGCGTAAAGATATATATGTATGACTACTATATTAAATAATCTTTCTTATACTAATTGTAGCAAGACGTTATTAAGTGTAACACATGATCGATCTGTGTTTCACAGGCCATTTTAATTATTTATAAAACCAAATATTTTAATATAATAAAAAGGTTAGTTAATAGTGTTTAAATTATTAAAAACTATCGATTACTACAAAATTGTTAATCAAACTTGCTACCACGAAGACGTGGTCAACAGATAATGCGGATGTGGATCGTCCATCTGTGCGGATAATAGCCGGACAGCGGATAATCCGCTTATCGATGTATAAGCGACCAGGTGCTTAGATAACTAAGTTACGAGTGGCAAGCGTTTTAGATTTATTTTAGTAGAATTTCAATTACTTAACTAAAATTATAATCGAAATATTTTTCAAAATTAGTATTCTTATAAAATTTGGCAATCAATCTAAAACTTTAAACAAATTAGAAAAAGCTGTCAAATTCTAAATATACAGCTAATAGACTAGAAAAATATATTGAAATGTACGTACAACATGTACATAATGCTTACATTAAAAAAAATCTTTGAAGTTATAATGAAATATATGTAGCTTCTCTCTGTAATTCTCATATAGCATAAGCAGCGGAAATCCAGTGAGACGTAGTATGTTAATTGACGGAACTTAACGCTGTGACAGACAAACTTTTTGATCTCAAAGAAATGATAAGTAAAGATTTAAAGTCACAGCTCTGTTAACAAGAAAAAAACAAAAATATATTTTTGTCTAAACTTGTACCAAATTTGACCAACCACGTATTCTTTTAAGAAAGTGTCAATACATCGATACAGCATCCAAAGTGTCATCTCACAATGATCTGATAGTCAGACATTGTGTTGTGGTCATTAACGTGAATGCGCTCCGTTGATCCTGTTTAATTTGTATTTATGTTTGGATTGTGATATGTTCTTAGAATATTAAGATTATATCGACTTTTTGTTATTCTATAATATTTATTGTATTACATACTATATACACGATCAATGTCTAGAAATAAAAGTCCGTTGTTGAGTTCCACAACTTAACGTAAAATGCCTAATAAGTGAATGCAATGCATTAGCAATTTAAACAGAAACTTAGAATTTATATTTAATTTTAACATTCCCGTGATTGGGAATCGAACTTATGTCTTCCGTAAGACACTTATATAAAAGTTATATAGTTCATAAAATTTGTATTTAACTATGTCAGCTGTTAGAATAAATAGGTAGTTTAAATTAAGAAATAGGACTAATTAAAATAATCCAAATAAATACAAAATAATGCTATGCGTAATCTATCCATGTTTTGTACTATATAGAATTATACAGGGGGTTATAAACCCTTAGGTTTATGCTTTTAATTCCTACCCTATGCCAAATATAAGTTTTAAGTAAACATAAACATTATTTTAGTAACCCGATGAGCTTAACGAAAGCTCCCACAAGTGATTAGTTGACCCCCCTGTATATAGATTTTTGTTACAAATACGAATCTTATATCCTTTGGAATAAGGGTTCGGGAAGCTTTGCATGATTGACCATGTATCGTCACTACCATTTTATAGATACAGCTAATACAATAAATTTACACATTTCAGGTTTTATTGTCCTCTAAATAAGGTTTATTGCAAATTATTATAGAAACGCAGTTATAATGATAAATTTGTCAATAAAATTCACATATTAAGTGGAATGCAACTCTATATAACATGGTGTGGGGTTCAATTTTCCAAAGTGAGCTGTACTTACTGTAAATCTTTCGTGTCGACTCCATTATTTGATGATTAATTTGTAAAGGGTAGTTAGAAATTTGTCAGTGTACATAATGATTGGTAGAATAATCTTTTTTTAATCTTTTTAGGAAAAAAGATATAAGATATGCCATATATCTTTAGGGGTCAATTTTAAAATTTACTTAGTGTTAGTGTTAGTAAAAATAACATGAAAACGTTTATAACGTTAGAATGAAACCCAGTAAAATCAATAAATAGAGACGTACATCGAAGGAAAAAAATATCTGTAATTCGCTAAATTGGATTGACTGTGATTATTTTGACACGGTGTTAAAGAGCTAAAAATTAAAAGTTCATTTAATAAAACTACAGTACAATAAAAACATGAATTTCTTAAAATATCATAAGTCATTTCATAATTTGTAGAAAAAAATCTAAAGAAAGAAAAATAATAGTTAACATCTATACTAAATTCCTATAGCCACCCCTAAAAATGTAACGAGATTTTGCTAAACAGAGCGCCAGAACAACATGTACGGATAAACTTTTCTATCCGTCACTTTCTATTCTGTTCTGATAGAAAAGGAAAACAAGATGAGGGTGGGCAAATCCGTGTGTTGAAAGACAGTTGACAGCTGACGGGAACCGCAGAATGGGGTTTAAAACCTTAGTACATTTTATATTTGCATATTTTCGTATCTAAATATGTATATATGGAGTCAATTATTTTTTAAATGTTCTTTTAAATTCGTTGAGGCTATTGAAAGCTGAATGCTGTCATATATGATAATCAGCCCTTTCTTCTGTGATTCCTGACGATGGAAGTCATCATCACAATCAACAAGCACAGTAGAAACTTATTTTTTATCTTTACGGATCTTCAAGTTCATGAAAATTGGCTCCAAATATTCTTCCATCATAATTTTCCTCTTAATTTTTGAGTGAGGACCGTTGTGGCGCAGCGACGTAAGCGTCTGCCTGTAAAAGCGATGGTTTGAGGGTTCGATTCCCACACGGGGAAGATGGGTTTTTCTATTTTTATTTTCTTCGCTCTGTAACTATATACTAACTAGACAAAGCGCGGCGTTGAGTTTTGCCACTCAACACGCATTTCCTCGAAAAAGGTGGAAAGCGGGGACGGAGAAAGCAGGGTCTAAGCAACGGAGTGTCTTAACACTAGGTTCATATGGTCCCTGCAGTTTTCTCTGCCTACCCTACGATATGCGGGATAAAGCGTGAAGCTAAGCAAAAAAAAATTTGAGTGTTGAACCCTGAAACTTAACTTTTCATTTATCTTTGTGTTAATCGTGGCCTATTTACATCATAATTCGGACTCAGTTAAAGTTATTCTAGACATACTGATATAATTATTCTAGCTATAGTTAAAATTGCATATATTCCAACAGAGTGGATGGTGGGTGTTTATAATACAATTTGAAGTGAATCAGTGGAGTTGATGGCAGTAAATCTGTATCCACCATGATTATAAGGATTCTTACTTTTACTTAAAGATCATAAAAATATTAAAGGTTCTTCCTTTTTTTTGTTTCTTCAGTTTGCTAAGAGATGGGCAAGAAATGAATTTCTCCGTCCAAAAGTCTTGGTTTTAGCTTCTCCATTAAGAATGGATGGTCGTAATACTGAATTATTAGAAAAATACATAAACAATAGGTACGTGATACACAAACATGTACTATTATAGATATATTACCACATTTTCCGCGTTCGGATTACGGCTTATTGAATGCTAATACCTCCAACAAATGCTTCTCCCAGAAAATAACTCCATTTCCATTGTTGCTGACGTTACGTGAAATATTTTTATTTTTTATCATTCTAACCCCGAGTTAATATTTAATAAATATTTTCATTTCCATGTCGTTATACACAGACTACAAATACATATAGATACTTACAGAATATAGCAATGCTATATGCTGCTAGTCTTACATTAATTAAATATATATGTTGCATAAACAATATAAATGTTGCAGAGAGACAAAGAGAGTTTAGAAAAATTATGGAGAAAGATTATAAGTCGTGATAATTCTCAATATTTATCGTGTAACAATGGAAATACAAAACCAAGATTAACACAGCGTCAAATATCGTGGGGCTTACTTACCACCGCTAATGCACTTAGCTAATGCGGATAGATGTAAATTTAACCCCCATGTTTTAACCGTGCAAGTTTGGGAACAATTAAAATAAAAAAAGTTAATAGTGTTTTGTGGGTGCAAATCCCATTCGGTAGTATGTTTATGTTTGTAGTAGGTGTATATTATGTTCCAGATTTTTCTAACAGGCCGTCGTGGCACAGTTAGACTGTAGAGGTATGACTGTAAATTCGACGGTTGGTTTCACAGGTTCGATACTGAATAGGGTAAAATTATTGTATTTAAATTTTTAATATAGTACTTAAATCATTGCGTGACTTAATGTATTTCCAAAATTTTGCGCAGCGTTAGGTATAGAGTGTTTTCAGTTCTACCCCGCTTTGAGGGAAAAAGTGTAATGTATAACTGTTTATATTATAACTGTAATTCATCTCAACACTATAATACAACAAAAAGTGAGTAATATCAATAATATAGTAGATAAATAGACTTTCTTAACACTAGGTTTTTTATGATTAACTTGCGGGAAAAGACCTGAAATAGGAAACTCTGGGAATTATAGTTTTTTTCTAACAAAATGTTCTATGCAACAAGAAATATATATATATATATATATATATATATATATATATATATATATATATATATATATATATATATATATATATATATATATATATATATATATATATATATATATATATATATATATATATATATATATATATATATATATATATATATATATACATATATATATATATATATATATATATATATATATATATATATATATATATATATATATATATATATATATATATATATATATATATATATATATATATATATATATATATATATATATATATATATATATATATATATATATATATATATATATATATATATATATATATATATATATATATATATATATATATATATATATATATATATATATATATATATATATATATATATATATATATATATATATGTATGTTCACATATAAATGTACTACTACACTTCATAGAAGTATGACAGGGGTACTTTAGTGTAGTGACAAAGACGCCCATATCATAAACCGTACCCGCCGCAACCACGCTGTTACGCGTGATTCACGCGCTAGCTCTAATGTAAAACGTGAAACAGACTTGCAGTAGTGTAGATAAGAACTCTTGTTAATATATGCATACTAACATTATAAAGTAGAATTTTAATTTCATCGATTTGATACATTAATATTTGAAAGTACTCATTTAAATTGAAATATTTTTTAAATCGGTTAGGCTATTCATCGAGGATGACGTCATTGATTGCAATATAGCCTTCTATATAGATACCATAGAGGTCTGTCGTGGCACAGAGGCGTAGCATCTGCCTGTAAACGCGACGGTTTGTGAGTTCGATTCCCACTCGATAAAGATCGATAAAGCGGTATAGCGCGGCGTTGAGTTTAACCACTCAACAAGAAAAGCCTAAAAATGGCAGAAAACAGGCAACGGTGTATTTTAACAATAAGTTCCTGTGATTCCTGCGGTAGGCCGAGGCCTACCTTGTCATATGCGGGATAAAGCATGAAGCCAAAAAAAATATAGGTAAAACTCTTAGTATTTCCAATTAAAAAGACGATACTACTGGTTTTTTTTGTGATATATAGAATATAGTACCGCTTAGAAGATAATTAATAGAGAAAGGAATGTTTTTTCTTTCATTTTCATTGTATTCTTTCTGCGTATAGTGTTATATGAAACATATGTATTAAACTGTAATGTAACCAATTCAGAATTCTCTCGTTCGTATTTGTACGTTTTGTGCGTAACATTGATTGAAGTGTCGAAGCTACAAGTATGTAAGAACTTTATTCATTAGTAAGTTATAGGATTCCATCTACACTTAACAAATTGAGAAATCAATTTTTATTTTGTGTTTCAATTTATGACAGAACAGTGCATAATATAATTAAATAAAATTCATATTTTATTTTAAGTTATTGTTATATTCATATAATTGTAATGAGGCTTTGTGCCTATACATTGCAGTTCCTGCAGAAGACTGCGGTGTCTCATAAAAGTCTTTACTTCTATATCACGTACTAGATGTGTTTCCATTGCATTTTAGTAGTTAATGTCGGGACAGGTACTGTACGGAAGAGACCCGCAGTCAAGGAGTCGTCAAGGAGTGTCCTGTTCACACAGGATTTATTTCGTCAAGAAATTTCCTAGAGTCAAGAAAAGCGATGTTTTCAGAACACAACGTGTGGAAGTAATAAAATAAGAGTGTATAATAAATATCACTAGATTTTTATGTAATATTACACTTAGTTGTGAAAATTTTTACAAGTATAGTCTAAATATATACGTAATATAATATCCTTGGAGATTGCAGGTGAACATTTCATAAAACAGAAGTCGTCAGAAAATACTAAGGGAAACGCTAAAAATAAGATTTCACGTTTTAATATAGTTAGTTTAATAATGCTTAGTTTAATTTTGTTAGTAATATATATAAAAGGACAAGTATAAAGAGGTCAGTGATAGCGGATGAAGCTAGAGAGGTGCATAGTATATGACTCTAAAAGCTTGAAGCTAAAATGCCAATTTATAGAGAAATATTAATATTTGCTCTGCCATATCTAACCATTCATAATATTAAACAAAAAACCGTCCAGTGAAACAGTGTCACATAAACTAATCGTCGGCTGATATACGGCGACGTGCTCTGATAGCCCCGCCGCAAGCACCCTTTGTGAGCGCTGCTTCGTAAATGGGTTAACGAATGTGTTATTAGGTTGAAATGTTGTCTTTTCCTTTTGCGTATCGGTTGGTTTTTTTTATTTTCATTTTAAGATAGTTATTAGTTTTGTTTATAATCCGAATTTTATTGTTTTAATCAGAAGTTACGTTTGAACGTATTATTTTGTATTGAAAGAAATTGTCGTGGCGCAAAGGCGCAACGTCTCCCTATAACGCGACGGTTTCTGGGTTCGATTCCCACTCGAGGAAGATGGATTTTTCTATTTCCATTTTCTTCGCTCTGGCAAACTAGGCAAAGCGCGGCGTTGAGTTCCGCCACTCAACACGCAATGCCTCGAAACACTAGGTTCCTACGGTTCCCAAGCGTGAAGCTAAAAAAAATGTAATAACAATATTCATTTGATTATGTCAAGACAAATCTACATGTTCAAATGGTTTTACCAATAGACGTTCAGAATTTTACCTGGTAAAGTCGCATGAAAAACCTGGTTAAATTGTAAAATAGATTTTAATTATAATTACATCTTCTTCTCTCTTATTATTTAAGAGGCTCTAATAAATAAATAGCTTTATGCTATTTCGCGCACAGGTGTATCAGAATTAACAGAGGGAACTAGTGTTAACTTAGCGTTGAGTCACTCCGTTTCCTACTTTTCGCCCCCATTTTTAAGACACTACGTGGTCTAACTCGACGATGTACTTTGTTTTTGTTACAAGATATAATTCTTGTAAATTTACAAGTCCCCATTTATGTGTGGAAATTGTAAAATGTCAATATTCCGCGCTTTATGTTGGATTGTCTGTTGTCAATAACTATCGTATGGCGTCGTGTCGGTGTAAAACACGAAATTGCTATTCCGAACAAAGGCTCGCTACGATGTGTATGGAGTTGACACTCAGTCTAAATGATAAGAGAGTTACCTTCTTTTTATGTCATAAACATATATTTAAAAATATAATTAAAATATTGTTAAATTTTATTATTACTACCGCTGTGTCGCAGAGGCGTAGAGTCTGCCTGTATGCATGACGGTTTGTGGGTTGGATTCCCACTAGGATTTTTTCATTTTCATTTTCTTCGCTCTGGCAACTAGAGGGCGGCGTTGAGTTCCGCCACCCAACATACAATATCTTGAAATAAAGGTGAGAAGTGGGGAACGGAATGTCTCTGAAGACATAAAAAAGAATAAAAAATATATTATGATATTCATTAATTGATTATATAAATTGAAACAAAAAAAAAGAACTGAATAGAAATATATTAAAAATAGCGATTCCGACTAGTTAAACGCTTTGCGTGTTAAGCGGCGGAAGCACAAGCACTCTCGTTAACAACACCGGAAACTAAAAATATTTTAATTACTAAAACCTCTAGAACATAGTATTGATTTTGTTACATATTTTTATATTTTAACAAATTTATTATTAAAATATCTAGTTGATATCAACAATACTACAACTACAAAGAGAGTAACAATACTTACTTTTCAACAATTACATATAACTATAAGCAATAAATATAAATTCTTTTCAGTAAGATTTGATTCCACACGCACTGATAAGGCAGTATTAAGTGATCTGATCCCCACTTTTACGCGTTGAGTGGCGGAACTCAACGCCGCACTTTGCATAGTTATCAGAGCGAAGAAAATGAAAATACAAAATCCATCTTCCCCGAGTGGGATCTATAAACCGTCGTGTTTACAAGCAGATCTACGCCTATGCACCACGACAGTCTTCACTATATATTGGAAATAAATGTAAAGTACATTTAATTTCCAGAAATAGTATTTCCATTTAACCAACTACAGCTTTCATTATTTTGTCAATAAGTTTATATTTTAAATTCATATTGATTTGTACTCGCTACATCTTCTCACGTGGAGTCAACGATTGAAGGTGAGTACTAAACATCGCGTAACAGCGGAAGGCCTATCTATATGCCCACTGTGGGTGTTCCACAATACATGGTGTATAGAGCTATATATGTATGTGTACAGTATGATTTTATTGCAATACATCTGTATTATCTTAGAAAATTCGCTATAATACACATTGATCTGGTTGTTTTGCGAATATTTTACTAAATGTTTAATGAATTATTGCTTCAAATTTAAAAAGTATTTTGTTTTGAAGTACGTATATATATATATATATATATATATATATATATATATATATATATATATATATATATATATATATATATATATATATATATATATATATATATATATATATATATATATATATATATATATATATATATATATATATATATATATTGACATCCTCTTTTTTATTTATTTAAGCTACCGTTTGAAGTAAAATAATATATTAAGAAACTCCATATATTAAGAAAAGAAAACCATAAAACAATGGTGTTAATTTTTGTGTGTTTTTTCTCTGCGTTTATGCACCATCAACAAACAATTCTTCTTATATATAACTTTTTCTTCTTCATTCGTTTTTTTCTATTATATTGATCAATAGTGGTATACGTTCATATATATTTGTATTTTTATTACAGGTGATAGACCCAAGCTACATCAACACCAGTAGCTCAAATGGGCCAGACTCGAACCGAGTAATTACCACGCTTTCACAGAATACCGCCGTGAAAGTGTCGTGTCAGAGTTACAGAAACCCATAAAAGGGGATTGGAACGATAATTAGATAGATGGTAACGCATTCACATCCTCTCCGTTTTGTTTCACCAATTTATTATTATTTATTTCCTTAGCACGACTAACTTAGCAAGATTGACGCAGAGCTTCGAAAGACCAGGCAACCAGGGACCGAAGAGTCTTAACACTATGTTCACAAGGTTCTTGTGGTTTCCTCTGCCTACCCTGCTATAAGCGAAATTTAAAAAAATAGTTATATAAAGCAATATTTAGCAGTATTTGAAGTTGTATTTGAACTCATAACCAATATGTGCCGACTCTAAAGTCCGTCCGATCTCTAACTATCTGTAGGATAAAACGGAGGGGAACAACTTTTGATGTCCGATGGCCTATTGAAACGCATTTAGCGTTATTTTACGTACGATTACATTTAAACTTTCGGTCGTATATCAATTACAGACCTAGAGCTATGCCAAGATTTTGGTTTATGCTTTGAGCTTGTAGAGATGTAGACGGTGCCTAGCTAAGAAGGAAAAGAATATAGATGAATATTTGGATATAGCACTTAGTTCCCTAGAAGTAGTGTAAGTCACGTTCATTGTTCGTTATAAATGTCAAACAATAATAATAACTAATCGTTGCAGGGCTTCACGCTTTATCCCGCTTTCCGTCTTTGCCTAATTGCTTGAAATAAAAAAAGCCATCTTTCCCGAGTGAGAATCGAAGCCACAAACCGTCGCATTTATAGGCAGACACTACGCCACTGCGCCGCGACGATCATTAAATTAAATTTTACTTATAATTTCTACTTTCTATACTGTTAAAGCAATCTCAACCTTTAGAAACTGAAAAACATAGAGCTCTAACACTACACTCTCTGTTCTCACACTAAACCCTCTAATCACAAGATATATATAAACATAAAAAGCATACTATAGCATGCGGTCTAGCACTAACGTTAACCGGGCGGCTCGAATCGTCCGCTAACTAACCGTGTTGAAGGGTTACATTCTGTATCATTATTTGGTTACATTTTTGGCATTCTGATTGTACCGTTTCACGTTCAAACTATGCGTGGCTTCACTGATGTCATCTAAAATTGACTTTTTATGCCCATTAGATATGTATAGGGTTGTTTTTGATTGCCATTTTTGAATAAATATATATATTTTCTTTATTTTTACAGTATTTTTACATATTAAATACTAAAAAAATAACAATAGTTTAAAAAACTTGTAAATAATGTAAATTAAAAAATCTGTAACACTGAATTGTTTTTTATATGTAATACATATATTGTATGAAATATATTGTTTAAGTAACCAATTAGGATTGGATGAACAAACCTATAATAGGTTGTTGATCATAACTAAGTTTACAGGTAGTGATAGTACAGCGAGGTAGGCAGAGGGAACTGCAGGAACTGTAGGGAACTAGTGTTAAGACACTTTGTTCCTCGCTTTCAGCGTTTTCGAAACATTGCGCGTTTAGTAGAAATGAAAAATCCATCTTCACTGAGTGGAAATCGAACCCACAAACTATCGCGTTTAGGCAGACGCTACGCTTCTGCTCCACGACGGTCCTCTGCTTTTATTCATAACATCATAAAAGTTAAAATTCTTCAATTTCATTCAAAGTACACAACAAATTTTTTTAGAATTTATTTCTACGCTAAAGTAAAAAAATACATACATAGTTATCAGCGCAACGTAAAAAATAATTCAAAACGAACGTCTTATATTTTAAACAATAAAATAAATATTAATTTTATAGCATATTGTGTTACTGGGCAAGTTTAGTAGTTTCAAAATTGTTTATTAAAAAACTATTCCTGATTTAGTAAGACATAGTCAGTGTGATAGCTGTTCAACACGCAATGTCTTTAAATGGACAGCACACAATGAAGTAATATATATTGCATAAAAGATAATCGCTCATGTGTGAAGATAAAAAACTGAATTATAATTAATAATGACAAAGAGCACACATGCTCGTGACGAGTGTGGGTTCGATTCCCTGTAGAGGATTTTTTTATGTGCACTTAAGTTTTATTAAGGTTGTTGCGACGTAATGGATTAACGTCCAACTGGAAATAAATTAATGGATTTCCTGTACCGATAGTTTACGGCGTTGAGTTCCGCCACAAGTTAGAAACTTTATTACAAGTTATGGTAAAGACTAAATATAAGCATTGGATATCATAACTCAATGGAGTCTTAACGAAATGTTTCTCAGCCTTTCCAGCTGTGTGCGAGAAGTGTGAAGCTATTTGTTAATATTATATTATGTTAAACATTATAAAATCTCCTCTACGCCCTTTTAATAAAATGTTGATACATATTTAATAGGTCCGCTCGTAAATTTTCCTTTTAAAGACAAGCCACCCTTGAGTGGTTATACGATAGGAATTAATATTGATATGCAAATTACAATTTATATTGTAAATGATAAATAACTGATACGTATTTTAGCTAATTTGTATGTTATAATAAGGCTCTATTGCAAGATAGCTTAGATACATATATGTTTTTTATATGAGAATTTTCATGATACTATGCGCTTATTTATATGGAATAATATAATGTATGTATGTAACATATACAACCGTTTCTTTATATTGTTTTTAAATGTTACCGTCTTTGAGGCACACGTTAATTAAATGTATTTAATAGACTATTATTTTTTTTAATTTTTTTCTAAAAGTTCTTTCCTTTTTTATTGTGGTATATCATTTCAAATAGCGTAAATTAAATTTTTAGCTAATTTAGGTAAAAATTGCGGACGGAATATATAATGTGTATAAATTTGGGTTAGCGGAGTAAATAGGTAACCTGTTATAATTAAAAAAAAAATGCGATGCTTAAAAGTTTCTATGACAAATTTTAAATAAATTTTGTTTTTGTTAAGGAATTCGAAGTGAGGACCACCTCACTACTCCACCATTAGACCAACGCGACGTGATACAAGCGTAACATTTTACAAATCATAGCTGCTAAACGACTGTCAAGTGGCAAGTGATATAGGATCGTAAAATGCAACTTTTGACATACGACCTATTGTCCCATCCACAACGTTATTTAACCATTCAAAAGCAAAGTATTTGAGAAAACGACAACTAATACCCAATATTAAGACTTAAAATCGTATATTATGTATATTTCAAAATGAAAATTCAATACAACTTTGTTGCTGGAACCATCGGTTACTTTCAGATTTGCAAATGTAAAATGGCATATTGTATTCAGTAGCTGTCTCTCTTTTATTTCGCTGTTAGATCTGAACTCTTCATTCTTTGGTATGATGAAACGTCGGAATAGGCTTTTGTTGACATTCGTTTGTAAGAAGTGAAGGTTGGTAGGTAGTTTTGCTATTTGTTTTTTTATTTTGTAATTATTTTATTTAAGAGTTTGTTAGTCATGTGAATTGTTCTGTGTACTACTGTCGAGATTTTTTAATTTTTTCTTAGTTTAACGTTGACATTTATTGGGTAGAAGCAATTTTTTTTAAGCTTCACGCTTTTTCGCACTTAGCAGGGAAAGCAGAGGGAACTGCAGAAACCATACGAACTTAGTGTTAAGACACTCCATTGCTTAGTCCGTGCTTTTTTCCGTCTCTGTTTTACGCCTTTTGTAAGCAAATTGTTTGAATATTAATATTTCTTCAAGTATATTTAAAATTTCGAACTATTCAGCTTTCGACACTTTATAATAGAAATAAAAGTACATTTTCGAAATATATTATTTTATTAGGTATATATCTATGTATTCAAAAATAAGACAAGTCAAGTGTATAGGACCTATATAAGTTTCTTTTTAAATATAAACGATCATTTCATGTGATCACCTGCATTGCACATATTAAGAGCTTCCGACAACGATTTTAGCTAGATGTGTCTGTCCTCTGGTAAGTGTGTGTATGTATGTATGTGTGTCCATGTCGACAGTTAAAATGATTGTTCTTCTACGAATGACCTCAAATCTCATCCTACCAACTATGAAAATATCACAAAATGTCAGTGTTCTCCTTTTATGACATTGGTCAAAGAGTCAGTCTTCATATACTATGGTAATTTTTTGACGCCAAAATTGTAGATTTTCAACATCTTTACGTTTGCTTTGTAAATATCTTCTTAAAGAGCTATGTATTAAATAATAATTATGATAAAGAATTCAGCAGTCTGGTAACAGTGGTAAAATTTTCTCTAATTTACTCTAACATAAGGTTGAGGTCCTTCGTGGTGCTGAGGCGTAGCGTCTGCATGTAAACGCGACGGTTTGTGGGTTCGATTCCCACTAAGGAAACATGGATTTTTCATTTTTTTGCTTTGGCAACTAGGTACAGAGCGGCGTTGAGTTCTGGCATTATACACGCAATGCCTTGAAAAATAGGCAGAAAGTGTGGAACGGAGTCTCTTAATACTGTGTTTCGCTTATAAAAAAATAAGCTATAAAATGTAAAATTAAATCAACAAGGCTATATTCAACTTGAAACTATCTTATTGCAAATGAAATAAAAAATGTAATAATTAAAAACGCAAAATGACTGGCGTGATAATAGGCCGCGATAATTACAATCCCATCATTCTCGTGCCTATTTTGACACTTTTGAAGTAATTAAAGGAGTAAAAAAAACAACCAGATATCGCTTTTGTTCTTTAAATAAAACAGTGACGTGTATACACTAACAATCGAAGGCATGGCGATAATTAATTCATAAATATTTATTGCTTACAAATAAGGTGAAAATATCAAATATTTACATATACCGTTCATTAGTAATAATTTTTAAACGAATAGATAAATATTGTTTACTTATAACTAGGCCAATTCAATTATGTTAATACTTACGTTTATAACTATAGAACACGCTTTTGTTGGGGTCCCGTGAGGAATTTGTAATGACAGTTCAACTGTCAAGTGTGTATTTTTTTTTATTTTATGCAATAAACGTTCGTCCATTTGTACATATATAAATGAGTGAGTAATGAATTAGAATTATTGTAGGGAGCTAATTTCTGTGCATGGACTTGTCTAATTGAATAATTTTAAATAATTTACATTAGATATGTGAGTTAGCTTTGAATAAAATTATCTGTTTTATTCAATTTATTTTGTTGTTGTTTCAATTGTTCACATGAAAATATTTATGTTTTAAACATTTTGTCCATCACCAAAACAGAAGCTATAAAAGAAATTAAAGTAATATATTTCAAATTATTTGCTTAAAAATCTTTCAATAAAAAAATAATTAAATTAAAAGGCTGAATGGAATGAATATTATAGTCAAAGTGTCAAACAATATAAAAAAAGGAGGACGCATTCATTATATTCAAATTGGCGCCAATGAGGTGACAATAAGAAAAATTAAAAACGTCATTTATTATAACAAGTTGTTATGTAACACTTACAGGTTGATTAATTTTCTTTTCAACAAACATTACCTGCATCGCAAATAGTTATAGAGGTGACATGGTCTAGATCTAGTTTTAATGCGTAAATACAATTTTACTAAATGACATACTTTATTCTGGAAAAAAATAACGATGAATATAATCTTGTTTATAATTATAAATAAAATTTCAGAAGTGATTGAATTGTTAGTATTTTTCACTTAATTTTATTATTTGAGATGTTTAATAGTACTTAAAACAAAAAAGCCCTCCAATGTCTCCGACACTGTGTTCTGAAAAGGCAATTCAGCTCTCCTTTACCATTGACTTGGATTCGGTCAGTTAAATAGATACTATAAATTTGACTTCATGCGCTTTCTAAACTAATGCATATCCTCTCAAGATATCGCATCTTCACAGCATCCATTTTTCTTCTTCCATCATTCTTCTTCCGTAGTCCCTATGTTTCGCTGCAGAGTAACAGAGTCGGCACCAGAACTGCATTATGCAGCTATATTGGTGTTTTGCCGTGTCATAAATGCAGTTAAGGCACCGTTAGCTCTGTAACCGGCAGCAATACAATTACTAGAAAGGGCTTTTAATTGTTATTATTTAAAATTATTCATAGAGAGGGCGTTTTCGCTTGTACCATTTACATATTTTTATTTACTTACTTCATTTAAAGAGTTGATATATGACTATTTTGTAAGAATTGTAATTTTTTTATACGTTTATTTAATTCTAATTATTTGTAGTTATTTAAATATCAATGTTTTTGAATTGAAATTTCAAAATAAATTTATTTTGACAAGTAATAAATAGACTACATACAGTGATTTTATAATAGAAATTAGCCATATAAATCATTTTTTAGTTTGGTACGAGAGTATATCTAAAGCAAGAGAAATACAGAGAGCTTCTCTCCGTCTACATAAATCAATATTTAAAACATCAAGAACCTACCAAAATAAAAGTCATTCTGGCAACACAGAACAAACACAATAAAAAACTCACATTATAAGTAAACACGTCTAATTTATCATCGTAACAATAGCAAATGTATGCGTTATAAATCATGTCGGGACACACCCCTAAGATTTTATTTCTAAACAAAGACACCTTCCCCCCCACCTTTATCGATCCCACCGGCGGGATCAGAAGGCTTTATGCGATCCGGAATACGATTTACAGTACCCACTTAGTTATATGGGAGAGCACCTAATAACTATGTGGAAACGTTTTGTTCTAAATCTATTTTAGATATTTTTATTTATTTTGTTATATATATTATCTGTACTTCCTAGGCTTGATTACTAATTATATTCAGTTTTCTAATATTAAAATAAACCACCATCAGTTACAGTGTATTGTATAGAGTTATTTCTGTTTTTTTGACAATGCAGGTGCATAGACGATGCATGTTTCAGTTACTTGTCAAAAAAGCCACATTGTGATTTCATTTGTTGACTTGAAGTTCCTTTCGGCACATGAAGCCATCTTTATTTGATTATTTGGATAAATCAATTGTGCCCAAAAATATATTTTGTAATGAAAAATCTAAGGCAAAGCGCGGCGTTGAGTTCCGCCACTCAACACGCAATGCCTCGAAAACGGCGGAAAGTGGGGACGGAGTAAGCAGGGACTAAGTAACGGAGTTTCTTAACACTAGGTTCTTATGGTCCCTTTGTTTTCCGCATCTCCGACAATTCTCTAAGCTCCCTTCCTTGACTGTAGGCGATATTTTTATTTAATTTCCATTCTAAAATTGCATTATGAGTTTGAAAATACATATAAATATCGATCTCCAATTTTAGAGACATTGTACGGAGTGTGGTGGAACTCAACGCCGCGTTTTATCGTGAGTGCAAAAATAAAAACAATTCATTCCACAGAGTAGATGGAAATTGAACCCACAACCATCGAGTTTCAAACAAAGAACGATAATCTCATTCACTAAGAGACATGACTTTCTTGAAACAATATTATATTTAAAACTTTTCAATTACGACTTTGTTCTTCGGTTCACGCTTACGTGCTTAACGCAAGAAACTTTAGCCTATGAATTAATAATGAACAACTTGTTTAATGCTTTCGGTACTTTGTGAAACGTGTACTTAAGTGTCTGGGCTTTCAATTTATTATATACTAGTTGCTGCCTGGAGCTTTGTTTGTGTGTTTTTGATTTATAAACTGTTTTCACTGGATCTGAGATACTTCCATTTTACACACGTATATGTTATTGAAAGAAGATCAGCTGCGCTGAATTTCTAAATCGTTATTTTCATATTTGTTAAAGGGTATCGTTTATTTTTTTAAATAATAAGTCAAATATTCTAGTTTGGAGGCCGTTGGGGCTCATCGGCACAGCGTCTGACTGTTAAATTCTAACGACGGGTTAAATTCTCACGTGGATTTTCAACTCAAAAGATAGAAAACGTTGAACGTAGTGTCCTTCTGTCTGCCCTTACATGTGAGAAATAGTCTGGCTAAACAATTTTTGTTCAAATCTCTCAAATGTTCCGAGATTATATTTTTTTAGAGTTTCCTGACACAAAAATGACCCAAATTTTCAAGTATTAGTTCCTCAGAGGCGTAATGAAGTTTTTACTATTGTTATTGATACCATCTACTAGTTAATTGTTGTAAAAATATTTTTTAAATGGCAATGGGTATTTTAAAAGCCGTCGTGGCTCAGCTTCTCATAAATAAATGTGATACTTGTAAATCAATCTCCACTATTAAAAAAACGTTTTTCACATTCTCATTTTAGCAGGATAAATCAGAGCGATGAATCCCGCCACTTAACACCCAACTGTCTTAAATTTGAGTGAAAAAACTAAAAAGAAGAAGCTGCCTGTTTTAAATAAACTCTAACATTTCAAAGTTTTTAAAAAAACTATACACATTCAATATACAACTAAATTCAATACTAACATAACTAATCTATAGTAATAAAATATTAGCACTAATAAATACTACTCATACCTATCGAAATTATTTCTACGAACATAATATAATATGTTTATATTTATGATATATGTTCCGCGAACAACAGCTGTTGTGCACCCGCATGTTGTAAAAAACTGGCGTAGTTCATAGCGATGTGAAGGAAAGTAAAAATATATTTATAATCTATAAGCTAGGAGCTCGCCTTAGTTTTACTAAGCGCATAATTTGCTTTGGAAACTATAGTTATATTAAAAATATTCTAGAATAAACTAAAACTTTTTATTTGAATGGTATTTGATGCAATTGTGGCTTAGTGGTTAAATCTATATTTAAATATGATGATTGTGGGTTCAACCCTTATTAGGGGAATAAAATATTTTCTCTATCCCTCCCCTATCCCCTATCAAATAGTATGTAGAGTTCCATTCGACATACAATAGAGTTTTGAATTATGTTTTATGTATCTTTCTTACTATGTGTCATCTAACCTATGTATTTTTATGAAACCATAATATTTATAAGTGTTAAATGGGACATATTTCTTTACTATATTTTTTATATATTTATAATATAAAAAAAATTACACTACATGGGAACTTAGTGATATGACACTCCGTTCACCTTCCTCTCAATTTTAGTTCAAGTTAAATAATTCATTTCCCCCCGAGTGTGTATCGAACACACAGCCGTCGCGTTTACAGTTAGTCATTAGGTACCAATGTACCACGATGGCTTCTATGCAATAATAAAATTTTAGGTGGCTCATTATTTTGTAACATACACTTTTTAGATATTTTATTAGATATTAATTTTACATTTTTTTTATTTGAAATATAATTAACACTACAGATACTTGGTCCGTATCCTTTTAACTTATACTATATGTCTATATATTAATTATGTTAATTTAATGTAATATATAGAATTAATATGAAATATAACGAACTCTTATCTTTACATAATTTATTTTATATTTCTTGTCACTTAACATTAGGTTAAGTTAACTTATTAAATGGTTAACTTAACATTAGATTTAGATAGTTCCTGCTTTTCCTCTACCTACCCTCATACGAGCGGAATAAAGCGTGAAGCTAAAAAAATTAAAAAAAAATGTTACGTTTTTAATTCTGTATGTATGAATAATACTAAAATGTAACATTCAGTTCTAGAGGAATAGCGTCCTGACTGGTTGTGGGTTCGATCCCCACTCGGGGGAATGCAGCACCCTTGAATTTCGTTTCTAAACGAACAGTCTTAACATATATGTATCTACTATATACGTAATGACATAGTATGTAATTGTACGTTTACATTTTATATCATTATGTAATTTATGTCGACGATCTGAGAAGCTTGTATTGTATTTAGAGTCAAATTAATTCCAAGGAAGCTGATTTGCAAATCGATTGTCTCTTAATCGGCTTTAAATCGCTTTATATTATATAAGTGTACTAGGAACATATATTTTTAATATTAACATAATATAAGTAATATATAAAGATATGATTTTTTATACTATGTCGTTAAAGACAAGCAATTTACATATAAATACATCTAAGGTGCTAAAAGTACTATTATGGCGCCGTAGGAGACCGTGGAGGTGAGCGGGGACGTAGATTCAATCCCTACTCGAAGTAGTGGATTTTGGGGAAAACCAGAGATCAAAATGTCATGCCTCTGGGTTCTCTTTGTCTATCCTGCTATACTTGAGATAAAGTGTGAAGCTTAAGTACTGCTTCAGCGTGTGTATACGTGTGTGTATGTATGTGTGTGTGTATGTGTGTGTGTATGTGTGTGTGTGTGTGCAAAGTATAGCTAAAGTTACAACACAATAATATAAATTATGATCAACTCAAAAATATAGAGGTATGTTATAAGTTTAACGTTATTCAATATGGGAATTGAAGCCACACTCCCTAGTATTTTTATTTAGACACTATTCTACTGTAATTACGCTAACTGCTTATATTTTCAATATTTCTTCGTTTGTTTTGTCGACTAGCGACCGACCATGCGGCGGTGTTTACGAATATAATTTATCATACTTGTATACCATATTATAAGTATACCTATGCATTTATATTTAAATATTTTGTTGCCTTCAGTTTTCATTTATTCGCTCCGAGTACTCTAATATATCAGTTAGCTTAATTTTACGGCATCAACATATTCTTATATATTTAAAACTTACATTTTCAGTTCCAAAAGCTCTACTTATCATTTAGTAGAGTAGCTACAAACATTGCCATAGCAATTATACAGTAAAAAATATCAATTCATATTCAATATCAACTATTTCTACTTCCATTTACATTTAATAATCCCGCCGAAGCACCAACCGCCAATTATAAGAACATCAATCGCGACCTAAACCTCGCAAAAAGTATAAAAATTGTATATTTGCAGCAAATCCATTCGTGATCTGTTCAGCCCTGTGGGTTGATGGGGGTGAGTACGGGGTGTGGTTTGCCGTTCAATAACTTAATACTGTGGAAAGGCTTTCACGGTGAAATCTCGCGCTGTAGCTCGCCCCGAGCGTCCTGGGACTTGCCATTTATTGGTTTTCTCATATCGACTCTACATTTCGAAATAAGCCTTTAAAAACTTTTCAGAGTATAGAATAAGATTGTTTTTATATTGAATAGATATTTCTCAAGTGTTAATGTTATTATTATAATCAATAAAAGTCATCTACTTGTGTATATTTGTCATATAATGCGACACCATCTCGGTTGTCATTAATTTACCTAAAGACTACGATAATTGTAAAGGTTAATAGTGATATAATCTCTATTGGGAAATTAATGTTGTTATTGCTTGACAATTATATATTTTTATTGTCACCTGGGCTTAATTAAGTAGGCAGGAATGTAAAGCGGATTAACCGATAAAGTTACTAATTTATCGATCGGTAGCGGCACATCGGGCAAATAAAAGCTCGTAATCCACCCGGATGAATATATGGAGGCTATTAATTGCAGGCTCGCAGGTAATCTATCGAAACAGTGCGTCGCGGGATCACAGCGCGTCGGACGAGGTGCGCGGCGGGCGGCTGCGGGGGTCAGCGAGGGGGAGGGGGGCGGGCGGTGTGCGTGACGGATCATGGCGGCGCGGGGGGGCCGCGTCCCGCCGCCCTCGTTAAACGCGCCCGCCGGATACGCGTCGCGGCGGTTGAAAGCTATCCGGCCCCCGGGCGGAGAGGCGCGCGATTGGCCGCCCGCTGCGCCCCCCTCGCCATCTCGCGCCCCCGCCCGCCGCGCGCCGCGTAACCGATAGCCAATCGGCCGCGGCCCCGACTACGCCCCCCCGGGCGCTGCGCCGCGCCGCGCCGCCGGCTCACACGGCGCGCGACTCCGGCGCGCACACTCGCACCGATGCGCGGCTCCTGGGACGAGTCCACGACGGCGGCGCTGCACGCGCGCGGGCCCGCGGCCGAGCGCGCCGCCGAGCCCGCAGCCTGCGCCGACCCGCCCGCGCCTCTCTCGCTGGCCGCCCTCGAGCTGGCTGCACCAACGCCGCTGCTACCGCTGCCCACGCTCTCCTTCAGTGCCGCGCAGGTGGCCACCGTCTGCGAGACGCTCGAGGAGAGCGGTGACGTGGAGCGGCTGGCGCGCTTCCTCTGGTCGCTGCCGGTGGCGCACCCCAACGTAGCTGAGCTGGAGCGCTGTGAGGCTGTCTTAAGAGCGCGGGCCGTGGTGGCCTTCCACGCCGGTCGCCACCGCGAGCTGTACTCCATCCTCGAGCGACATCGATTTCAGAGATCGAGCCACGCGAAACTGCAAGCTCTGTGGCTGGAGGCGCACTATCAGGAGGCTGAACGTCTCCGCGGCCGTCCCCTTGGCCCGGTCGACAAGTATCGTGTGCGAAAGAAGTTCCCTCTGCCGCGAACTATTTGGGACGGCGAGCAAAAGACACACTGTTTTAAAGAGAGAACGAGATCACTCCTAAGAGAGTGGTACCTGCAAGATCCTTACCCGAACCCGACGAAGAAGCGAGAGTTGGCTGCAGCGACGGGACTGACGCCAACGCAGGTCGGCAACTGGTTCAAGAACCGGCGGCAGCGCGACCGGGCGGCGGCCGCCAAGAACCGCTCCGCCGTGCTGGGCCGAGGGTTCGCCTCCTCCTCCACCTACGATGAGGACTCCGCCGACTCGGAGATCAACGTGGACGAGGAGTAGCTCACAGACTGATAGTGTAAATATTGCGGTGTTACGATGACTGCCGACGGACGGTTCACGACGCCAGTAGCTAGTCACGCCTGCCGCGATGTGATAAGGCGATGTAAAGTTATTAGGTTTTTGTCGTTGAGTGTTGAACGAGTGCTTGAAGTTTAAAACGGCATTCTGCATGTTGCATCAGGTATGTACCACTTAGTGAAGCTCTCGGACCGCCTCTTGACTGTTCGTTCGTTTTGTTGCTTCACGCGATGTATGAGGATGTGACAGGGTTCATTTAGATTTTATGTTACTTGACATTATCTCATCCGCGCAAAGGGTCAGTACATAGATTATTTATTAAATATATCGATTATTTATCTTAGATAAGATTCTGTTGTATGCCCACTTATGTCTGGACGCATTTACTCAAATTTTATGCTACCAATTCGAATTAAAAAGAATTTATTTATCATATCAATTTACCTTGTAATATATAAGATTTGTAGATAGTTATGTTCGTGGTATTAAATTTTATATTATCGATATATAGAAGGTTTTGTACCTGACGTATTCCTTGAAATATAGTTGCGAATTTAGTTTTAAACTATGCTGTTTAATTTATTATGAAAATATCGATTGTTCATTGAGATAGTGCTGTAAGAGATTGCAATTTGTGAACAGCTGTTCGTGTTGCGTTAAGCGTTGTTAGAACAAATAGGCCTAATGAAAACCTTAGATATTGTTACTTACATCGGCTCTATATATTTTTACTTAATAATATTTAATATTATAATATCTTCATTTTATTTTACACGTTTAGTTTCTTAGTAATATATTTATATATATATAAATTTTATTATTATATTTATTACATTTGCTTTATAAATTTCTATCTTTAAAAAACACTATAACAGTTATTTGTTCTATAATTTAAAAAAAAGTAACTCTACCACAATATTTTGCAAAAATCATTCAACAAAAGTATAAACAATAACAAAATTAATTCCATTGCCATATTAATTTGAAAATAAATAAATTTATTTATAAAAAAAACACAAAATGTAGATTCTTTCAAAATCAAAATAATTATTAAATATGTAACACGGCCATTTTGAAGTAGACTAATAAATACAAGTATTATTATACACACAATCGAGTGCAATCAACATTTTTTTTTCCACTATCGAGCAATGTCCTGAACAATATAATTGCGTGGTTTCGCTTCAGTGGCTATCGCTATCATAATAACTTACATATATCGGCCTCATATTGATACAATCGCTTATTAAATACACGTCGGAATACAGTCTTGAAAATGTTGTTTTCATACTATTGTACTATTAATATTAATTATTTTATAACTTAGAACTCTACTATGAGAATACATATATATGTAACTTTACGTTTTTTTCACTTGTACGGCCCAACAATGGACTAAGTGCGAGTTGGGTGATGTGAAATGGTTCTGTACATTTGTTAAATTATTTTTTATCAAGTGATTGATCTCTAAATGTAGATATGTTAGGTGGAAATTATTTTCTTTACAAACGACATTTGATGATCTTATTTGAAATAGTCTTTTTTTAAAACTGCAACGCGAAAAATTATACAAGTTGGTTAATCATAACAAAAATACTTATTGTCATATATTACTCATATATTTATATGTTTATACATATATCGTCTTACATATATACATACATATATATGTCCTCCATTCTTACGTTATTCTGTATTAAAAAAACACAAGCAAGAAATAAGACATTAAATGTAAGTGCCATTCCCTTACTCTACATACAGATATTTGCATGAGCTAGATTGCAGTTAATAACCATATCAATTAGCAATAATTAGTAATGATAACCGTAATAGAATCAATTTAATAATTTTCCAACCTGTTTTCCTTCTTAATGTTTTAAATACACTTCTAGATATTTTTATTGTTCTTTGTTTTTTACATAAACATAGTATATGTTACTAACATACTTAAATATGACATAATATTATGAAATAATGTAATTTTAGTATTTCCGGCGTTAACTTCCGCTACATTGACTTCTTATAAGAAATATAATCTTCTCTACTGTTATTACTAAGTTATATAAATTAAATATAAAGCAAGAAGCCGTAAAGATCAAAATAAATGGTTATAGGCTATAAAGGACTTTTCGAGGCAATTAGTGTTCATAACATATTACACTTAAATAATATTTCTATACAATAAATTCCCACGACGTTCTTTAACATCTTATAATGTAGAGTACAAGTATACTGACTTCTTTCTTTCATCGAGACACATATATATATATATATATATATATATATATATATATATATATATATATATATATATATATTGTAAACAGTTCTTGACGCTATTGAAGTGCATGTCTGATAAGTCGTGTGAACTAATGTTAATTTTAATGGCTTTAATTTTTTAATTTCCCTTAAAATGTTATTTTAGGACCCAAAAGAGTTAGAGTTTTTCCCCTAATATATATCTATATATTGATAAATAGCTATATAGGTCTGTGTGTTGATTTGGTTCGTTAAGTAAATAGATACACTGGAGGGGGTGACATTTTTATCTTGTGCTTAAATATAAAAAAAAAAAACTATTTATTTTCTTTGCATAATCATCTTATATATTATACGTGGAATCCTTTTAATTGCGCACACTTAGAGAAGCAAGTTTTTTAACCTAGAAATTTAGTTTTGATACTGTTTTAAAGATTTCGGAAAGACGCATTGGTGAAAAATATAGCCGATGTTCGAACTTGAACAATTCAATTAATAATTCATTAAACAAATTCAATATGTTAGCTGATTGGATTTCCCTTAAAAACATTTGCGCGCGCTTTTTGTCAGTCTTAAAAATTCTGTCCTTTAACATAAAAAAGTTCACTCCACCATTTTTAAAAAGTGTTAAAGTAAACAAACGAAACGCTTCTACGCGGGTAACCCATTAGTAATTAAAAATATTACATTTTGAGTAGTCTCATTTACTTACAGGTTGATATATTTTTTTACTTTTTTACTAGAGTCAATGTTAATTTGTGTACATATACATATAAAATTATATATTACTTCGAGACGGATTGCAATATGTAGAGTCCGTTTTTAATAATTAATAGATAATAGATAATAATTTTCCAATATTTGATATCGTAATAATGAATATATATAAATTGATTTTAACGTCATCGACTTATTAAGTAAAAGAAGGTCAAAAAGTTCAAAGCTCGCTAAAATTAATACATGCGGAGAATCAGAAATATTTATAAAAATAAATGACAGTATATAATCACACCAGACCACACTTAGTAGAGTAGGCAGAATAAAATTAGTGTTAAGACACTCTATTCCCATAGATTCTTCATAACGGAGCATGAAAAAAAATGAAATAATACATTCTTCCACAGTAGAAATCGAAAACGCAGCCGTCGCGCTTTACATTGTTACATAAAATATTTATTTATAACAATGACGCCTTTGAACTAGACGAGTGACATTTTATTCCCAAGATGTTCTGTTAATAAAATCATTAATGCGGTAATAACCTTTAAAACAAAAACGTTTTATCGTGATCTTTTTAAATTATGTATATGGAACATTCTTATATGTTTTCTGGTATGTTTTGAAGGGGAAATATAGTATTAAATAATTTTGTATATATATTTTCTCTTTTAGCTTCACGCTTTATCCCGCATATGGCAGGGTACGCAGAGGGAACCGCAGGAACCGTAGAAACCTAGGGTTAAGACACTCCGTTGCTTAGTCCCTGCTTTCTCCTTCTCTGCGTCACGACGCGACGATATTTATATATATATATATATATATATATATATATATATATATATATATATATATATATATATATATATATATATATATATATATATATATATATATATATATATATATATATATATATATATATATATATATATATATATATATATATATATATACACATATGTACATATATATAATGTAAATATAAACAGACAGTGTTTGTAAGCACCGCTAGCCGCTACATAATAAAAAATGATACCAACCTATTAGCATTAGATTATGCTACAATAAAGAAAAAGGTAAAAAAAGCGTTCGTCGGTAACAAAACTGCGTACCATTATATTAGCTACCATATAAGTCATTATTGAGTTAACGGCCAACGGGAAATGTTTAACTAAATGTCAGTTTTCTGTTCTGAAGCAATAAATTATTTGTGTATATTGACCGTATGTTTTGTGTTGTCGTTAATTAGGATTGTAATTGGCCCTGATTGACATTGTTGTGCTTAAATTCAACTTGTTTTTACTTTCTGGTGATATAAAACGCGGCGTTTACTTCCGATAAGACAAATTTCTAAGAAAATTGTGGGTAGTTCTCTAAATATTTAACTCTACATTCGCTTCTAAAAAAAGAAGGAAAAAATTCAAATAAAAAGAAATGTTTTAATTGTACACAAAAGTTTTAATTATGAAACGAGAATTGCTTTCATCTTCATATATAGACATCGTTGAATGTCTTCATTTACAGTAGGCGTCTATTGAATTAGCTATGCTCATCCATATGCACATGGGCGTAGGCAGGGCCTGTTGATCCGTGCCCACTCATTAATTTTCTGGTGCCCACCCCAAAAGGTGACACTAAAATTGACACGTCAATTTTTTTTTACCGGCGTAGCGTCTACCTGTAAACGCGACGGCTTGTAGGTTCGATTCCCACTCGGCGAAGGTGGATTTTTCTATTTCCATTTTTTCGCTCTGGAAACTAGGCAAAGCGCGCCGAGTTCCGCCACTCAACACGCAATGTTTCGAAAAAGGCGGAAAGCGGGGACGGTGAAAGCAGGGACTAAGCAACGGAGTCTTCATATGGTTCATATGGTTCCCGCAGTTGCCTCTGCCTACCCTACAATATGCAGTATAAAGCGTGAAGACATAGTTTAATTAAATAAGCAACATTTCCGTCAAGTTGTCAGGACCTTTGGAGGATTTAAATTTCCATACAACGAAAAATATACACATTTTACTGCTATACAATTATTTAGCTATAAATATATATGTACCAATAGTATGAAAGCAAGAAATAATTTAGCCAGTTTAAACACGCGTTCCTCACTGATTGCCCATTTATATACACTGTGTAATGACGGAACACAACGCCGCGCCTTGTACTAATGCCGCGTTATTATACAGCTGTATTACTATATATGGTACACATAATTTATTATACTCTGATACCTTAGATCCGTAACAAGTAGGCATTTTAAAATTGCTAAGATTTATTATTTCTCATCACGCTAGGTGTATGTACTGTAGGTGAGTAATATTATACGTATCATGTCGCAAACAATGCCTTAACTACTTCATTGGACGAATGAATCACGATATATATATATATATATATATATATATATATATATATATATATATATATATATATATATATATATATATATATATATATATATATATATATATATATATATATATATATATATATATATATATATATATATATATATATATATATATATATATATATATATATATATATATATTTCTTGTACTAATCTGCGGTAGTGTTCAACAAGTTTATTGGTTCCAGAATTTCGGAGAATTATTAATTTTATTTTTATAATATTTATTTCTGGAAACTTATTACTCGCTTTTCCCTATTATGTGGGTATTATAGAAAAGTACAACATAACTTGTTATTCACAGTTTTTACATAAAGCTATAACTTTCACCTGTACCCCAAATTTTCGACTATGGGGTCTCGCAATAATTTATTTTAGTTCACGTGTACCCACAAGCTCTAAATGTCATTAGACTGGTTTATGGATAAAAGTAATTAACAATATTTGGTCTTTGTATTTTAATATCTCAAATGCGTCACAACTGATCTCCTGACGTATAACACGTAGACGTAGACGTGTCACGTCATTACTTCTATAATAGTTTATAATAGTTCATTAATTATTGAAACTTATTAATTTTTTTTTCAACCATAAATAACTTGTCGTTCATAGACAATATTATAATAAAACAAATAATCAGCATAATCCAATAAATCCCAGTAGTACCAACATTAATTTGCTGTAATTGTTTTTTTTATAAATAATTATTTAATATTTTTCATAAAACAATACTTTTGTAATTACAAATGAAATTATGTACATTTAAAGGCGTAGATCACGCTATAAACAGACACGTACTCGAATATTATTTTAATTTTATTACGCTTGAAACGTCAGGTTAAAGGAATTTTCACATTTTTAGTTCTTTAATTAACTTCACGTTTTATCCCGCACATGGCAGGGTAGGCAGAGGGAACCGCAGGGCCTACAGGAATTTAGAGTTAATACACATTTTTATACTTGTTATATATATATATATATATATATATATATATATATATATATATATATATATATATATATATATATATATATATATATATATATATATATATATATATATATATATATATATATATATATATATATATATATATTGTATTTTTAAGTGTAATATATTTGTTAAATAATTGAGAACAAAATCGATTATTTCTTTCTGATGTGGAATAATTGGAGATTTTAATTTTTTAGAATAATGGGTAACGAGAGCATTAGACGTGGTGTTAAATTCCAACACAACGTTGCAATTTGTTTTCGGATAAGAAAGAAGTATATTTTCCTTGTAGTATATTCTCAGTAGTGGTCAGAGCGCTTAAACGGTGGCTATAGGGCGCGGGTTCGGTTCCCAAATATTTAAATAATTTGTATATGTTGTCTTGAAATTTAACTTTCCTTATTTTTAAGTGTTCATATTTTGTATGTAAAAGCCTTATGGAAACTTTTATTTTATTAAAAAAAAGTTAAAGTAAAGAACTTTAAATTTTTGACTAAAGAACTTAAAATAATATAACTTTCAATACACATAAACGACAAAAATATTTAAACTATTAATGTCCTATTCTAAATGTACCTAAGTATATCATAATTATATTTTAGCTTCACGCTTTATCCCGCACATGGCAGGGTAGGCAGAGGGAACTGCAGGGACCGTGGGAACCTAGTGTTAAGACACTCCGTTGCTTAGTCCCTGCTTTCTTCGTCCCCGCTTTCCGCCTTTTTCGAGGCTTTGCGTTTTGAGTGGCGGAACTCAACGCCGCGCTTTGTTTAGTTTACCAGAGCGAAGAAAATGGAAATAGAAAAATCCATCTTCTCCGACTGAGGATCGAACCCAGAAACCGTCGCGTTACAGGCAGACGTTGCGCCTCTGCGCCACGGTCCTCAAATCTATTTTAATTATAATTAATATATAATTACGATTAAATCATTCATTGTGGCGCAGTGGAATAGCATATATCTGTCAACTCAAGGAAGCCGATTGATCTCTGTGATCTGCTATGATATAAACCATGAAATAAAAATATTATTTCTAAAATACTAATACCATCATTTAGAAGTACATAATGCGTAAAATGTGGAAGATACAAAATATATAAATTAATCATTTTTTTCTTTAAAAAGCTTAAATTCTCTATGTATGTACTATATATAACATATTAACAACTATAATGACTGCGCCGACGCAGACGCGACGAGACTATGTAAACGTGACATGAATATGGGTTTTGTTTCCACTCTAAATTAATCACACTAGGAGAGTTAAATTCTTTAATTTCTTCAATCTGGTAACACAAAAACGCGGAGTTAAGTTCCGCCACTTAACATGCAATGAATCGAAATGTGAAACGCGGAGTTTCAATACTGGGTTTTTTGATACTACACGGTTCCCTCTGCTTAACTTGTTATGTGCGTTTTATACGCTATAGTATTGCAAGACTACTTATAGACTATACCCTAATATTTCATAGAAAGACAGGCTATTTTTATATTTCTTTAAAAATAATAAAAAAGAACGAGACTAAGCAACGGAGTGTCTTAACTCTAGGTTCCCACGGTTCCTGCAGTTCCCTCTGCCTACCCTGCCATGTGCGGGATAAAGCGTGAAGCTAAAAAAAAGAACTAAAATGCGAGGCAAAATTTTATATTAAAGAATATCATCCAGTTTTTTTTTTCACTTAAACATAATATTTACAGTATTTTGTTATAGGTACTTATTTAAATAAGTGCCTTTTAGTCAATAAATGTATTTATGTTCATTTATTAATTTAAATAAATTTATAATGAAGCTCATTATTAATATTAATAATCATCTTATTATTTAAATTCATAATTATTAATACGTATTCGTGACAATTTATAAATAAGAACTTGAAAACAATAGAATTGAAATAAAGGCAATATTTCAATTCACAATTGAATTAAAAAATTACACTTTAGTTGTTTATTCGGCGTATTTTTTTTTAATTTAATAATGTCAGTATTAATTTACATACGAAAGATTAGTATTATTTAAAATATATATATATATATATATATATATATTAAAATTACACATATATGGGTAGGATATATAATAGTACCTGTATATATTTTATCTTTAAAATTATGTGTTTGATTTAAAATTTTAAAATTGTTTTTAACACATTGTTTTTGATATTTGTAGTGATAAATTAACTTGAATGCACAGATTAAAAATGAGCCTCATTTGCATATAGGTTCTAAAAATTCATTTTGTAATTTATATCAAAGTTAGCTTTTTTTAATAATTCTTATTATGAATATAATAATAAATAAATTCTGAGGAGTCCTCTTTCTAAAGCAGTGTCTTAACTCTAGGTTTTCTGAATAAACTAAACGTGAAATTAAAAAATAAAAACTAATTTTCATCCATTCCAAGTAATCAATGCAGTGGTATATTATATTAGTGGTATAATATATTAGTGGTATAATATATTAGTGGTATAATATATTAGTGGTATAATATATTAATATATTTAAACTTGAGTGAATGAATAAAAATGATTTTATTAATATTATATATATAAAAATAATTAACGCAAATTAATGATTAAAACCAAAGGAAAAAGTGTACATTATTAATTGGAATTAAAATATTATATGTGAAAAAACTCTATTTTGAGTAAAACATAAAAACATTCGAATTACATAAAAAAAGGTTAAAACTGTTATTTTGTAAGTGCTTTCATTTATTTTTTTATATAAGTCTATTAATTTTCCTTATATATATATTTATATATATATATATATATATATATATAATATATATATATATATATATATATATATATATATATATATATATATATATATATATATATATATATATATATATATATATATATATATATATATATATATATATATATATATATATATATATATATATATATATATATATATATATATATATATATATATATATATTTATTTTTTATCTTTATTTCTATTGTATCTGTATTTGTATACGTCAAACATTATTTGACGTATACGTTTTTTAATATATCGCCGATAGGTATAAAAATAACTTTTAAATCATAAATTATAATCTCTTACAGCATTTACAATATTTATTAGCTATGGCGTAAACCCGATTCTATTGTTTTATATACATAAAAGTGTCTGTCTGTCTTTCCATAATTTGTGCATAGAGGAAAGACCGTATGTATAGACTAGGCTTAGCTCGAGAGAGATTTGTAAAAATGTAAAATAATGATCATAAATTGTAAATATGATATCGAAATACAGTACAGTCATTAAAATAATATTGTTAATAAAATTATATTCATAAACAAATATTTGTATTATTTAACACCTATGTTTATTTAAGATTTACAGTTTCTTTTTAATTGTGAATAGGTTTTATAACTTTATTTTAGGTCTGTGGTTTTAAAATTAAATTTTTAAATAGAAATAGCGCTTCAGCTTATGGAAGGTTAAGATAAGAAGTAAGGAGTCTAGCAGGAATACGGTACTAGATATAAAAGTGTCCAACTTAAAACAGTAAATTAATATTATTTCGTTTTTCCGCTTGCTACTCTACTATTTTTAAGTATTCAGTGTTGCAAGTGGAAATTATATGAATAAAGCAGTTTGAAACAGAATTAATTAAATTGTATTAAATAACTTAATATTCGTGTATTAAAAAAAAATTCTGTCTGTCTCTAACGATGACGCGCGACGATATATGGGAGCATTTCCCACTTGTGGAAGATAGATTGCGCTCTGGCAACTAGGCAAGCGCGGCGTTAAGTTCCACCTCTCAATAAGCAATGACGCGTAAAAGTGGAAAGCACGGAACGTAGTATCTCAACACAATAAATTGCCAAGCTGAAAAAAAATGTATCTACTAATAACATATACTGCACATTTGAAATATCAACTATTTAGGTAATAGTTTCCATCCAAAAGTTTCCTTCAACTTTTATTTATTTTCTAACTAATTATTCTTTTTCAATGGACGCTTTAAAAAAAATATTCGGTACTCCTTACTTCTACGTTCTACAGTGTATAATTTTGACAACTATTCAGTATAATTTAACACTGACTTCATATATTCTTATGTTTTTGTTATTCATTAGGCTGTCAAATGGAAACAGCGAAACTTTAATAAAATAAGAGAGTAGTGTAAAACAGTGCTACAATTTTTGATACTTGAGGTTACTCTGGCCGCATCTAAGGTTTAAATATAGCCTATTTAAACGATTTACATGATACAATATAGCCTGACCCGATAAATGCAAAATTAGTAGATTAGTTTATAAGACCAATGAAACAAACTCGTCAACTTTAAGTTCAAATTATATAAAATGCAATATTTTAAAAATATGTTAAAGTCTTTATCTAATGTCAAAACAAATTAATATTTAAATATTATTAATATATTTCATTTAATTAACGATATTTAACTAAGTGTCATCGATCCTCATCCGGCTCGCAATGCAGTTCAGCATATAAGGTAAGTTTCCAGTATACCAAAATGAATAATGAGTTCTCGGTACACATCGTTTATGGAAATCAGTGGGCAAGTTACTTTAATTACTTATCTTATGTATGTATATCAAATTAAATGTTTTATGTGTATTCGTCTGTTGGTTTGCTTCCAATTTTGTTAAAAATTATTAAGTTTTAACGTTAGTTTTACTTTAATTACTTATGAACTATGTCTAAGATTGGAAATAATTGAAATGCTAGTACTTTCGTTTCCTACCTTGGGTAGAAAAAAACACGATACTACCTACCTACCTAACTGTATGCAAAATGAGGAACAAAACTGAAGAAAAGAAATTCTAGCATAACAAATGTAAATAAACATAGCTATTTTATAAGTAATTAAGAAACAATACGCGTTCATTATTATTAAAACGATTGTCATTATTAGATTAAGTAAGAAAAAAAGACGAAGAAGCCAAGTTTTACATAACTTTCCCATATGTAGTTAAAAAATCGTTTAAACTTATACTATAATGGGCATATTTACACCATTAGTCTATAACACGTAACCTAATAATGTCTAATTGGAATTGTATGTTGGCGTTATTAAATATATTTAAAAAAGTACATATATAACATATAAGGCATTATTGATGCTCGTTTAAAACAATAAAACTATATTATGATGACTAATGAACATTTTAGTTTCCATATTATTTACTTTCTGCAGGCTTGTAATAAATGCTTGTAATAAGTTTGTAGAAAGCTAGTTATTTTTTGTTTTGTTATGTTATGTTTAATTGAAATTTCTGTTTATATATTATATGTTTACATGTGTATAAATACATAAATGTATAGCTTCACGCTATATATCCAGCGGTCTAGGGTCCCTGCATACCTCTTCCGCCTCGTCCACTGTCATTAACCTCTTCGTACAAGCTCTCCGGGGAGTACTCATGCTTTTTACGTGACCTTTCTCTAGTATTTTCGATACTGTGTTATTTAAAGTCAACCGAGGTTTCTCCTTATCACTCTTATAACTCACTTTTGCTTTATATATCTGTATATATGTGTATAAATGCGTATATGTAAGTATAGTGACTTAAAAACGGTTAAGTGTTTTACCTCTATGGGAAGTACCTACGGTAAGTATTATTAATGGATATATTTTTAATTTGTGTGTTGGAATCGAACCCACAAACTGTCGCGTTAACAGGTAGACTATGCACTATAACGGACGAAACTTTATACCGATGTATAACACAATAATAATGATGTAGATATATCTATTCGTTGTTAATTTCTCCAAATCGGCATTAAGCCTTTGGCTGTCATCACAGTCAATCATTAATTATGTCAAGTATGTAATAATATTTTATTTTATAATAAAAAAAATGAGATTATAGCTTTCTACGAGTATTATAGTGTATTAAGTGCATTAGGAACATAAAAAAATAAAAAGTACTGTGGTAAGAAAGAAGTAATTCTATTTTAATTTCCTTCGCTCTGGCAAACTAGGCAAAGCGTGGCTTTGAGCTCCGTCACTCAACACGAAATGCCTCGAAAAAGGCGGAAAGCAGGGACGGAGAAAGCGGGGACTAAGCAACGGCGTGTCTTAACACTAGGTTCCTACGGTTCCTGCAGTTCCCTCTGCCTACTCTGCTATGTGCGGGATAAAGCGTGAAGCTAAAAAAAAAACTGTGATAAGAGTTTTTTAATATATATAAAATAACAGTATTGTCCTTATTTAAACATTTGTAAGTGTAATAATGAATATATATTAGAAGTATAAAGTGTACAAAAATTATATCCTACGTAGATGTAATTAAGAAAATGTTTGTATCATAACAGCGAGCCATACGAGGATGAGAGACGACGAGCGAAGCGAACGGTAGGTGAATCTAATGGTCATAACTATAAATATAGTAAGTATACCAATGTTTGCTTAGACTCCCAATATTGGGTTCCAATCCCATTTACGTAACACGTGTCTTCACGCTTTATCCCGCACATAGCAAGGTAGGCAAAGGGAATTGCAGAAACCATAGAAACCTAGTGTTAAGACACTCCCTTTCCCCGCTTTCCGCCTTTTTATTCAAGACATTGCGTATTGAGTGAGGTAACTTAATACTGCGCTTTGCCTAGTTTTCCGAGCAAAGAAAATGGAAAAATTTTGAGAATTTAGTAGTTTATTATTTACTACAAACAAAACCGTCGTGACGCAGAGGCGTAAGCATCTGCCTGTAATCGTGACGGTTTAAGAGTTCGATTCCCACTCGGGGAAGATGGATTTTTCCATTTTCATTTTCTTCGCTCTGGAAACTAAGCAAAGCGAGGCGTTGAGTTCCGCCACTCAGCACGCAATGCCTCGAAAATGGCGGAAAGCGGGGACGGAGAAAGCAGGGACTAAGCAACGGAGTGTCTTAACAATAGGTTCGTGTAGTTCCTGCAGTTCCCTCTGTCTACCCTGCAATATGCGGGATAAAGCGTGAAGTTAAAAAAATATTAAAATAAAATTAATGGTTTAAAAGTAAGACATATACACGGCACTTGCCTTGTACCTACATGCTAATTGTAAGATGAATTAATCAGGTTTTTTATTTAGGGTTGCCTCAATTTAAGCGAAAATTCATACATTACAAAATATATATATTTAATTTTTTTATAATCATTTAGATGGTATTATTACTAGCAGTATAAGTTCAAATAAAACTATAGTTCTTTATAATATTAGTTCGCTTTAGTAATATGAAACATAATTAAATTAATGTGAATATAAAATTAATGTCATTATTGACATTTAAGCCAGCGATTACCGTACAGTCATCGATAATTAATTAACGTAGACAAAATAAGAAGTTGTTATATTTATGATTTTTTGATTTTTAATTAGTTAATCCACACTGAGGATAGAAAAAGTACTTGAACACAGCGGTATTTGTGTTTGTGTTCGCTAGGGGACACAGGTTCAAATCCCGCTGCGTTCAAATTATTATATATTATCTTTAAGAAAAAAATACTATCTAGGAATGAAATTAAAAGAAATTTCAAATAAAATTAATTGATACTTAGTTCCTTCGTAATCGCATCATTGCCTTATCTTATTTTAAAATTAAAAAAAATAAAAATTTTTGATGTAAGTGACAACCTTAGCTTCTTCGAGCTGCACTTCATTTGCATTTCAAGTTAAAGTTGCAAGCACTAGTTTTAGCCTGCAGCTATGTTCGCATAATGTGCTAAATGCAACAGCTATTAAAGCTTCTACATTACAAAATTATTTTATTTACTTAAATAATCGTATAGATAGTCTGCTTCATATTAGGACGTGATGAGCAAAGAGGCTATGTCACATAGTTATTTTTATATATATATATATATATATATATATATATATATATATATATATATATTATATATATATATATATATATATATATATATATATATATATATATATATATATATATATATATATATATATATATATATATGTGTGTGTGTGTATATATAGGCAGAGGGAACTGCAGGAACTATATGAACCGAGTGTTAAGACACTCCGTTGCTTAGTTCCTGCTTTCTCCGTCCCCACTTTCCGCCTTTATCGTTGCATTGTGTGTTGAGTGGCGGAACTCAACGCCGCGTTTTGCCTAGTTTCCAGAGCGAAGAAAATGGAAAATAGAAAAATCTTCCCCGAGTGGGAATCGAGCCCACAAACCGTCGCGTTTACAGGCAGACGCTTACGCCTCTGCGCCACGACGGTCCTCATGTTATGTTATGTTAACGAAATATATCATAGTATATATCTAAATATATATTAAAAGTTTTTAAAGTAATATACAATAAAGATTGCTATTCGAGTATTGACGGATTATTAGTATTTATATAGTCGTACTCTAAATCCTCATAATGTTACCAGTTCTCAAAATTATTCTCAAAGTTGATTAGAACGTCCAGCTTAATTGGTTATAGCTTGTGCGATATCTAAAGGTCGTGGGTTCAATATCCACTGCGTTTGTATTTTCATAGGTTTTCTATCCTTTTTTTCTACCTTGGTGTGGAATATTACATTAAATTAAATACAATAGTCGTTTATTTTTTTTAAATATACTTAATTAATTAGGTATATATTTTTGACTTTTATTATTTTTATTGATGGAACGTGACTATTTTGATTTCCTAGTAGTAACCTCTGTAGACACTTTAAAGAAACACAAAAGATTTTCAAATAAGTTTTGTTTTTCATAGAATTTTCCTTTTACGAAAGAGGTTGTATTTTATCTCACTGGAAGGTACAGGACCGGTATTGAAGTTTACATACACAGTGACACAGTGTCTTGCTGTAAAGGTGACGGTCAGATGGCTTCGATTACTTTCAATTTCTTCTTTCAGGTAATAAGAGAGCTGAGAGAGCATGACGTTGAGTTTCGCCACTCATCGCATTTCTTGAAAGGAGAGAAGTGGAAAACAAAGTGTCTTAACACTCGGTCCCAGCTGCATATCCTGTTAAATGCAAAATGGCGTAACTTAAAAAATGTCGTGAATACCTTGACAGCTGCAGCTTCAAATCCAACTCGCCACTTCGTTATACGTAAATGAAGAAAGAAAAAAACCAAAAACATTCCAAGAGCTCCGCTCCTCGCCATATCTTCTTCATTTTTTCACGGGATTCCTTATAAAATACTTGAAAAGCTAATAAGCTATTTTTACTTGAAAGGCGATCAGATTACGTAAATTGGATAGATTCTTCATACAAATACCTATGTTAATTACGCACTCTGCAGATTGCGGCCACTGATCCTTAGTTAAAGTGTTTATATGGACATTATAGTGTAGTTAATTATGTGCAATTTAATTTACGATTTATTTTATTTTATTTTAATTACGATTAAATTTAGTCTTTTTTGAAGAGTTCCGTACCCGAAGGGTAAAACGAGACCCTATTGCTAAGCCTCCGCTGTCTGTCTGTCTGTCTACAGGCTGTATCTCATAAACCGTGATAGGTAGAAAGCTGACATTTTCTTAAATGATGCATTTTCACTGGCGGTATAATGATATATACTAAAAATTAAAAAAATTAAAATATTAAGGGGGGTCCCCCATATAATAAAAGTACTTTTTTGGCTCAATATTTAAAATGATAACAGGTAGATCCTTCAAATTTTCACGGAATATTTACTTGTGCAATAACATTCAAAATAAATAATTAAATAACAATAAAGTAAATTTTAAACAGGGTCTACCATACAACAAACGTAATTTTTTTAAGTAATAGAGAGAAGAAACTGTTTAGTATTCCATGGATTCAGCGTGCGGGTGCCGGGCCCATCGCGTTGTAGGAAGAGTAGCTCCGATCAGCGCTTGGGACTTGCGACCCAAGTGTAGGTTTAAAGGGGGGGCCCCTTTAAAATGTATTAACGCTCACCTTCACTGTCCGAGCTCCTCCCACTACCTAACCAAATTCGAAATGATTGTGCTAATGCCGCCTTTGAAGTGCGTTCTAGAAATGTATTAGTAATAGTTCTAGACAGGCCGAGATCTTTTAGCAAGCTATAGAGAGATTTCGCTGTTATACCTCTCGCTCCTACTTCCACCGCGTATGAATTTACTCTAAACCTATTCCTGGTCAGTTCGTTTGTTAGCTCGAAATATTTATTAAGTTTGAAGTTATGACTTTTAGGGATATTTGTCTACCACGGAACTGTAAGTTCCACCAGTATATTATATATTCCATCCTTAGGAATTTCCGGAATATAATCATGAAATGGGTACGGAGCCATCAAAGTGCGAATATTACTCTCACTTGATTATTATTTTTTTTAATTCGAAGTGTGTCTGGTTTATTTGGCTTTTAATTCGCTTATACATAATATGATAAAAATACATATGGGAATTATGGAATTGCCATTAAAATAAATTTCAAACTAAAATTTAATGTCAGTTAAATCAGTCTACTTAGCGTTGTATCGAAGTAGGCAAAAATTAAGTTTTCTACAACAGTGATTTTTGAATGACCAGATTTGACAATTACGTTTATTTAAAACATGCGAAATCCATTCGTTTGCCAAGTGTTTATAATTAAAATACTTTATTCGAACAAGGTAAGGTAAGGTAGGGCTAAAGCTATATATGGAATGAACATATAATATATATATATATATATATATATATATATATATATATATATATATATATATATATATATATATATATATATATATATATATATATATATATATATATATATATATATATATATATATATATATATATATATATATATATATATATATATACATACATACATACATACATATATACATATATACCTTCACGCTCTATCCCAGACGGGGTAGTCAGGGAGAACGGAGCGTCAAACGCTGCAGTCCCTGCATGCCTTTTTCGCCTCGCCAACTGTCATTAGCCCCTCCATACTTGTTCTCCGGAGAGTTCTCCTTTTTTTTACGTGACCTTTCTCCATCATTTGCGAAACTGTGTTTTTGAAAGTCAACTGAGAACTTTAGCCAGATTATTTGCCTATATTTTGTTATTGTACTTTGTAGCTCTATTAAGAATGTAATTAGAATTGAAACTTTATAAGTAACCTGCTACTAGAGACCAGTACTTGTCACTACTGCAAAGTAACATAGACGATGAATTTAAAGAAGATCGTTAAAATCAGAGATTTACCTCCATCTTTTACTTTCTTTAGAGTTCTCTTTGTGAGTCAGCTTAGCTGAAAGAAACTGCTTTGTAAATAGTTCAAAGATTGGCAGTTCTCAACGAGGACATCGCTGTAAGAATGCATGATAAATGCTGCAGACGTTTGGGCACGTTGAGGTGATGAGTGAAGGAAAGTAACGACCGGGCCGAAGACCGATAGGTGATTAAATGATCTTCGAGAATGCACCATAATTTTATAATAGTTTTCAAGGTGTAAGAGGTAGATTTATATAAAATAATAAGGAATTTTTTTTATAGCTTCACGCTTTACCCCACATTTTGCAGGGTAGGCAGAGGGAACTGCTGGAACCATAGGAACCTAGTGTTAAGACACTCCGTTGCTTAGTCCCTGCTTTCTTCGTCCCCACTTTCCGCCTATTTCGAGACATTGTGTGTTGAGTGGCGGAACTCAACGTCGCGCTTTGCCTAGTTTCCAGAGCGAAGAAAATGGAAATAAAAAAATCTATCTTCCCCAAGTGGGAATCGAACCACCAAACCGTCGCGTTTACAGGCAGACGCTTACGCCTCTGCGCCACGACGGCTCTCTAACAAGGAATTAAGCTAAAAATATATTTTTATGATTATGAATCCATACTAAAGATAGAAAACATATTTAAAAACATATAGAAACTTGTATCGGACGGTCGGACAAAAAGGTGCGGTTCGAATCCCGCTACGTTCAAACTTTTATGTTTTCTTTAAATAGCTAAGAATATTATTGTTACGTAGCCTTTCTTTATAAACTATGCTAACAGTAAAGCAGCGGCAGCTTCGCAATAGGGTCTGCAATTGGGTTTACCTTTAAAATACGGATCCCTAAAGATCACCATAGATATTGAAAGATATAATATAGTTATAAAATAAAAAAAATACCATAATAAACCTCAAGGCTTTATGCATAATAATTTAGCTTTACTCTAAAAACACCTACTATTTAATAATCATCATAATCAATGAAGTCAATATCAAAAACAATTTCTTTCTGAAAATTGAACACATCGTTAATTCAGGCAACCAAACCAACAAATACAGTAAGTAGCTTTATAATTTAAATACATATATTATATTTACAAAATATCGCTGTCATTCCAAACCGGTGCGCTGTCAAAGCTAAAAGTATCGATGAGAGTTTTTTCTCGAACAAAAACCATGGCTTGGCGTCGAATAGACAAGTTAATTGCAAGTCAAACATAAGCTAACACGTATACGTGCTTAATGAGTCTAACTGTATTTTTTATCTGTGTTTACTAATTTGGTTTTGTTTCTATCTGTACTTATATAATTTTTAATCTGTGGTGAAAATAATAAGCTAGCGAAGTAGTTTGTTTAAGTTTCAATTGTAATATTAGTAAGTAAAAAGCTAGGTAATTTGTTTATTAATTGAAATAATATTTAAAAATAGTGCAATATTATTTGAGTAGGCCCAAACTACGGTGGATGAGTGTCGTAAAGAATGACATAGAAAACTGCGAGCTCGAAGAAAAAGACGTCCAGGACAGAGCGAAGTGGAAGAAGAAGATACGGAAGGCGGACCCCGGCACGAGACGGGACAAACGCTAAGAAGAAGAAGAAGAAGTGCAATATTATTTGAGAACCGCCGTGGCGAAGAGGCGTAGCGTCTGCCTGTAAACGTGACAGTTTGTGGGTTCAATTCCCTCTCGGCGAAGATGGATTTTTTCTATTTCCATTTTCTTCGCTCTACAACTAGGCAAAGCGTGTCGTTGAGTCCCGCCACTCCACAAGCAATGTCTTAAAAAAGCGGAAAGCTGGGATCGGAGTAGGCCTATTACATACTATTACGTATGAGTTCCGTCGCTGTCATGCTACGTGACAGCTTGTAAGTTGTCTCTATAGTTTTCTATTTATCAAAACAAAATATATTTTTTTGTTTTTATTTTCATCGTAAGTAAACGATTATAACCATGGATATTAGACGGACCTTCCATTTAAATAACTAATATTTATACAAGGTGCGACAAGGAAGGAAAATGAATTAGTTGAAATATTATATGTTTGTCTCTTTCTTTGTATAGAAATTTAAATTGGGGATGATCCATGTTTTTTAGTCAGTATTTATATTTTGGTGGTGAAGGCTGTCAAGCTGGCGCCTTAGTGCTTTTTGTTCGAGATGAAAAAAACAACTTTACTAATATTTGTTTTTATGAATATTAATTATGTTGGTAATGAATTCGTTCTTTTTTTAAATATGACAGTTGTAACAGTAATGTGACAGAGTGGGGCATACGCGTAGAAAATTTATTACATATATATTACTTCCTTCTATTCCGTTTTATTGTCTCCACTATCTTATATTTTTAAAATAATAACTCTTGTTAATGGACCGTTGTGGCGCAGAGGCGTAAGCGTCAGCCTGTAAACGCGACGGTTTCTCGGTTCGATTCCCACTCGAGGAAGATGGATTTTTCTGTTTTCATTTTCTACGCTCTGGCAACTAGGCAAAGCGCAGCGTTGAGTTCCGCCACACAACGCGCAATGCCTCGAAACAGGCGGAAAGCGGGGACGGAAAAAGCAGGGACTAAAGCTACGGAGTGTCTTAACACTAGGTTCGGATGGTTCCTGCAGTTCCATCTGTCTACCCTGCCATGTGCGGGATAAAACGTGAAACTAAAAAAAAACTGTTGATGATTTTTCTAAGTAGACCTTTTAAGGGGTTTCATTTCGCCTCCACGTTGGCTAGTACATAGCTGCAAATTAGCTGGATAGGCAGAACGGCAATAGAAACGTTGCATATTGAGTAGCTGAACTCGAACGCCAGCGCTTTACTTATGAAAATAATTCATTATTCTCAATCTCAAACCCACAAATGTCGCGTGTCACAAACGCTGTGTTTCTGAGCCATGATGACTTCAAATATTTAAAAATTAATTATGTTATAGATAACTGTGGCGCAGTGCGCGTCTGATTGAAAATACAATGGTAGTCGGTTCAATCCACGCTCAGAGGAATGAATTATTAACATTTCTTCTTCGTACGGCTCAGCGTTGCCACAAGCAATGTCGGGCTATAATTGAATTCATACGAAAATGATAGCTTGAATCTAAAATGAAAAAAATACATAATATAAATTTGAAACGCAACACAATTGCACTGTTCTTCAATAACAAAGAAATATGTAGGCAAATAAATTAGATGGGGATTTTTTATTAGTGATATTTTTTTTATAGAAAGTGGAGACAAAATGATATAGCGGAAGCACCCTCTATATTACTTTAGTTAATTATACCACATTAGTTTCCGTGTTCTATGTGATGATTAATGCCTCGGACATTTCGGTTATCCATCACGGGGCACGGGACACGCAAAAATGTCTTCGAAATACTTATACCTTTGGATATGTGGCTTATTTTTAATTTATGGTTTCAAATCCTATTATTATTACATATCGGAGGAGAATATATACATGTAACTATGTTTTATACAAATTTTACTTGCCTTCGTATATATGGCGTGATAGAAATGACTACGTTTTGTATATACCTGACACATTCTGAGGATCCTAGGTTACATCGAAATGATTAACCGTCTAATGTAGCCTATAAATTTTCTTGATGTATAGTTACCGTCTTTTTCGAGGCATTGCGTGTTGAGTGGCGTAAGTCAACGCCGCGTTTTTACCTAATTGCCAGAGCGAAGAAAATGAAAATAGAAAAATCCGTCTTCCCCGAGTGGAAATCGGAACCCAGAAAACTTCGCGTTACAGGCAGACGTTGCACCTCTGCGCCACGATTTCCTCTATTATATTCTCCATATTTATAATAATTCTTCTTCATTCTTCTTCGTGTTATTTTATGTTCTGTAAGTAATTTGGTGAAATCTGACGTTACGCAATATTCAATCATGGCCGCCCGCGTTTCTGCAACAGATAAAAAATAGAAAATACAATAATGAAATTTACACATATAAAAACAATTTAATTTAATATTACCATATATAACATAATATATATTTTATTGTAACAGCTGTCAAATAGTCAATTGCATGCAATATATCTATCAGTAAAAATAATTTTATTAATGTAAACTATGATTCAATAAATACTTAATATTCACTTAGACCCAAGAGCGTGTAGAACTGTCATAAATTATATATTTTTTTTAATTTGTTTTCCCGCCAAATGTCAACGCGTGTTTTTATATTCTGTGACATTTTTAACATGCGAGTGGCGTCTGTAATATGATATATAGTGTATAAATTGTTCTTAGGTTATTATTTTTTTGTTGTTTTACAAAGAAAAACATTTATTACTTTAATCCTGATGACAAGATTTATGTATTTCAGTGTTTAATTTATAGAATAAATCATAATTAGAATTTTTTTACTAGGTGGCAATAACGAAAAAATAATTAAATCAAGAGTTGTTTTCTAAATTATATATACCAAGTTACAATACACTCAGTGTGACAGATATGCTGCAGTGTCGGAGAAGAAAGAAGAAGAAAATCTGGAACATGTAAGTAACTAGAAAAGTATGTGATTTACAAATAAAAAAATAAATCAAAATTATGTGTATTTGCTATAATATGTTGTACTTTAGATACCAGCTGCTTCAATGTACGATATAGGCATTTATAAAGATATCAGCCAGTGCTCATAAAGTGCACGCGGACAAAATAGTGGGCACCTGCTAGTTCATTATGTATATGAAAAAAAAACTACAGTATATAACTATGTCAGACTGACTGCGAACACAAAAAATAATCGAATAAGAGTATATTTTATTTATTTCATAGCTAATTCCAGGTTAGTATGTAGTTTATATAACCTAACTAAAAACTGTTTGTAAACGCGACGGTCTGTGGGTTCGATTCCCACTCGGAGAAGATGGATTTTTCTTTTTTCATTTTCTTCGCTCTGGCCAACTATGTAAACCGCGACGTTGAGTTCCGCCTCTTGATACGCAATGCCTCGAAAATGGCGGAAAGCGGAGAACGAAGTGTCTTAACAATAGGTTACAAAAGTTCTTGCGGTTCCCTCTATCTACCCTGCCATGTGCGGGATAAAGCGTGAAGCGTGAAAAAAAATGTCTTTGTAACTAATGTTAAATTTTATTTACACATTTTTCTAAGCGAGTGCCACTTCTTAATAAGTAATGTGTTACAAAAATATTATTTGGAGGGTATTTGTAAGCGGAGGTGTCAATCTAGGGGTGGATTCTGTAGTGCCTTATAAAATTGTTGTGAAAAGAAACACTCGAGTCGCGTACCCCTAACGATATCGTGCGGTGCAAGTTATTAACTGTTGATATCTTCACTTTGAGATTAGTTTCACGCTTTATCCTGCAGCAGGTTAATATCAAGTTACGGAGAGAGAGCAGAGAGCGAAGGTCCTTCGTTCTCCGCTTTAAACCTGTATTCTAGACATTCAACTGTATTCCAGAGAATTCAATGCTGTAGTTTGTTGTGCCAAAGCGACTAATTGAAATTATATATTTTCTTGAGATAGTTGGTTTTTTGACCCATTTAATCCAGCAAAAAGAAATTTTTTTTTTTATTAAAGACAGAGAAATAGTTATATTTTTTGCATAAAGTGAGCTGTCGTTGCGGTGTAAATTAAGCAAGTGAAGTAATCAAATTTGAATGGAAAGCGAAAAACGATGTATGTATAAATAAATAAATGACTAGGAATTGCATTGTGTATGAACATAATTGATTAATAGCTTTAAGCGTTTATCCGGAAGTAGCAAAATGGATAACCTAGTGTCAATTTAACATCAATTTTCAAGACATCACCTAAAACGCGGCGTTTGGTTCCGCTCCGCCACTCAACACAGAATGCCTCGAAAAAGCGGAAAGCGAGGTACGGAGTGTCTGAACACTAGATTTCCACGGTTCCTGCAGTTTCCTCTGACTACCCTGCTATATGCGGGATAAAGCGTGAAGTTATAAAAAAAATATAAATAACATATTATTTGTACCACAGGCCATTTTCAATTAACCGCTGTTTGTCAAGCCGCAATATCTGGAGACGTTTAGCGTTTTCGTGTTTTCCCCGTTACGGAGGTCCCGCGGGATCGAGTCGGGTTGCCTGGCGTAATACGATGGCCAATTTGGCTAATTTAGACTTATTTTTGTATCAAATATCTAATTACTGGACGTTACTAAGTGGGCGTTATTAGGTAGAGCTGTTGACATTCAATTTTCGGTTAATAGAGAGCGCGTTACGTTACAATTTACTATGGATTGTAGTGTTTTTTTTTTGATAAAATGTGGGAAAAGTAACTTGAAGGACACATATAAAAACTTCTGACTCTGACCGGTCTGACAGAAAGGTTGCACGTTTTGCAAGGGGCGCGGGTTCCAATCCCGCTGCGTTCAAACTTTTATAAATATTCTTTATTGCATTAAAAAAAATATATGATAGACAGAAACACAGAAATATTATTGGCAAAGGTGGACTTATCTCTATAAGAGATCTCTTCCAGCCAACCTGTGAGATTGGGTGACAGCAGAATGTACGAGAAGACAGAAAAATGCAATATAAGGTTAAAAAAAATAATAATAAAAAAATCAATACATAGGCATAGAAAATAAACATACATACACACACAGAAGTAAATAGACATATATTTATATAAATACAGTCATATATATATATATATATATATATATATATATATATATATATATATATATATATATATATATATATATATATATATATATATATATATATATATATATATATATATATACGTACACACATAGCTACATGTATACAAATAAAAAAATAATATAAACGAAACATACTTAAATTAAGATTTCAGATACTATTAAGTTCATTATTATTATATTTTCTATTATTTATTATATATTCTTTTATATGGTTTCTTGAAGTGTTTTTTTCTATTAATAGTGTGGATTAACACTTTATAAGTCATAAAACTATGTGGGAAATGTCGTTGGAAAGTTTGACTAGACTAAACTGGTGAGGTGATTAATTGTCTTACAACTTCTATCTTTATCTAAGTAGATGATTTCAATAATATATAGTAGTAGGTACATCACTAGTTCTATGTTATTCTTTTACTAAGCTTTTTCAAATGGAGTTGAGCTTTATATGTTCATGAACTTTTCCAATGATCCTACATTTTTTTTTCAATTGGCATAAAAAACGAATTGAAATTCAATCAAATCTTTTGTCTATATAGCTATAGTTGAGAAATGAAAAAAATCCTCCAAGTTGGATCGGAACCTACTACCTTTCGAGCATAGACCATTGCACCTCTATGGAGTCACGCCTTAATCATTTCACAAGTACACATTCAAATAGCTAGCTATAATAAACAAAATTAAAATATTTATATATAAAATAATCAAAACAAAGCAAAATACTCTAAAAGGTTAAAATTTATAACCTCTTGACATATGTAGTCGTAAATCTTGCGTCCATTCTTCATAGCATAGTTCTGCGGGACTAAGCCGGAAGGTGGTTAATGAAATACCTCGGTTATCTCCAAGATAAGGCAAGTCTCAATTATTGCGCTACCTGGTATTACTCGTATGGCCATTGGGCATGAAAAGTATTTTTATTGCAATTATGGATATATTTTAAATTTGCATTATTAAATTATGTTAATTGATTGTCTTGTCTGACTGTTTGCGGTGTTGGGTGAAGGATTAGGAGTTGTTAGGTTGTGGTAAGATAAAACACAGCGTTTAACTCCGCAGTATAACACGTAATGGAAATAATTTAAAAAAATGAAGTAAATTTTTAGTTTACAGTCTAAATCAACTCAAAACTAGATACTCATATCGATACAATTGTTTATTTTTCTAAATTTTTATATCACCATTTTTGACTACTGTCTGACGAATAATCGGTTATTTTTACCTTTTTTTTTCTCGCCTTATCGCGTTTATAACAGAGTAGGCAGTAGAATCCGCATTAACTGTGAGAACATAGTGTTAAGACATTCCTTTTCCCCTTTCTCCTCTTTTTCAAGGCATTTCCTATAGAGTTTACAAGCAGACGCTGCGCTACTGCGCCACGACGATTTCCAGTGTACTTAAAATTTAAGATCTTTGGATAGCTACAGAGATGCTAACATCGAAAGAAGTAGTATAAGACTCAGAATATTGACGCAGCGTGACAAGGAATGCATGGGTCAGTGGTCAGAGCGCGTGGTTTCCATGAGGCACGAGTTCAAGCCCCGTTACGTTCAAACTTAGTTTTGTTAAGTATTACACAATTCATATCCTATTCTTCTACGCTGTCCATGGGCACAAATCACTAATATTAACCGAAATGTTAAAAAAAATCTTCTCTACATATAAGAGAAGGTTATCTGAAAGAGATGGCTAATAAGCCATAAAATCGACTTTTATGTTATATATATATATATATATATATATATATATATATATATATATATATATATATATATATATATATATATATATATATATATATATATATATATATATATATATATATATATATATATATATATATATATATATATATATATATATATATATATATATATATATATATATATATATATATATATATATAATATATATATATATATATATATATATATATATATATATATATATATATATATATATATATATATATATATATATATATATATATATATATATATATATATATATATATATATATATATATATATATATATACTTAGTCTTGCCATAAATATTGTTATAAAGAAAAGCACGATTTTTTTTTTATACGTAACATTTATTCCTTTCATAGTGAGTTAGTTTAATACATCAATATATAACTATTAAAAATATACAATGTTTATTCGAAGTGGTCCCCATTGGCTGCAATACAGTCTTTTAAACGTTGAGGCCAGTTATCAATAGCAGCACGAACTCTTTCTAGAGGAAAATTCTTCACTGCCAACCGAATGGATCGTTTTAGGGACTCCAAATTATCATGGCGTTTAGAGCAAGCCTTACTCTCTAAAACTGACCATAAATCATAATCCAATGGATTTAGGTCAGGACTTGACGACGGCCAGTTTTCAGTGCTGATAAAGTCCGGAACGTTAGTTTTCAACCAAGATTGGGTGGATCGAGCTCTATGACCCGGTGCCGAGTCTTGTTGAAAGCACCATTCTTTGTTATTGAACATGGTGTTAGTTAAAGACTTAACTACCGTCTCAAGAATTGTATTTTGATAAACTTGTGCCGACGTTTTAATACCTTTTTCACAAAAATATGGCTCAGTCACCCCTTCATAGCTAACACCCCACCAAACTATATATATATATATATATATATATATATATATATATATATATATATATATATATATATATATATATATATATATATATATATATATATATATATATATATATATATATATATATATATATATATATATATATACGTACACACATAGCTACATGTATACAAATAAAAAAATAATATAAACGAAACATAGTTAAATTAAGATTTCAGATACTAAGTTCATTATTATTATATTTTCTATTATTTATTATATATTCTTTTATATGGTTTCTTGAAGTGTTTTTTTCTATTATTAGTGTGGATTAACACTTTATAAGTCATAAAACTATATGGGAAATGTCGTTGGAAAGTTTGACGAGACTATACTAGTGAGGTGATTAATTGTCTTACAACTTCTATCTTTATCTAAGTAGATGATTTCAATAATATATAGTAATAGGTACATCACTAGTTCTATGTTATTCTTTTACTAAGCTTTTTCAAATGGAGTTGAGCTTTATATGTTCATGAACTTTTCCAACGATCCTACATTTTTTTTTAAATTGGCATAAAAAACAAATTGAAATTCAATCAAATCTTTTGTCTATATAGCTATAGTTGAGAAATGAAAAAAATCCCCCAAGTTGGATCGGAACCTACTACCTTTCGAGCATAGACCATTGCAACTCTATGGAGTCACGCCTTAATCATTTCACAAGTACACATTCAAATAGCTAGCTATAATAAACAAAATTAAAATATTTATATATAAAATAATCAAAACAAAGCAAAATACTCTAAAAGGTTAAAATTTATAACCTCTTGACATATGTAGTCGTAAATCTTGCGTCCATTCTTCATAGCATAGTTCTGCGGGACTAAGCCGGAAGGTGGTTAATGAAATACCTCGGTTATCTCCAAGATAAGGCAAGTCTCAATTATTGCGCTACCTGGTATTACTCGTATGGCCATTGGGCATGAAAAGTATTTTTATTGCAATTATGGATATATTTTAAATTTGCATTATTAAATTATGTTAATTGATTGTCTTGTCTGACTGTTTGCGGTGTTGGGTGAAGGATTAGGAGTTGTTAGGTTGTGGTAAGATAAAACACAGCGTTTAACTCCGCAGTATAACACGTAATGGAAATAATTTAAAAAAATGAAGTAAATTTTTAGTTTACAGTCTAAATCAACTCAAAACTAGATACTCATATCGATACAATTGTTTATTTTTCTAAATTTTTATATCACCATTTTTGACTACTGTCTGACGAATAATCGGTTATTTTTACCTTTTTTTTTCTCGCCTTATCGCGTTTATAACAGAGTAGGCAGTAGAATCCGCATTAACTGTGAGAACATAGTGTTAAGACATTCCTTTTCCCCTTTCTCCTCTTTTTCAAGGCATTTCCTATAGAGTTTACAAGCAGACGCTGCGCTACTGCGCCACGACGGTTTCCAGTGTACTTAAAATTTAAGATCTTTGGATAGCTACAGAGATGCTAACATCGAAAGAAGTAGTATAAGACTCAGAATATTGACGCAGCGTGACAAGGAATGCATGGGTCAGTGGTTAGAGCGCGTGGTTTCCATGAGGCACGAGTTCAAGCCCCGTTACGTTCAAACTTAGTTTTGTTAAGCATTACACAATTCATATCCTATTCTTCCACGCTGTCCATGGGCACAAATCACTAATATTAACCGAAATGTTAAAAAAAATCTTCTCTACATATAAGAGAAGGTTATCTGAAAGAGATGGCTAATAAGCCATAAAATCGACTTTTATGTTATATATATATATATATATATATATATATATATATATATATATATATATATATATATATATATATATATATATATATATATATATATATATATATATATATATATATATATATATATATATATATATATATATATATATATATATATATATATATATATATATATATACTTAGTCTTGCCATAAATATTGTTATAAAGAAAAGCACGATTTTTTTTTTCTACGTAACATTTATTCCTTTCATAGTGAGTTAGTTTAATACATCAATATATAACTATTAAAAATATACAATGTTTATTCGAAGTGGTCCCCATTGGCTGTAATACAGTCTTTTAAACGTTGAGGCCAGTTATCAATAGCAGCACGAACTCTTTCTAGAGGAAAATTCTTCACTGCCAACCGAATGGATCGTTTTAGGGACTCCAAATTATCATGGCGTTTAGAGCAAGCCTTACTCTCTAAAACTGACCACAAATCATAATCCAATGGATTTAGGTCAGGACTTGACGACGGCCAGTTTTCAGTGCTGATAAAGTCCGGAACGTTAGTTTTCAACCAAGATTGGGTGGATCGAGCTCTATGACCCGGTGCCGAGTCTTGTTGAAAGCACCATTCTTTGTTATTGAACATGGTGTTAGTTAAAGACTTAACTACCGTCTCAAGAATGGTATTTTGATAAACTTGTGCCGACGTTTTAATACCTTTTTCACAAAAATATGGCTCAGTCACCCCTTCATAGCTAACACCCCACCAAACCATCACTGAAGTGGGATAATGCCCACGTTGTACTCTGTTTACTAATTGCGAAGCTTCTTTAGAGCTTCCAGCATAAATACGGTCATTTTGTTTATTAAAATTCTGCTCAATTGTAAAAATTTTCTCATCCGTAAACAAAATTTTTTTGTGACCTGCCTTTGCGTACCGCTTAAGTAATTGTTTGGATTTTACCACCCTATTCTTCTTTAAATTATCAGTTAAGAAGTGACCAGTACGTCTCTTATAGGCTGCAAGTCCTAAGTCATCTTTTAATATACGCGACATGGTTCTAGGAGCTATCTTCATCTCCCGAGATAAAATCTTTTGCTTACGGACAGGATTTCTTCAAATTCTTTCCCTAACTGCTTTGATCACCTTTTTCACACGAACGGTACGTGGACGGCCAGATCTTTTTCTGTCACAAACAGAGGAGGTATCATTGTACCTATCAATAGCCCGGTAAACAAACATTTGACTAATACCAAGCGGGTGGAGGGTTTTAAAAATTGCACTTTTCTCCATACCTACTTTATGTAAGGCAATCACAGCGATTCGGTTCTCTTTATCACCCCACTCCATTTTAATATAACAAAATATTTAACAATATAATGGCGCGAAAATAAGAAAACACATCAAGCAATCATATAAAAATGACAGATTCCAAATTCAAACGTAATATTTTCTTTTTTTGAATAGTAACAGTATTTATGGCCAGACTAAGTATATATATATATATATATATATATATATATATATATATATATATATATATATATATATATATATATATATATATATATATATATATATATATATATATATATATATATATATATATATATATATATATATATATATATATATATATATATATATATATATATATATATATATATATATATATAATTTCCTATATAAATAAAGAAATAAATAAATAAAAAGTATAACCTAACCTTGTAGCGATTGTTCAACCTGCGCTAATTTCTCTAGTACTATTAATTACAATTAAAACATTTATAATAATTAATTAAAGATTACATTAACTATTCGGTATGTTTCAATCTCCATATAATTGTTGAGTTCATGCCGTTCGTGATTTTCTATGTTATTATATTTTAATTAAGCAAGTCGACTCAATTCTTTTCATAGTCTATAGGCGAGTGTTTCCCACAAACTTGAAAAACTTATGTTTATAAATGTTATATTGCACGCAATAAGTGACACGCTTAGAGAAATAATTAATAGGTATACTATAGAATATACTATAGAAATGGTTAAGGAAATTACAACGGGATACCCCGTAACGGATAATATATGTTAGGTAGTCTGATGACCGTTTGCCTGTGAACGCGACGGTTTGTGGGTTCGATTCCCACTCGCGGAAGATGAATTATTTCTGTACGCTCTGGTAATCAATAGTAATTTTGGCTTTGGCTGAATACCCAATGCCCCGAAAGGCGGAAAGTGGGAAGCGGAGAAGAAGAGAATAAAGATTATTTAATTTTTTTTTTTTTTTTTTTTTAGCTTCACGCTTTATCCCGCACATGGCAGGGTAGGTAGAGGGAACTGCAGGAACCATAAGAACCTAGTGTTAAGACACTCCGTTACTTAGTCCCTGCTTACTCCTTACTTATTTAATTTAGTTTTAATTTTTATATAGTAGTAATTTATATAGGTAGAAGTGCTCCGTCCGCGGCTTCGCTCGGACTATTCACGCTTTCAGGGAGTATAACGGTATCAAATTTTGCCTAGCATAGGACAGATCAGAGCTTAGGAAGCTAATGCCTAATATTTAAGATTGAAGTGGCTCAAAATTGTTTTTCTGTTGAGTATCACAATTACATAGCTGCTAAGTAAAATAAATAATTTTTATATATTATCGGATATATCGAAAATATACCAGAAATTGAGATTAGAACCCGTGTCTTGTGGAAACCGTTCAAATGCTCTAATCACTGAACCATACGTTCTCCATTGCGTTATATTAAAATTCTTATATGCTTTACACCATTTGATACGATTATCATCTCGTTTTCATATATAAAGAGTCTTTCAGTGCCAAAGTAATATTGTAAAGACAACTTTTAAATATTCACAAATTTCACAATACACTGTCTTAGAACGAGAGATTTTTGTGTACGCAACCCCGAATTATGTCAGTAAAGTGATTTAGGGTACTGTCGAGACAACTCAATAATCTCGATTCCCGATTGAATGCGAGGGGACGGTTATTTGTTTCAAAATCGAATATATTTAGATAGAAAAAGTTATAATATTTACGTACCAAAGGTATTATTGTTTTTAATAATGTGGCAGTGTTTGAGAGGTGTAGGTTTGATTCTCACATAGGGGGATGAATTAAAAAAAAATAACTATTGAACTTTCTTTGTATGTCTTGAGGAAATTATAATAGAAATATATATAAAAAATGTAATATAGATTATTATAGATATACATGTATGGATTGTAGGATAAATTAAAAAAAATAACTTGTATATTAGTACGACGTCTGACTGACGCGTTAGCTAAGAGTTCAATCTTGAATATGACTCGGTTATTCAAATTGTTCCTCATTAGTGTAGTTCTCCATCACGCAGTATCTCGAATTCAATAGAGTCAAGTCGTTTCTTTATTATTACATACGGGATAAATAACTTAAACGTGCGTGCATGTGCGGGATAAAGTGTGAAGCTAAAAAAAATGTAGGTATGTAGTATACATACTATTTCATTAGCTTCTGGCTTATGTGTATTATATGAATCAATAGTACTTATATATAATAAAAATATAAATAAAAATATTGATATATTTATTAATATAGCTGTAAGGCAATATCACTACTGCCCAACAATCCTATTTAGGTCACATAATAAGGGCCGTTATTGGAATATTGAAGAATGTTTATCGGTCGTCGTATCGATATTGGAAACGACACAACGGTTGTGGGTTTGATTCTCACTCGACGGACTGAGTTTTTCATTTCCTCGTTTTGGTAAAAAGTGACAAAGCACAGCGTTGGAGATCTGCCATATTAAAAATTGTAATGAAGAAAAATTGGCGGCGCAGAGGCGCAACGTCTGCCGAACGGAAGATGGATTTTTCTATTTCCATTTTCTTCGCTCTGGCAAACTAGGCAAAGCGCGGCGTTGAGTTCCCCCACTCAACACGCAATGCCTCGAAAAAGGCGGAAAACGGGGACGGAGAAAGCAGGGACTAAGCAACGGAGTGTCTTAACACTAGGTTCCCACGGTCCCTGCAGTTCCCTCTGCCTACCCTGCCTTGTGCGGGATAATGCGTGAAGCTACAAAAAAAATATATTTAAAATAGAAAAAAATATCAGTACATATGTTCTCCGACACATTACCTACTATAGTATAATATATATTTTGTTATACACATATGTAAGTTAGTGTAAGTCACTCTCAGAAATGTCAATTAAAGTAACTGATGTTCAACATATAAAAAACTAAATACACATGTCACTTGTCAACAACCGTTAATTACTGTTTATGAGTGACGTTGTTGTGTAATATGAATAACTAAATAAAGATAAATATAAATATAAAAATATATAAAAGCTTTTGTTGGCTAAAGCTTACTTACTGGATCTTCTTAAACATTAATATGAGAAATTCTGTAAATGCCTAAAGCCTTGTTGCGTTGTCTCTACGATCGTTATTTATTATTTTCACCGTCGTGGCGCAGAGGCGCAACGTCTGCCTGTAACGCGGCGGTTTCTGGGTTCGATCCCCAGTCGGAGAAGATGGATTTTTCTATTTCCATTTTCTTCGCTCTGGCAAATTAGGCAAAGCGCGGCGTTGAGTTCCGCCACTCAACACGCAATGCCTCGAAAAAAGGCGGAAAGCAAGGACGGATAAAAGCAGGGACTAAGCAACGGAGTGTCTTAACACTAGGTTCGTATGGTTCCTGCAGTTCCTTCTGCCTACCCTGCCCATGTGCGGGATACAGCGTGAAGTTAAAAAAAAAAGTAAACAAATAATAAAATGTTTTAGTTCAATTATTTTTTTTAGTTTTATTAAATTTTTCCTTTAATTGTATTTTTTAAATTCCAATATTGTTTTCTATTTTTAAATAATTCCTTTAGTTTTATATTTTTTTAGTTTAGTTATTTTTTTTAGTTCTACAATTTTTCATTTTTTTTAATTTTTTATACTTTTATTATTTTTTTTTGTTAACTTTTTTTTTTACATAGAGTGGTTAACTTATTGTTAATAATGTCATTGAGAAATTGTGTTAAGGTTCCATGTTCTTATTTCATATAATTTAACTAGATATTAGGATTCTTTATGAGATGTTCAGATCTTTAATTTTTTATATAATAAAAAAATAATAATTAACAGCAACACTTAGTACTAAAGAGCCATTGTAAGGCAATTCTAATACATCAGGTGTTTTAGTTCCATTATCAATATATATTCATATTTTAAATTTAATTAAAGTTCTACATTCCTATAATTTTTTCGAACAAAATATGTAGAAATTATATATAGAAACATTTTTTTAACATTTAAATTATTATTGTGTATGTATGTTTGTCAATTAATAAATCCAATTATTATTAAGGTTTTCTCTATGATATATATGGTATAGGTTGCTAAAGTTCAAGCGGTAGAGTACTCCTCGTTAATGCTGCCATTTGCTTTGGCCGTTAAAGAGAATGTTATTCTCTTATATACTAAAAAATGAGTAGAAGTTCAAATTTTTATTTTAGCTTCACGCTTTATCCCGCATATTGTAAGGTAGGCAGAGGGAACTGCAGGAACTATATGAACCTAGTGTTTAGACACTCCGTTGCTTAGTCCCGGGGGACTGAGTTGCAAAACGATTTCAAAGTTCTCAATTTTTACATTTATTTTGTATTTCTATAAGCTCTTTCCCCTCTAGGGGATTTTCAAGTTTGTGATGACCTTGTGTTTTTTGTAGTGTAATTGCGATCGCCTTAGTTTTGCATTAAATTTTATTTTACTTAATACCAAATCGCAAATGCTATAATTTTTAATTCGATTCTAACTCGGGGAAATCGATTATTTTCTATACTTATTACTACTGCTACTTTAATAATTTAAATCAGAGAACAGAGTGACGTGACACTAGATTTTCTTTACTTAACCAGCTGTTTCTTAACGCGAGATTCACTAGGACCTGTTAAATGCAACAAGGTTACAGAAACTACCTCATACACAAACATATCCAAGCAAAGTCAGCGTTTACCGCTAGTACATACAGTAAGTGCAAATTTATATATATTTTTGCCATCTCCTCCATATTGGTCTGCCCTAGTCCCGACGGCGGCGGATATTGTTATACTCGTATTTATTACTGTAGCAAACGTTACTTCGTATTTTATATGTGGCCACTGTAAATTGAATTCCATGCTATATTACAATAAATAAAAACTATACCTTGACGGTTGTGTTGCGTATAATTTGGCTGTTAAAATAATTTATGAAGCCAACGTTTTGAAATTTATATTAATGCATATTCATTATGTAGATTGTACTCTACACGTTATCCTTATTATAGTAGGAAAGGCAGAGGGATCAGCAAGAAGCGTAGTGTTAAGACACTCCGTTCACTGCTTTCCGCCTTTCGAGGCACTCTGTATTGAGTTGTGTAAATCAACGCCGCGCTTGCGTTGTAGAAAGCAAATGGAAATGATATAACCCTACTCCCCGAGTGGGAATCGAACTCACAAACTGTTGTGTTTACAGGCAGACGCTGCACCTCTGCGTTACAATAGTCCTCATGTAGTTAAATGCACTTTTATACTGTTATACACGGCGGAATTTTTTTTTAGCTTCACGCTTTATCCCGCACACAGCAGGGTAGGCAAAAGGAACTGCAGGAACTATACGAACCTAGTGTTAAGACACTCCATTGCTTAGTCCCTGCTTTCTCCGTCCCCACGTTCCGCCTTTTTCGAGACATTGCGTTTTGAGTGGCGGAAGTCAACGTCGCGCTTTGCCTAGTTTCCAGAGCGAAGAAAATGGAAATAAAAGAAATCCATCTTCCTCGAGTGGGAATCGAACCCTCAAACTGTCGCGTTTACAGGCAGACGCTTACGCCTCTGCGCCACGACGGTCCTCAAACGACGGTCGGAAATTATTTTAATTTAATTAAATGGAAATTTTCCTTAAATGTGTAAGTGCTTTTTGGTATTGTTTGATTTTTAGCTTCATTTTGGATCAGAGAAAATATGTGTAAGGTCACATAGTTCCTAGTAGAAGAATTCAAGATATTATGCGTGGTGGAACTCGAGGACAGGGATGATGAAAATGTTTCATCACCTGTGTGGTAAACAAACCTACTACTGTCGCATTTTATGTCTGATGCTAAACCATAGCGTATTAAGGGCATTGCGTAATTTATTTTAAATAAATGTCATCTAGCCTAAGTCTAACGGTTAGACTAAGTAAGACTTTAAGTCTAACTCTAAGACTAAATTAGACTAAGTTAAGTAAGACTCTAACTTATTGTATGCTACAATATAACTGGAGTACCTACAACTTGAAGATGGCCATGAAAGACAGGAACGCAGCGGTCACAATTTCCATTATAGCGGACATGCCCTAATATTTAAGATATAAGACGCATCAAAGCTTATTTTCTGTCATTATTGTGTGACCCTACCAAGTGACCTTATCAAGTGACCTTAATTTATTATAAAATTTAATTTTATTTATAACACCAAAAATGAAATGTATGAACTTGTGTAATTCGCTTTTCAGCCATAGCCTTAGTTCTAAGTAATATTAAATATACAAATGATATATGTTCATTATGATAAATATTAATTCTAATTATGATAAATATATTATGTACTAATATTAATATAATCAATATTTATGATAAGAATATAAAGTGTATGTTAAAAAAGGGTGCGAACCAAGTGCCTGAAGAGCCAATAATATTTAAATAAAAAATACATATTACAGAGAACTCTTTTACCCAAAACATCTGCTGGAATGGGGATGAACCCTACTCTTTTGCAGATATTCCCTAATTCGAAAGAATATTTATAAGTACGTAAAAGATAAAATAATATACTAAAATAAACCTGAAAAATCGTTACTATTAATTTTAATGTTAAAAAAATTCAAAACGGAAGCATTTTAGCTTCATAAATTCGAATAGCTCAAGCAACGCCGTAGACGGGTCGCTAGTTTAAGTGGGTACAACAAGTGGATAGCTATGATATACATATTCAAACATTTTTATATATATGTCGTTTAAATTAACATTGTTTTATGTATTTTTAGAGCAATTATATTTATTAAAGATTCGCTCCGCTTCGAAACGGCTACAAGCGCTTGTCAGTAATTGTCAGTGTAGTGTCAGCTATTAATATCTAAATAACTATCTTTTCGTCTTATATTGTAATATATAATATGAAAATATGTTAAGAACGAGTATGTTATGGAATAAATTTAATATGTTGATTTAATTTTTTTTTTAAATGTTTTTTTCTTCACGCTTTATCTCGCTTATAGCAAGGTAGGCAGAAAGAAACGCTAGAAGAGCGGGAACCTAGCGTTAAGACACTCCTTTCCACCTTTAGATGCACAGAGTGTAGAATGGCGGAACTTAACGCAACGCTTTGCAGTTGCCAGAGCGAAGAAAATGGAAATGAAACAATCCATCCAAGTGGGAATCGAACCCACAAACCATCGCGTTTACAGACAGACGTTGCGTCTCTGCGTCACAACGGTTCTCAGTATTTTGAAAACGTTAACATTATTATGTTCAATATTAAGAGTAGTTTTAATAGAAAAAAATATGTTTATAAAAATCCTTAAAATGTCGCAGTTTTATATCGAATTGTCATGTGTTTGTTGAGAAGCCTTTACAGACCTGTAAACATTATTATAGGTACTATCCAGTATATATATATATATATATATATATATATATATATATATATATATATATATATATATATATATATATATATATATATATATATATATATATATATATATATATATATATATATATATATATATATATATATATATATATATATATATATATATATATATATATATATATATATATATATATATATATATATATATATATATATATATTATATATATATATATATATATATATATATATATATATATATATATATATATATATATATATATATATATATATATATATATATATATATATATATATATATATATATATATATATATATATATATATATATATATATATATATATATTATATATATATATATATATATATATATATATATATATATATATATATATATATATATATATATATAGTTTTAATATAGAAAAAGAAATAAAACAGAAAAAATTTTTTTTTTTAGCTTCACGCTTTATCCCGCACATGGCAGGGTAGGCAGAAACTTTGGCAAAGCAAAGCAAAGTGCGGCGTTGAGTTCTGCCACTCAACACGCAACGCTACAAAAGGCGGAAAGCGTGGAACGCAGTGTCTTATCAATAAAAAATGAAAAAAAAAAGAAAACTTTTTAACACGAATACAATAATAGCTAGTGATAAGTCTGTCTACTTGACGTAACTTTACATCACCAACTCTACTTAAATATAAATAAGTGATTAATTCATCATTAAAAAAAGCCACCTAAGTCATCACCTAAAGCATTTCCATCAACACTTCATCAAAGCCAGCCGTAAATATAACCGAGGCGGTACTTAAACGTATTATTTACGATAATAGGACATTTTATATGCAAGTTTAATAAATTTTTATATCTTAATTCAGAAGTTATTACACTGAAGAGACCTAAAAGGTGACAATTTCTTTTGTACATTTCTCGTGAATTTTTAATAATAATTCGTTTTAAATAATCATGTATGTGACGTGTGTCATCGTTGGAAGCTACCCGCACCAGACGTGACTGACATATTGTTTTTTTTTTTGTTTTAAGTTTTTTTTTTTTTTGCAAATTTACGGCATAAACGTTTGTGTGTTGTAATTTATTTACTTATTTATAACAATTAGCATATTTATATAAGAAATTTGTATTAGTGAATTACAATTTTGTTGCTGTGACGATTCGTGGGTTCGATTCCGTATTGGGGAATTTTTCATTCACATTTTTTTCGCTTTGGCAACTAGGCAAAGCGCTGCATTAAGTTTGGCCATTTAGTGCCTGTGTCCTAACACTAGGTTCCTATTGTTCTTGCGATTCCTTCTGCCTACCTTGCCATGTGCGGGATAAACTTTATTAAATTTTAACGATACCCAAGATAGCATTTATTAGCCATTTCCATTTTGAATCAATTTATTTATTTTCATTTTACACGTCACTTATGTACGACACAAAAGCCTAATAACCTATTATTGAACCTACGATGACATCCATACTTTTTACATCTAAAATACTTTCTGTTTATTCAATTTAAAGTATGGATAAGCCTTACGATAATTAACCTTAAACCTAATAAGTCGTAAAGTCAAACTGTTGTTCTTAACTATAACTGAATGATAAGTAATTTTTTCAATGACACATAATGAGAATAACAAATAAAAAGACATACCTTTTGAAAATTATGATACGTGTAAGTATTTGAACTGGAACACCTTTCGCGACACGTGCTTGAAGCAATTAAGCAATATATACTGTGTAAGGAGATTACCTGGGAATGGGTTAAATTATTCAATTTTTTTTTATTTATTCGAACTTATTGGAAGTGAGAAAAATAATTTTTATATTCTCACAACTGGTTATTGAGCTTTGGTTCAAGTAAAATAAGCAATTACTAAAGAATTCTAATATCGAATTGACGTCGTCGGTACAGTTGGTGTAGGTGAGTGTTGTGAGAGACTCAGTATGGGTTTAGAGCTGGTCGATCAACGATCGATGCCTTGATTGACCTGAAGACCCAGTCGTTCGCCACGACGACAGAGAAAGATGTTCTGCTTGCCGTCTCGTTTGACGTTGTCAACGCGTTTAACAGTCTGCCGTTTGAGACGATAAGGGAGTCTCTCCGATACCATAGGGTGCCTCTCTATCTCCAGCGGCTGTTAGATGACTACCTTCAAGACAGAGTGGTCATTTGGATTGGTAGTAATGGCCAGGTCGGTCGACGAAGTGTCGGTTGTGGGGTTCCACAGGGGTCTGTATTGGGTCCGTTATTGTGGAACATCGGCTATGATTGGCTCTTGCGGTGTCGTCTTCCTCCTGGGTTAGGTATCATCTGCTATGCAGATGACACTCTCGTCACGGCCCAGGGGCGATCTTACCAGGACGCGGTATGCTTAGCTGAAACCAGCACTCACCTTGTTGTCGATTGCATCAAAGCGCTAGGCCTGAGGGTTTCCATGCCTAAAACTGAGGCCCTCCTTTTTCATGGCCCTCGCAAGGGTCCACCTCATGGGGCTACTCTGCGCGTCCAGGATCAAGAAGTGGAGGTGCGGGCTCAGATGAAGTATCTGGGTCTGATGCTGGATGGTCGATGGTCATTCAAGTCGCATTTCGCTCTGCTTGCACCGAAACTTGTAAACGCTGCTGGGGCCCTCGGTAGATTGTTACCAAACGTCGGGGGGCCGGATTCTTCATGTCGACGGTTGTACGTCGGCGTGTTGAGATCTATGGCACTTTACGCTGCACTTGTGTGGGCTGATGCTCTCTCCGCTCACAACAGGACTCTTTTGCGAAAAGCGCAGCGGGTCATAGCGGTGAGGGCTATTCGAGGTTACCGTACTGTGTCGTGGACAGCAGCTACACTCTTGGCCGGCGATCCGCCCTGGGAGTTGCAAGCGGAAGTGGCTGCCAGAGTTTACGCATTCCGTGCAAGGGAGCGGTCGCGAGGTGAGCAACCATCGAATGAGGTTATCACGCGGATCAGGAGGAGAGCGGACGAAGCCCTGATCCGGAGATGGAAAGAAGATCTGCGGTCACCGGCGACAGGGCTAGCGACGGTAGAGGCAGTCCGTCCGCACCTGGAGCGCTGGTTAAAAAGAGGATTCGGTGTCCTGATGTTCAGGCTGGTGCAAGTGTTAACGGGGCATGGTTGCTTTGGAAAATACTTGCATCAGATTGCACGTCGGGAGATGTTACCGGTGTGCCATGAGTGTGATGCTTCCGTCGACTCAGCGCATCACACTCTGGTCGAATGCCCAGCTTGGGCTCCACAACGCCACGCCTTAATGGCTGTTGTAGATGGTAATCTCTCACTGTCTAGTATGGTGGAGGCCATGCTAGAGAGTAACATGAACTGGTCTGCAGCGGTTTCTTTCTGCGAATCAGTTATCGCACTGAAAGAGGCCGCAGAACGGGCACGCGAGCTAAGCGAAAACGCAGATCCGCTCCGCAGCCGTCAACCAGGGGGTAGGAGAAGGCGATTTGCGCATCTTCAACCCCTCTCACCCTACAGAACCTATAACAGGAGGTGTAGCTCCTCCTGTAAGTCACCGAAGCTGCGGATATCCTAGGAAATCCTGAGGATGCCTGAGGGCGATGGATGGTGGCCTACAATAGGTGGGCCTTCCACTGAGGCACTGTAGTGGCATGCGCAAGCGATCCTGCAGTGTCTCTTATTTGTGGAGAGGGTTTCCGCTGGGTTTTAGTGGGTAGTGTTGATTGTGATGAGTCCCACAGTACCATCCGTTTGTGGGATATACTTTTCCTGCATGTGGATGGTCTGCGTAAAAGCATTTTCCCAGCGTTAAAAAAAAAAAAAAAAGGTGAGTGTTGTGAGAGGTTGGGACTCAAACCCCGATTGGTCCCACAAAAGCTTCTTTACTTAAATAAGTGTATTTAAGTAAAGAAGCTTTTGTGAGATGAAACGAAGCTTTCGAAATAAGATTTTTTCAATTTGAAATTTTGCAGCTTGTGAGCTTAGGTTGTTAAGGCAAAGACACCTTTAGCCTTATAATGATACTTACTATAAAATACTATCTTAAAGATAGCCTTTTATAAATTGTAATAACGGCTCTCAACTAAGAAAGCCAATTATGTTCATTTCTACTTTGTTACAGCGCGGCGTTAAACGCCACCGCTCAATAAGTTCGACTTAGAGGAATTTTCGTAGCAAAATAGCTTTTGTAAATTAAAAACTGGTTTTGTTAGTCTGTGTCTATGAGTTTGCATTTCTTATCCCTATTTTGTACACAATAATTGTTGAGGGTATAATAAAGGGTTTTCTCAAGTAAGTGAAATGTATTTTTTTTCTTGAGAAATAAAATATCTTTAACCATAAAACGTGATCAACGACGGTTGTTTATAAACAAATTAAATTAAATCAATTTGATAAAGTCATTGAGCTTGTAATCAATATATTTTAAATGTAGTTGAAGTTAAAAAAAATATCGGCAATATGATAAAGCACAGCGCGGCGTTAGGTTCCGTTATTGGGCGAGTAATGTTTTGTACAACTGAGTATCTTAACATTGAGTTATCTTTGACCTTGGTATGGGAGAACAAATAGTACTGAAGCTATAAAATATTAGTAAAACAATATATAAAATAAATAAATATAATAATACTCTAATTCTCCATGGATTTTGAAGAATTATAATAGACCAGTTAAATTATAAGAAACATAACAATGAATTCCTTAGGTAGATATGTGCTACAATTTTTTATCACTGGTATAAAATAATTAAGATCTGGAATATCTCATATGAAAGAGAGCTAATGCATAAGCTAATGATGATGTTGTCATTTTCCTAGGTCTAGATTCCAGCTTTCCAGATAAAGTTCTCGATACAAAAATATTATAAAACAGTAACTGGCACAAAATATCTTAGAATATTTGTATTTAAAAATATTAATCCACACTAAGATTAGAAACATAGTTAAAAAAATCCTAAAAAAATAGAAATTTAGTTGTTTCTAAGAGGTGTGAGTTTATATCCTTCTACATTTTTACCTGTCTTCTTAAATATTTTATCGTAGAACAAATTTTGCTATGCGACATTCTTGTTTATATCCTCCAACATACATTCGTCTTATGGATATGTTATTGCTAAACGTAATGTATATGTTATGTATGTTCTTCTTCGTTATTCAATGTTTTTCCATCTGGACATAGTTTTTTTAAAATATCCGTTTTGAAATAAATAGCAAGTAATATGGTTTTTTTATAGAGCACTCGCACGCTATCGCAATAATGTAAGTCTTGCCTTATCATAAGAATTTCTTTACAAAAAAAAAAAAACGTTCCAAAGACAATAATGTCCTTTTAATTAAAAAGCATACTGACTTATATTTAAAAAATCGATAATTTTGAATTAAGCTGGGACGGAGAAAGCAGCGGAGTGTCTTAACACTAGGTTCCTATAGTTCCTGCAGTTCCCTCTGCCTACCCTGCAATGTAACGGGATAAAGCGTGAAGCTAAAAAAAATTTCTAGGCAAGCTACCTACGAAGATAAGTTTTACAATAGAGCGTCGATTTAATTTAGAAAAATATATGACCTTTATTATGTCGTTGTAGCCACAAAGTCTTCGCCTATAAACGTTTGTGGGTTTGATTTCTACTTGGAGAAAAAATAATTATTTCTGCCTCGCTCTGGCAATAAAATGTAGTGCGACGTTGAGTTACACCATTTAAAACGGTGTCTCAATAAGCGGAAATTGGAGAACGGAGTGTCTTACCACTAGATTCTAGATACTACAAAAATGCTTAACAAATAAACATAGTGGGACTTAAACAATTGTCTTTCCGTCTTGGTCGATTTCCAAGAGGCGTGGATTAGGTGACATCAAATTTAATTTTTTTTAAGTTTCTAAATGCGGCGTTGAGTTCCGCCACTCAACACGCAATGCCTCGAATAAGGCGGAAAGTGGGGACAGAGAAAGCAGGGACTAAGCAACGGAGTGTCTTAACACTAGGTTCCCACAGTCCCTGCAGTTCCCTCTGCCTACCCTGCCATGGGCGGGATAAAGCGAGAAGCTAAAAAAAAAAAAAAAAAAATTCTAAATATTTTTCTTTCATTCATATGAATAATAGTTCAATTATTTAATGTTTCTTTTTTTAGCTTTACGTTTGATCCCGTACAAGGCAGAGTATGTAGAGAGAACTGCAGGAACAATAGTGTTAAGATAACCCGTTCCCCGCTTTCCACGTTTTTTGAGGAGTTGTGTTACTGCGCCACGACGGTCCTTATTGTTTTTTAGCTTTATACAAGTTAATTCTGCATGTGTGGGTAGGCTGAGGGTATCTAGTGTTAAAACACTCCCTTCTCTATTTATTTTGTCCAACAAATACGTTTACGTGGGGACGGAGTAAGCAGGGACTAAGTAACGGAGTGTCTTAACACTAGGTTCTTATGGTTCCTGCAGTTCCCTCTGCCTACCCTGCCATGTGTGGGATAAAGCGTGAAGCTAAAAAAAAAAAAAAAAAAAAAAGATACGTTTAAGGTTGATTCAATACTTAAGATTACTTAAACATATAATAATTAAAACATTCCAAATAGATATTTGAATTTATTAAACCTGTTGGAAACCAGTCGTTTAATTTTATATTCATTTTGCCCATTAGCCTAAAAAAAGAAAAGATGACATCTTTCTTTATTCTTCTAGGGAACAAAACAGCGTGGGGAAGCTGTTAAGATAAGCAGCAAGGCGTTGTCGTAGCAGATTCTCTTTAACCCTACTCCATTGGATCCGTAACTCACTATAATCTCTTACACCCTGCTCATCTCTCTATGTAGAAACACTACTATATAAATCGTCATTGCATTTAACGTCATCCATATTGGGCCAGTTTCGCACGCGGTAGACACCGGGCTAACAGATTGAAAATGAAAAACTTAGTGACCAGACACTCTGTCCACAAGGATATATAAATATTTATACGATTATACCATTTTTATTTAGCGAGAAAAATATTTTAGGAGATTTCAACGTAGCAGGATTCGAACCTGCGACGACTACATTAATTTTTTTATATGTATTTCAAAAAGTAACGTGTATACATTTTTTTTTGCATCTCAACGTTATAATCGCATCGCAAAAGGTCACAGTCGCTGCAACTCATTGAATTTAATATGGTTTTTTATAAGATGACTTTACGCCGATAATTTTGCAATTATCATAAATGTCAGTAATTTAGTAGATAGGTAGGTATGTAGGGGTTTTTATTTTTTAAAACTTGGCACTTCTATGCTTGCAACAGATACAATTGATTTGGTTATATTTAGGTCTATATACAATGAAACTGATGTATTTACTTGGTATTTATATCAAAAACACATTTTCGCACAGACTTGTTAGTTGATGTGACAATTGTAGGTTCGATTCCAATCAGTATGAAAAGAAACGTAAAAATTTGACCAGCCTGATTTGAACCTGTGTTTGATGGAAAACGTCCAAGCGCTCTAACCGTTTAACCGTAACGTTGCCTCGAAATTCCCATAGGGAGAAATAATTATATATTGTATACAACATTACACATATATCACATAATTTACAATACATATGTTGATATGATTATTTTTTTTTGTCGTTTTATCTCTTTACTTCATAGGTAACAATAATAACCTTATATATTATGATTACAGCTTTAATTAACATATCATATGTGTTTATGAATAACTATGACAATATGATAAAGATGAAGCGTGAAATAAACGAGAGTAAAAGAGATGAAAGGTTGACGAGCAACTTCCGGGATAACACGAAGCTTTTCTGGCGAGAAGTTAGTGATTCACGGAGTTGTTCGTCAACCTTTAGAATGAAAGGGGTGCTTTCGAAGGACGGTGAGATATTCACAAACAGATCACACGTTTTGCAGCGATGGGCGGAATTCTATAAGGAGATGTATGAATGTGATGACGCTTCTGCCTCAAGTAACAGCGACAAGCCGAGTCTTGATGTAGCAGATGGCGAAATCAGTATAAAAGAAGTTGAGAGTGCAATAAGAAGCTTGAAATGTGGTAAGTCAGCGGGAGCGGATGGAGTTACTGCCGAGATGATCAAATATGGTGGACCTCGCATCTTGGACTTGTTCTGGTTTCTGTGCAATTTGTGCTGGAAATCGGGGGAGGTCCCAGATGATTGGCAAAGTGCAGTCATCGTGCCTTTGTATAAAGGCAAAGGTTCACAGATAGACTGTGCAAGCTATAGGGCTATCAGTTTGATTAGCTTAGGTGGTAAAGTATATGCAAAAATTTTAGCGAGAAGAATGCAAGAAAGATCCGAAAGGCTACTGTGGGAGGCCCAAGGAGGTTTTAGACCTGGAAGAGGATGCATGGATCAGATCTTTTCCATCCGCATGATCACAGAGAAGTTTTTGGCTGTAAACCAAAAGGTTTTCTGTGCTTTTGTGGACTTGGAGAAGGCGTTTGACAGGGTTGTGAGAAAGAAATTGTGGGAGATACTACCCCGGTACAATGTGAGCGGACCCTTGCTGCAGGCTGTAAAGTCTCTTTATAGAGATCACTCAGCCTGTGTGCGAGTAGGAGCCGACATGTCGCCTCGGTTTGGCATCCAATCGGGTGTCAAACAGGGCTGTGCCATGTCGGCTTGGTTGTTCAATTTGTATTTGGATAGCTGTCTCCAAGGACTGAAAGAAAGTGATATGGGTGTAAAAGTGGGTGACTTGAAGGTAAATTGCTTGTTGTACGCAGATGATGCAGTGCTTATTGCATCATCAGAAAGCGAGTTGCAGGCATTGGTCACCATTCTGAAAGACGGGTGTGAAAATAATGGTCTAAGCCTGAATGCAAGTAAGACAAAGGTTCTGGTATTTGAAAGAGACGAGGAAAGGACAGATTGCAAGATTTTCGTGAATGGAAATTTATTAGAACAAGTGAATGAAGTAGTATACTTGGGAAGTATGTTAAGTAGAGATGGTAGATACGAAATGGATGTGGAAAGACGTGTTGCTGCCGGTAACAGAATGAACGGTGCCTTAGCTGCGTTGTTGAGACGGCAGAACGTCAGCATCGCTGCACGTTTGGCCGTACACAATGCAGTTTTGGTTCCGACGCTGTTATATGGCAGTGAAACGTGGGTATTACAGAAGAAGAATGAAAGAAAGATGAATGCTGTGGAGATGCGATCTCTTCGAAGGATATGCGGAGTCAGCTTAGCTGACCGAATCCGCAACGAAGAGGTACACAGGATGGTAGGTACCAGCGAGGATGTCACAGTAAGAATGAAGAAGAACGTGCTCAGGTGGTTTGGGCACGTCGAAAGAATGAGTGACGAAAGAATGGTAAAAAAGATATACGATGGAAAAGTGTGTGGTAAGAGAGGTAAGGGGAGACCTCGGTTGACTTTCGAAAACACAGTATCGAAGATACTGGAGGAAGGTCACGTAAAAAGCATGAGGACTCCCCGGAGAGCATGCATGAAGAGGTTAATGACAGTGGACGAGGCGAAAGAGGTATGCAGGGACCGCAGCGTTTGGCGCTCCGTTCTCTCTGACTACCCCGCTAGGGATAGAGCGTGAAGATATGTATGTATGACAATATGTTTTGTGCTAACATATAAGCAAGAATACTTCGGCAATATATAGGCGAAAAACTGTAGTTATCTTATTTTAAGAAATTACAATTATCAAAGGCAGCCAAAAGAACTATGTAAAAAGGCGAATGTCGAACAGTGTGACGGCGGCCCGCTTAGGGTAAGGGGTGAGTGTCAATTTTTGTCCAATCTCTTGGATTTCCGGCGCCAGAGTCGCATCCTGTGCGGAAACGAGGCAGGCGGCACCGAGATAAACTACTAGTGAACGCTTTGATTTTGCCCATTTTTGCTGTGTTTATTTAATTTTCTACGTTTTAAGTAGGTTTTGTCAGTTTTTCCTTGTTTTTCACTTTGGATTTTACATATAACAGGGTTAAAGAAGGGTATGCGTAGTGATAAGACACTCTACTTTTACACTTACAGTGGCATTAATAACTTTTTTCTATAAACGACACAAACGAAATATGTGTGTAAAGACAATTTATACAAAACATATACGTCCCTTTTAAAGACTACACTGTTGAGGACCGTTGTACGTAGTAGTCTGCCTGTTGTTAGTTGGTTCGATACCCACTGGGGGAAGATGGATTTTTCTATTTCCATTTTCTTCGCTCTGGAAACTAAACTAAGCGCAGCGTTGAGTTCCACCACTCAACACGACAGGCCTTGAAAAAGGCGAAAAATGGGGAACGGAGTGTCGTAACACTATGTTACTATAGTACCTGCTTACCCTACCATGTGCGGGGGCAAAGCGTGAAGCTATGAAAACAACATCAATTGACGGAACTCAACGCTGTATTTAGCCATATTAAATCAGAAAATCTTAACCTCAGTCTGTAAAGACTAAAACTGCGCAACTGGAAATAGAACCCATAACCGCGTGAACAGTCAATTTTCTCACCTGATTTCTACAACCTCAGTGCTGATCATCAGTATAATGAAACATACACAGTGTGCGGTTTCAAGGCAATACAACAATACATTAAACATATTAAAGTAACCTCCAAAATACACGAAAAGGTAATTTTATTAACTTTTCTTTATATTTAACCGCAAAGGTCACAAGCGATCCTCTATTTTTTTACATTTGTATCACCTATGAAGGCTGTATTATATATATATATATATATATATATATATATATATATATATATATATATATATATATATATATATATATATATATATATATATATATATATATATATATATATATATATATATATATATATATATATATATATATATATATATATATATATATATATATATATATATATATATATATATATATATATATATATATACTAAACAAATATAGTACAAGCACAAGGTGTGAAGAAAACACCCATCAATTGAGATCTAATACAGGCGCAAATCGAATCAATACCGCGCCCCGTGGGACGGACCCCCGTTATTGTTTCATTTTGGCCGCAAACTTTGGAAGAATTGAAAAAGTTTCCTTTGGAGTCTCGCTTTGGAGTTCGGAGTACAAATATTGCATTATTCCTCGACGGATTAGGTAGGGGGTAGCGGTAGGATGTAGTCATAACATACCTATCGTTTCTCCTATACGTTTCTAAAGTGATGTTGCCATAAAACGGTTTATACATCATATAAGTGCCTACTCTTCCAGAGTGTTTAGAAATTTCACTCTCCGCAACTCAACGTAAATCAGAGACCTCGTTTGTTAGTGACGGAACACTGCATTTATAACTAAGGTGAACAAATGAATATAATTTATAACGGTTTATAGGGATGAAGGACTCATCCATTTTTGAATGGAAATAAAGCTTCTAGCAGTTGGGGAGGCAGTTCTGCTAGTCTAGTCCAGTGGGAATTGAATCGTAGGCCGTTGTGGCGCAGGGGCGTAAGCGTCAGCCTGTAAACGCGACGATTTAAGGATTCCATTCCCACTTGGGGAGGATGGATTTTTCTATTTCCATTTTCTTCGCTCTGGAAACTACACAAAGTGCAATATTGAGTTCCGTCACTCAACACGCAATGCCTCGAAAAAAGGCGGAAAGTGGGAACGGATAAAGCAGGAAACTAAGCAACGGAGTGTCTTAACACTAGGTTCATATGGTTCCTGCAGTTCCCTCTGCCTACCCTGCGGCATAAGCGTGAAGCTAATATATATGTATATATATATATATATATATATATATATATATATATATATATATATATATATATATATATATGTACATATATATATATATATATATATATATATATATATATATATATATATATATATATATATATATATATATATGTATATATATATATATATATATATATATATATATATATATATATATATATATATATATATATATATATATATATATATATATATATATATATATATATATATATATATATATATATATATATATATATATATATATATATATATATATATATATATATATATATATATATATATATATATATATATATATATATATATATATATATTAGCTTCACGCTTTATGCCGCAGGGTACGGTATATACCGACTATGGGTCAAAGGTAAAGCATACTAAAAGTATATTTTTTTTCAAATGTTTTTTTTAATATAATTTCATTTTGTCATGTCATGATTATATAGCTGTCTCAAATAGCTAAAAAGTGTAGAGTGTTTTGTTTATCAAGTCCCAACAAGGTCTGAAATTGGCATCATTTGCTAAGTATACCGTTATGGTATGGTAAGTATTACGTTATATTATAACGTTATGGCATTTACATGCAATCTGCATATGTTTTGCCAAGTTAATTACCTAGTTACTACTAGTATTACCAAATATTCAACTCAACTCAATTCAAATTATGTAAGAGGGTGTATATTTTTAGCTTTACTCTTTATCCCGCAGCAGGGTAGGCACAGGAAGCTACAGGATACCTGCAAACCTAGTATCCCTACCACTGGGTTCACTGGTGGAAGTCAACCTGCCTCTGGCAACTGCCAGAGCGAAGAAATTTGAAATAATATATTCTAGATGTAGGGGATATATTTATTTCCAATATTTATATAAGAAATATTAGAAAAAAATATTTAATATCTATAAAGTTTTATAAATAAATAGCTTTAATCCTTCTAATCGTAAATATCAATAGTACGTAGTGAGTTTGATTCCTACTCAAAAAAAGTGTATTATTTAATTTCCATTACAGAGCGAAATAACAAAACAAAGCATATATTACCACTTTTAGGAAACGGAGAGTATCAACACTAAGTTCTCTCCGCGTATCCTGCTATATGCGTGAAACAGCGTGAAGCCGTTTATATGTATTTTTATCTATACATATATTTATAACAAAAAATGGTTGCCTGTAAAGTGGGTTTTACGGGCGAAAATTTTACGTGACAACGTCTTTTTCTCGGTAGAATATTTATTGATATGATTAATAATTATAATATAAATTGCACAAATTTTAACTATAGAAAATATATGTTGTTTACTAAAACATTGTACATGTGTCAAGTGATACGCGCGGCGGACCGATCATAGTTCGGTGACAGTTGACACATCGTTACGTTACCTTTTTCATATGTGACTCCGAGCCGCAACCTAATTTAAGACGTTGTCACGTCAAAAAATTTTAAACAAATTCCAAATCGAAACAAAACTACGAGATGATCCCACGTTGAAGTGAAGTGAAGTGAAGTGATGTGATGAAATATATTTAGAGTGGTTACAAAAAGCGAGGCCATTATACAGAAGCCTCGCGGAACCTGTCATTATGTTGTTGAGACGGAGATGGCGCCCACCCAATGACGGTTGGTTTCAAACTGCGATTTATTAACTATGTGAAAGTTAATAAATCGTGGCGCAGAGGCGTAGCGTCTACCTGTAAACGCCACGATTTGTGGTTTCGATTCCCATGAGAGGAAAATCGATTTTTGGAAACTAGGCAAAGTGCGGCGTTGAGTTCCGCCACTGAACACGCTATGCCTTGCGGAAAACAGGAAAGCAGAGACGGAAAAGCATGGATTAAGCAACGGAGTATGTTAACACTTGGTTGCTATGGTTCTTGCGGTTCCTCCTGCCTATTTTGTCATTTGCGGGATAAAGCGTGAAGATATAAAAAAAAGAAAATAAATATATATGGAGATTTAAATTGTATAACTTGTCTTAACACGATGTAGACGTAGCTTCAATTATTTTATTATTAGGCGATTTTTTTTGTTTAGTTATAATTTGTGCATAGCTTCACGCTTTTATCCCGCATGAAGCAGGGTAGGCAGAGGGACCCGCAAGAACTTACCTAGTGTTAAGACACTCCGTTTTAGTTATAAGTTATATTATAGTTATAATAAAACATTTAATTGTAGTTTATTTATTAATTTCGATTAGATAGTTTTAATAATGTCTTTGTGATGGAATATTTTTATAGCTTCACGCTTTATGCCGTATATAGCAGGGTAGGCAGAGGGAGGGAGTGGAATTAAGTATTGTATAACGGGATGGTAGCGGGTTCGATTCTTTTGCCAATACGCTCTCAAAAAAATATCATTTTTAATCTATTTTTTTAGCTTCACGCTTTATCCCGCACATGGCAGGGCAGAGGGAACTGCAGAAACCATACGAACCTAGTATTAAGACACTTCGTTGCTCAGTCCCTGCTTTCTCCGTCCCCGCTTTCCGCCTTTTTTCGAGGCATTGCGTGTTGAGTGGCAGAACTCAACGCCGCGCTTTGCCTAGTTTGCCAGAGCGAAGAAAATGGAAATAGAAAAATTCATCTTCTCCGACTGGTGATCGAACCCAGAAACCGTCGCGTTACAAGCAGACGATGCGCCTCTGCGCCACAACGGTCCTCATTAATAATGTATATCTAATATATAAATATGTATGTATGTAATTTATATGGCTGCATATTATTAATTTCACCCGCACTGTCATATAGAAATAAAACTTACTCATATATAGACGTATATGATATGGCATTTTGGAAGTGCTCGAGTCAAGGTAGACTAAAGCTACACTGAGCGGTTTGTTAACACAAGTAATGCAATATACTTTATAGGTTTCTTCTATACATGAATAAAAATGAGTATTGAAAAATATTTAAAAATTACTATGACATCGTGCCTTAGTGTCGTATTGCCAATGTACTCACCTGAGTACATTGGCTATACGACACTCAATCTTAATATACCCGGACAACGACGAAGGGGCAGGCCCAAACTACGGTGGATGAGTGTCGTAAAGAATGACATGGCAAACTGCGAGCTCGAAGAAAAAGACGTCCAGGACAGAGCGAAGTGGAAGAAGAAAATACGGAAGGCGGACCCTGGCACTAGACGGGACAAACGCTAAGAAGAAGAAGAAGAAGATCGTGCCTATAGGTAGTATCAGTACGGTAGTAGGATGATAGTGTATACAGTAGTAGTAGTAGTGTATACAGTGATTCAGGGTTCCCGCCTGGAAAATCTCTAATACTTCATACCGTTTTGAAGAATATTTTTCCTCACAATTGGAAGAGTAATAGGGGGGGGGGTGAATGGAGAACTATAATATTTTAAAGTTAAGAGCTTTAACGTATGCTATTTGTTAAAGCTATCTTGAATGAAACTTTTTAAGTTTAACCGCAATTTGGAGGATTAATCGTATATTAAATATTGAATTTACATTTATCTTTTGAAAATTTGATGTTATGAATACTTTGCAATCTTAGTAGCCTTGGTTACTGGTTAAACGATTAAACCTACAAAAGCTCGTTATCTTTTTTCTAATAATTTTATTGAATTTTCTTATATAAATCATTTCAATTGTTTCGAGACCAATTTTATTTAGTAGGAGAAAGAGAGAGTCCCAATACAATAAATTCTCCACTCTCCTATTAAATTCGAGATATTGCTACTTTAGTGATAGAACTCAACCTCGCACTTACTCTAGTTAGAGCGTAATAATTAAACAATTAATTACCTCAATATAAAAACTGCAAAAGGTCATAGAATATTTCTTAACACTGTATATTGATAGCATATAACCCAACCTAATATCAATTACACGCTAATTAACGTCCCTGTGTGCTATAAGGTTTCGAACTCGCATTCCCTGGTCAGTCATTAGCTTTTTACCTAAAATATAATAAATCTTACTGTAATTACAGATTAACGATGCCTCAGCTTGTACACTTACCTACATAGCTATGTTGTTTTTGTGCTATAGAATTATTTTGTTCTATAATTAAAGTCCTTTCAATAAGCAGGTTCTCGAACATAATTTGTATGTTAATATTTTAATTGATGTGGAGGGTGTAGGTTCGATTACCTTTTCATAGGAGATTACCTCTTCTATTGCATAATAAATTGATGTGAAATAATGATACCTAATGCAGCGTTTTACTTTTATGAATTTAAGTTTTTTTAGCAATAAAAATGAATATAAATATATTTTTTTTAAAGAATTATCTTATTATTTTTTTGAAAACATATCAAGTTTTTAAGTTATATAAATAATATATATTCAACTAATTTCATTCATATTTACTTAGGTATCCCATAGGCCTAGCTTAGACGAAAGCTTAGGTAAAACTCAGTTCCCTACTTATTCTATGTGGCATCTCTTTTACTAGAGTTGTCAAATGAAAAGAATAATTTCTCCGAGGGGGATTGAACCTACAACCGTCAGGTTAACAGTGAGGTGTTGCCTCATTTCACAAAAATTGCCTTAATATGTCAAATCAATGTAGTACTTCAAATGTACATGCACTTTTGAGTATAGTCAATTTAATTTTAAAATTGTTATGTTCAAATTAAAGCAATTTTTTTAGCTTCACGCTTTATCCATCACTGCTAGTTGCAAGGTAGGCAGAGGGAACCGCAGGAATCTAGTTCTCGACCCTCCGTAACCTACTTTTTGTGTTAACGGAACTCAACGCCGTGCTTGCCTAGTTGCCAGAGCGAAGAAAACGGTAAATGAAAATTCCCCGAGTGGGAATCGCAACCAAAAGCCATTGCGTTTACAGGCAGCCGCGCGCCTTAACACTCAGACGGTTCTCCATGTTATTTAAATTCTAGAAATATTTATAATTTTTAAGTAATAAAATACCTTTATTTGGACGAAAACAATGAAGGCAAGAAAAAGACTTATAAAGAAGTTACAATAGTTGCAATATAACAATAAATATAAAATAATTTCAGTATTTATCGGAAGTAACAACATTTATCGAACGCGTCCAAATGACTAATATCATTCGTATAGTAACACGGCTACGTGACTGATAAAATTATATACATACAGCTAACAAGGATATGCGTGCGTGTATATATATATATATACATATATATATATATATATATATATATATATATATATATATATATATATATATATATATATATATATATATATATATATATATATATATATATATATATATATATATATATATATATATATATATATATATATGTATATATATATATATATATATATATATATATATATATATATATATATATATATATATATATATATATATATATATACACGCATGAACTTCGGTGTATTTTCATCGCCAATATCCATATCTTATTATATCTAACATGAATAAGTCATATTCCAATCCAAATTTGGATATCGTTTATAATTGACCTTAATTTAATGAAAATGTTCACGAAAATGGCTTTAACAAACGTCTGTTTCAAATTCAAAATTTCAAATTTGTCAAATTTTGAGTTAAATCTCCTTATATTTAACTCAAAATCAGCGGAAAACGAGAGAACTAAGTGTTCGAACACTAAACTTACCATTCCAACTGAGAAAATGGGTAAAGCAAAAAAAATATTTGTATACGCGTCCACACAGCTGTGTATCACACGCGTATACCGTCATATCATTAATCAAGTTTCTTTTTTGTGTGTAAATGCGATTTTTATTGTTCAGAGTGATTCCATTTGTGCTAATGAACCGCAAGGTGGCCTCTTGCTTTAATTCAATGTCATTTTGTAATAAAATCTGTAGCCCCCCGTGTTTTTTGCCGCTCTCCCCGCGTTTTGTTCTGAGATGTAAAAAAATCTGTGAAATCGGCGCATGATGGATGGTGCCTTGCGGCGGTGTTCTGTATTAAGAGATTCGTGCTACGTTATCATTGTGAGTGGTAAACGGTGACACATAGCGTGTGGAAGGAATGGACAGCGTTTAATTACGCCATCTAGGATATATTTGGCAGCGCAATTTAACTAAGTTCTAGATTACTTCTAGTTCTAATTCTATTTCTAGTTGTACTTCTACTTCTAGTTGTAGTTCTAGTTATAGTACTAGCTCAAACTCTAGCTCTAGATCTAACACTAGCTATACCACTAGTTCTAGTTCTTGTTAGTTCGACGAACTAGAAGTGACATTTGAAATTTTATAACATTAAGTATTATATTAAGCTTTTGGACTCATAAACAATTAGTTTAGTACATTTGCATCGAACATTAGGACTTACAAGATAATTCAATATAACAAACCCATTCAAAAATACATGCCCAAACACAACACGTAATGGGCGAACTCTATTAAACATCAAATAGTCTATCACAAATAAATTGATAAAGTAAATTCTAATTAAGTCTTCAAGGGTCTCGGGGACCGGCGACGGTGACTTGCAGTTCCTGCGGCGCCGGCGCTCCGGCCCCATGGCATGCGATCACATACCAAAAGATTCTCACCATTAGTGCTAATGCTAGAATGTTAAATATTTTACTGTACGCATGTATATAATACTTGTATACTTGTATGTTAATAAGTAATAGGCTATACTGCGTTTTAAGGCTTTTTTTTGAAGATATAATTATATGTTTTTGTCGTTTGATATCATCACAGGTATGGAAATTAGGCTTTCTAAATATTGTAAAATAAATGTATTTCTAGTTTTTTCTTTAAATTTTAAACTGTCGCTGTGTATGTTAGCTGGATATGAAGCCGCGATACATGGAAACAGTCTAAGGCGCGATGAATCGTGGGTTGAAATACTGCTGCGTTATTTTTTTTATTTATTTCACACTTTAAAAATAACAAAAATATTCGCGTATACAGCTCAATGCCACCAGCTATACGCTTTATCCCGCACATGGCAGACCAGGCAAAGGGAACTGCAGGAACCATTGGAACCTAGTGTTAAGACACTCAGTTTTTTGCTTTCCGCATTTTTCGAGGCACTCCGTATTGAGTGGCAGAACTTAATGCCGAGCTTTGCTTAGTTGCCAGAGCTAATAAAATGAAAACAAATATATCCATCCTCCCCTCATTGAGAATCGAACTCACAAACCGCCGCTTTACAGACAGACGCTACCCTGCGCAACGAGATTCCTCGGTTCTAAATGTTTATACATACTTATATAAATATAAAATAAAAAAAAAACTAAGACAAAATCGTGAACTCAGCCCGGGCCGTCCAAATAAGACGTTATCCATCAAATCCCTGATTAGGGCGAGTATCGAACTGGCTAAATCCGTCGTGTCACGATGAGATGCTATCAGAGATTGTTTCGGAGCGGACGCGGGAAAGTGATGAAAGGTATATTGATTAATATAGATTTACAAAAGCACGCTTTCGATGTGCTTTTTATTTATATATTGTACTGGTTTTGAGCTTTTAGGCGATTTTGCAATTGTATGATATGGAGTTATGAATGTAACTTCCGCCAACGACTTTTAAAAAGCTTACATTTTCGCGATTATTTTAGCTGAAAACTTTATATTTTACTATGTTTTTGCCGTTACGTTGACGTTGATTATGGATATTATAAGGAATTATCATAAATAGCGATTAATAAGGTATAATATAAAATAGTTTTAGCTTCACGCTTTATCCCGCACATGACAGAGTAGGCAGAGGGAACTGCAAGGACCCTGGGACCTAGTGTTCAGACAATCCGTTGCTTAGTCCCTGCTTAATCCGTCCCCGCTTTTCGCCTTTTTCGAGGCATTGCGTGTTGAGTGGCGGAACTCAACGCCGCGCTTTGCCTAGTTTGCCAGAGCGAAGAAAATAGAAATAGAAAAATCCATCTTCTCCGACTGGGGATCGAACCCAGAAACCGTCGCATTATAGGCAGACGTTACGCCTCTGCGCCACGACGGAAAAAATAATTTAATCCATCTATATATATTTTTCAATATCGATACATATGTTATAATAGAATAAGCAGGTATAAGTATAGAAGTAAGTGAAAGTATCCGAACAAGTATAAATATATAAGGAAGAAGGTATAAGTATATAATTTTTTTCTAAGATATATTTTCAAAATATATTTAAAAAAACAATAAATAAATAAATAATTTCCAAAAATTAATTTACCCAGTGTAAACTATAACCAGGGCCGTCGTGGCGCAGAGGCGTAAGCGTCTGCCTGTAAACGCGACGGTTTGTATGTTCGATTCCCGCTCAGGGAAAATGGATTTTTGTATTTCCATTTTCTTCGCTTTGGAAACTAGGCAAAGCGCGGGGTTGAGTTCCGCCACTCAACACGCAATGCCTCGAAAAAGGCGGAAAGTGGGGATGGAGAAAGCAAGAACTAAGTAACGAAGTGTCTTAACACTAGGTTCATATAATTCCTGCAGTTCCCTCTGTCTACCCTGCAATATGCGGGATAAAGCGTGAAGCTGAAAAAAAATTAAGAAAAAACTATAACCAACTGACATTCATAACATCTACACTACAGAAACCTTTTTTGTTGCGTGTCAGTTTGTCAGTCATTTAGATTTTATTTGGAGGAGATCATTGCTGTAGATCGATAATGATCGAGATTGAGATGAACGTAGTGCTGTCACGCTGGCGCCGATACCGAGCTAGTGACACCGATGACGCTTCATGTAAATACCGATCTCAGATTGGAAATGATATATCGACTTTCTGATTTAATATATTAAATATTTATAATCATAATTTAATGGTGACTCAAATGAATCGATTACCATTTGTGTTTGTGGGTTCGATTCCCACTCGAGGAAAAATGGATGTTTCCTTTCCATTTCCTTCGCTCTGGCAACTTAGCTAAGAGCAGCGTTGAGTTTCGTTACTCAACACGCAATGCCTCGAAAAAGGCGGTGACGGAAACGGAACGTCCTACCCTCCCTTTGCCTACCCTGCTATATGCAAGGTAAAGTGTGAAGCTAACAAAATTAATAAATCAATTTTAAAAAATTCTCTATGTTTAAGTGCAGGGAAAGACTAATGTTATTCATTTTGAAATTAATAAAAGTGCACTGCTTGCATTTATAAATACATATATTTTTACCTGAACGCTGCATTCTACGCATAGCTAATAATTAAATTTCCACAGTGGGAATTGAAACTACAGTCGTCGCGTCAAATTACGCTGTTTCGCTGCGCCACAAAAACAGGTTTTTAATTTATACTTGACTCTATATTAGGTAGATGATAGGAGATATAGTTTGTATATGGTACTCTTCCCATTTTGTTAGGTAGAGTAAGGTAAAACGCTTTACACTACCTAAAAAAATTGGCAAGGTGAAAGTTAATGTCAAAATATTTTATGATGGCACCATAAGCCTAATATGTAAGTATGTGTATCATTGATTACACCAGCCACAGCTCAATAGACCCAACAGTGTTATTTGGTCTTTAAGAAAAGAGAGAGAGAGAGAAAGAGAGAGAAAGAGAGAGAAAGAGAAAGAAGCATTATTTGAACTGCACCCTTCCCTTATCAGAATATAAAATTTTCGATAAATATACAACTAATTGGTACCTAAACTCCAAACTTTAAATGCTGTAGAAGTGTGCTTGATTAAGAAATGGTTGAAAGTTAATGTTGACAGTAAAGCAATTATTTATTAGTCATTTATGATTACTTTTTTAAAAGAGAATGTAACGTGGCTTCGTTATAAGTTATGTGCTTCTCAGAATTTTGCAACCTTACCTATCTCAAATCATATGAAGATCAAACGATAAGCAATATACGTTCAAAAATTTAAGATAGTCTTTACTATTTAAATTTGTTGTGCACAAATACTAAAACGCTATATTACAGAATTCTGTTCACACACATACATGAATGTTTATTATTCTTAAACAATGTCATAATAAATAATAAAATAATTCTATTACTAACATTATTAAAGTACACTATTACTATTAAACTATATTTTTGGGTATACTATTATAGCTATACTTATGAGTAAGTCGGAAAGTATCGACTAAGCAAGCGAAGCCACATATAGGTCACTAGTGTTCAATATATAAAAAACACCACTATGAAACCAAGGAGCGTTTTACTAAACACGCTTTGGTCGTCAGTTCGATTTGCACTATGTAAAATTGTTAAATAATTAATAAAAAACTATAGCCACTAAGTTCTCCTATGAATATGAAGAGAAATTTATCTACACCATTTTACAGCCTATTCTCTAATTGCACGTAGAGCGGTGCCGATTTCGTTCAAACGGGTCAAACGGTCTTTGTAAGGTAATGCAGCTTTTTCGCCGTTCTCCAGAAAAGATTATAAATTACGACGATTGCATCTACATTTGCACATAAATAAAGCCACTTACATATCTATCTATGCCTTTTTAGCTTGATGGGTAAATTATGGGTTCTTATGGATATGAAGGAATGAGTAGGTCAAGTCATTTATAATAATAATTAATATTAAGTGGATGTTGAGTAATATTTTTTATATACGATTTGTTGAATGCGATGTGTTTATGTTTAAATAAAAAAAAAATATTAGCTTTTCCTGTTTTGTTATATAGTTATAATTATAGTTAACGATATATATTATATCATATCATGAAAACAATAGAATCGATTTTGATGCAAAATTGGCAGTCCGAGTTAGGTAAAAATCGATTTTAAGTTACAAAATCGGTTCCAAAGAACAATTTTAAAAAAGTTTAAAGTTGATGAAATCAAAAAGGATCGTTTTGATGTGACTTTTACTTTCTGAAGTCTTTGAACAGGATACATATGGTCTTACGTGATAGACACCTGCTTAGAAGACTCATATACGCACAAATAACAGATTGGTCGACCTTGTCCAATGTTAAAAACTTTGAATGAAACGGGACTCGAACCCGCGCCTCATATAAAATAAAAATTGTATACATGGAAACTTGAAAATTTAAAAAAACGCTAAAAATTCTAAATTCTGAAAAATGTTTTTTTTTTCAGTCACATAATAAATAAACTACACATAGACTTACTTAATGGATTAATGGATTAATTTTAAATTTGGCAAGTTCACGACTTATTCAAAGTCGACCAAAGAGGGTTCAAAGAAGTTATAAGATAAATGTATTAGAAAATGTGAGTGGCGGAACTTGCCACTGCATTTTAATTACCAGAGTCAAAAAAATAAATGAACAAATGCCCTTGAATGTATATCGAATTTACGATCATTATTCCAAAGCTTTACCACAGTGCCACAATGATTTAACATACATTTCAAAGACAAACATTCCCCTTCCTGGGCTTTGAATCTTCGACAACCATTCGAACTGTATTTATTTTGAATATTATAAAACGATATTGAGAATTAATTACAATTTAAAGTTCAACATGTTTAGTTATCGCAAGTCATCGACATGTGGCTCCGTTCATTACGTTGTTTTATAACGGTCAGTATATATTTTTTGTTGTAATAATTTTGTAGTGTCAGGTGTAAGGGATGATACGCAATAAATTTAAATGATCAAATGTATCTAGTATGATATATATCTACATTTATATATATATATATATATATATATATATATATATATATATATATATATATATATATATATATATATATATATATATATATATATATATATATATATATATATATATATATATATATATATATATATATATATATATTTTTATATATATATATATATATATATATATATATATATATATATATATATATATATATATATATATATATATATATATATATATATATATATATATATATATATATATATATATATATATATATATATATATATATATATATATATATATATATATATATATATATATATATATATATATATATATATATATATATATATATATATATATATTGATAGGGTAGTGTGGTATTAAATATATGAATGTGCTGTATATAGAAAGGCCTAGTCAAATACTATTAAAAAAATAATTAAAAGAAAAGGCTAATCAATAACTCATTCTGTGGCTAATATAAAGTGTTGGCTATATTAATAATAATTCAATTTATATTTGACATATCTCATCGTATTATTAAATAATATTTTTCTATTTGACTTGTAACTTGAAAATAATAATAAAAAACGATTTTATGATTTAAAATTAAAAATAAAATTATTTTCTTTCCATTAAGCACCTAATATTCAACAACCAATATCTGGTAAAATGTTTTAGATCACAAGCCTAACCTAACTTAACCAAATTGATACTATATTTTTAAACATATATATATATATATATATATATATATATATATATATATATATATATATATATATATATATATATATATATATATATATATATATATATATATATATATATATATATATATATATATATATATATATATATATATATATATATATATATATATATATATATATATATATATATATATATATATATATATATATATATATATATATATATGTTTAAAAATATAGTATCAATTTGGTTAAGTTAGGTTAGGCTTGTCATCTAAAACATTTTACCAGATATTGGTTAATATGTTGAATATTAGGTGCTTAATGGAAAGAAAATAATTTTATTTTTAATTTTAAATCATAAAATCGTTTTTTATTATTATTTTCAAGTTACAAGTCAAATAGAAAAATATTATTTAATAATACGATGAGATATGTCAAATATAAATTGAATTATTATTAATATAGCCAACACTTTATATTAGCCACAGAATGACTTATTGAATAGCCTTTTCTTTTAATTATTTTTTTAATAGTATTTGACTAACCCTTTCTACATACAGCACATTCATATATTTAATACCACACTACCATATCAATCAATTTCAATTCTAGCTAAAGTCAGTTTTTTTTATTTCGCTTAACATACTGTAACTGTGTACCAAAATAAAGCAGACGCGGTATATCTGCCGTTTCTGCCTAATTTAATCACCTAGTACCAATACAGAAAATATTTAATTCTCAAGCAGCTGTTTCAGACACTGGTTTGTGCCACGATTTATATGTATTTTTATATTTCATATACAAAACTAAAAAACAATTGCATACCATTTGTAATATCTAAGCGTGCATCTATTTCACATATTAGAGAGATTCTCTAATAAGATTAACTATATCTACGATAAGATCCTATTATATATTTATACAATAATTACAAAATTTATAACTAATAACAACAAGTAAATTATCTTTTATTACAACAATCTCGTTCAAACAAAACCAAATGACACAGCCAGTTCAACAACAACTACTCAACATCAATCGAACAACACAAAAACCAATTTTATCGAATGATGCTGTATATGGAAATCGATATTAAAACACTGGCCGTAAAACTTCGAGTCATCGTTTAAAAAAAAGAAATAGATCACAGCATGGCGTAATTATACTGTTAATAATTATAATGGCGGGAATCAATCGGACTTTGACGTTTCAATCAACATGGCCGTGTTTGTGTTATGTTTATTATACAGATTTTGTTACCGATATACGATTTTTTATAATGGAATGACCGGCGTATTTTATTATTGAGATGTCTATTTGTTATTGGATAGTTAAGAATTGAAAAAAAGCTCTTTTGTGTAAGTACTATATATATATTTTTTTTAAATTAGCATGTAATTGGTTTCAAATATGGTTTCAATTAGTCTTTTGTTGATGTGAATTTTCGAATTCAATTATTGGTGGGTTTCTTTATCATTATCATCGTAAATAGTTTTAAAATTTCACTTATAATAGCTTGTTGTAGCTATTTTTTGTATATATTAAATGTGACAAATGATATTATTTTAGAAAATTTTTATTACTTCTTACAGAGTTTTACGCTAATGTGTAGAATTTGTTTAATCAATTATCCATTGAATTGTTCAAGTTCAAACATTGAGTAAATTGTCATCGATTCGTTTTTTCGAGATCCTTAAAACAATACTAAAAGTAAAACTCTTGGATATAAATTCGCCTCTCTAAGTGTGCGCAATAAAGACGGCTTCCACATACAACATAATGATTCAAGCTTTAAGAGCAACTAATAATGACTAACATACAGCAGAGCGACTTAACACTAGATATCTATATATCCCGTGCTATACGAGGGATACAGGGTAAGACAGAATAAAAACGAAGAAATTACTAGATTATTATCCTCTGTCATGCTTACAAAAAGGTAATGTCTATCTATGCCTACGTCTAAACTGATGTGACAAAATTTAATAGTTTGCTTTAGAGCGGTAATCTCGAGAACTACTCGCTCTTCAATTGCGTTAAATAGTCCATTTTACGAAGAAAGTTTCAGGATTACTGTCATTTCCTGTTAATTGACTTATAGTAATCCATCGTACTTACAGTTAAATATTCATGCAGTAACAATGTGTCACATTTCATATAAAATGCTAGCTTCTATTTAGACACAGAGGCGAATCCGTAGGCAAAATCTAGTTTATTTTTCTATATTAATATGTTTAGCATTAATAATAATATACAAGATTTTCTAATACATTTATCTTATAACTTCTTTGAACCCTCTTTGGTCGACTTTGAATAAGTCGTGAACTTGCCAAATTTAAAATTAATCCATTAAGTAAGTCTATGTGTAGTTTATTTATTATGTGACTGAAAAAAAAAATTTTTTTCAGAATTTAGATTTTTTAACATTTTTTTAAATTCTCAAGTTTACATGTATACAATTTTTATTTTATATGAGGCGCGGGTTCGAGTCCCGTTTCATTCAAAGTTTTTAACATTGGACAAGGTCGACCAATCTGTTATTTGTGCGTATATGAGTCTTCCAAGCAGTTGTCCTGGAATCCTTTTTGATTTCATCAACTTTAAACTTTTTTAAAATTCTTCTTTGGAACCGATTTTGTAACTTAAAATCGATTTTTACCTAACTCGGACTGCCAATTTTACCAAAAATCAATTCTATTGTTTTCATGATATGATATAGGACAAATCTGCGTACTGAAAATTTAGGAGGAATTGCCTTGTGGCTTACTAGGACAGCATCTGTTTAAGCTCGAGAGTTTTTTAATACTACCACCTCTTGGTCTTCCCTAAACAAGGACCGTGGTGATCCAAAGGCGCAGCATCTGCCTGTAAATGCGGCGGTTTGTGGGTTCGATTGCCACTTGCAGAGGATAGATTTATTTCATTTCCATTTTCAATGATCTGGCATTAACACTAAAACTCCATTCAATACTTAATACCTCAAAAATTCGCAGAGAGGGAGTATGGAATTAAGAAATTCCATTATCCTGCTATGTGCAGAATAAAGCGTGAAGCTATAAAAAAGCAAGAATATTTTCTTAATTCGGCCAACCAACATATAATGGCACAACAGACGGAAAATACTCAGCGTCTAATGAATATATCAATAATTATTGCAAGGATCTTCATACAAAAGCACGCCAAAGTATCTGTCTCTTCTCATAAAGGCGTCTTCACAAAATCCTCAATGCCCATTCATACGCTGGTATTATTATAGCATAATACTTAATATATAAAATGTATAGTTATTGTATACAGTTCTGTTAAATATGGTTTTGAGTGTTGCAAAAAATGTGATATAAAATGATTACTGAGCAATGGGAATGTATCATCAGGTACATAGCTTGTTGGCAGCTTTATCATTTTGTGAGTTTGGCTTTATTTTTAAGTGCAAAATTAAAAAAAAAATGCTACCAAAAGAAGAAGGATTATAATAAGAAAATGTTAAGCCAAATATTCATTAAAATAATATAACTGGATTGATCATGACTTGACGTCGATTACTTAATTTTTTTATAAAAACCAGAGTTTTAAGCAGTTTGCAGTAGCCTGTCGTCACAGTTAGACTGTATTGAAATTCGTCTGTCATTGGTGTTATAACGTTTTTATAATTGCCTCGAAAATTCTAAGGCATTCCCTGAATGGAGGAATCCAGGGCAGTCCCTGGATTTTTGCAATGTCTTGAACACCTAAACAAGATATATTGTTGTTTCACACTACGCCAAAGTGCTTTAGATTTCAAAAATTCTTAAGACTTACCACTTTTGAACCTGGTAAAAACTTTTCAACTGTCTTATCTATTACAATTAAGATGCTTAGAGGCTCATTTTAGTACACGAGTATGAGTCTTATTAAATCTGATATAATGGTTATAGCTAGATCTATATCTTCAGTCAGCTATCTGACTTCTATACTTAATTCTTGGGAGCTGAGATATGTTCCTTTATAATGACACCACTGCTTCTCTTTATTTGATCAGGAAGGTAGACCATGGCGGAAAGCAGGGACGGAGAAAGCAGGGACTAAGCAACGGAGTGTCTTAACACTAGGTTCATATGGTCACTGCAGTTTTACTGCCTATGTCCAGTGCGAGATAAAAAGTGAAGCTGTAAAAAAAAAGAAGATAGGAAAAGTTTACAAGACCAAGGCCTTTACACAATACGAGCATCTTATCCCTAGGCCACCGCTTACTACTAACTACTATCCTACTTTACTTTAGATACAAGTTAAAGATATTTTACTGAGTCAAGTATAAAAAAGTTTAAAAAGTATATATTTACTACCCAGTCATTATATTTCTTAAAGCTTACAAAGCTGTTTCACAACATAGGCTATGCTACCACAGCTTTCGATATCACTACCGAACCCTTTGAAAAGCTCTTCAAGGACAAAAGACTGTGAGCTTTATTTTGTTTTGCTGTTTGCATCAATAGTGTTCCTTTGAAGCGTTTGCAATCTATAATAATGATTTGTGAACACATTTTAAAGTTTAGAAGTGTTGAGTGGGCCTTTAGTCATGTTTCTTATAGATGTACAACACTAGTGCTATATTAGGTTTTGATTCGATACTCTGCTTCTTTATGAGATAATCGATTTTTTTGTTTATTTTTTACTATTTAAGACGATTGACTGAGCGTAATGATTATAAGTTCTTATTCGCAATCGATAATCGATAATTGTGGAATGAAATTGCATTTGCAAAGAAATGGAATATGTTAAAATATTCATTATTTCTCTTTATCTGGCATTAAATATCGCATTGCAAAATAAGCGTAGCATTTTAAAAAAATTTTACTAGGCAAAGCACGGTGTTGAGTTTGGCTACTCAAAGAGAAAGCAGGAACTAAGCAACGAAGTGTCTTAACACTAGATTCCTATGGTTCCTGCAGTTACCTTAGTCTAGTCTATCCTGCCATGTGCAGGATAACGCATAAAGTTATAAAAAGCCATAGACAAGTCACCAATTTCTTTTATGAACAAAGCCATGAACAAAGCCATTTCTTTCACAAATAAACTTATTTCAATTTCTAAATTTCGGCGGAATATGGAGAAAAATGTCATAACACTAAATTCTCTCTCTGCCCCTCGTATGATAAAGTGTATAGCTGTATAATAATTTGAACCTACAGCAGCAGTCATTGTATGATCGGACAATGATTTATAGAAATATCGTGAAAGGCCTTAATATATGAAAAGGCGATGTCGTTATAAAATGGGCTGTCATTTGAATAGAATGCCATTTTCATAAGTATGTACTATGTTATATGTTGGCTGTTTGATTTATCTATATCTATATAATACGTGAATATATAGAAAATATATTAAAAATAAGACGGTTTATGGGTTCAATTCCCACTTGGGGAAGATGGATTACTAACTAGATGATCTCTAACTTATACATAGCAACTTTCATATCGTTCACAAAACAAAACCATATTAATAAACTACAAAAGCAAAGAAGTTGTAACAAAAGTTCGCCATTCACCCAGACGCAGTGCAACCCTATCGAAGTGGAGGAAACAGCGTGTTAATAACTGCCGCGGACGTACAAACGAACCGCGTGTATCGCTACCTCCACTCGCTTTGGTAAAGTTACATCTTTTGTACCAGCGAGCTCTTAGTTTTTTATTTTATTTAATATATATATTGCTAAGAATATTTTGTAAAAAGAGAGGTAGTCTTAGATACCAAATTCTGCTAGACCAATGAAATTGTATCCATCAGGCTGTATTGGAAGATCTCTTGTAAAAAAGAGGTTAGGTTTAGATGACAAAGACTGTAAAATGAATATAAGAAGGAAAACTGAGAAATATAGTCATTAAGATAAGATTATGTCATTTAATGTAATTACGTAGAATTTTTATCCGAATACGCTCAAAACAGTGGTTTTGTTTAAAGTATGTTCATAATCAAAACAAAGTTACTTGTTACCTTTACTTTGTTTTGTGTATATTATATGGCAAGGCAAAAGATATATATATATATATATATATATATATATATATATATATATATATATATATATATATATATATATATATATATATATATATATATATATATATATATATATATATATATATATATATATATATATATATATATATATATATATATATATATATATATATATATATATATATATATATATATATATATATATATATATATATATATATATATATATATATATATATATTGTAAGAAAATATGAGTAGATGTAAGATATAATGGTGGGAAGTGTATATAAACGGGTGTTGACTCCAGACGGTCTCTTTTCAGACGTTTCGGTTGTGATTAGTCGGTCGGTGTCATAGTGTTCAATTACTGTTCGATTATAATTATTAGTTGTTTAGTATAGTCAGTGTTATGCTGCTAGACTTCATTTTGTATTTATCAAGTAGGAATAGTGTTATATAGTTTGGTTTGTTATAATTGTCAAGTTATTTGTATTTTTGTAAATTGATTAAATTTATTGTCGAGTCATGTGTAATATTATTTTTAAAAAAAGCTGCTTCTGATATATTTTCTAAGAATATATACATATTTATATATATAAATATGCTTAAACCGCTATTACTTGTCCACACCCTTATCGGTGTCACAAAGGCAGCGGGATTGAAACATCAGCTGTGGATGTTCGAACGATTTTCACAAAATTGGATCGAGTTTCGTAAGCATCACTGCGGGAGCTCGGAGGTCTTACTTTTGCCATTTTTTTTTACCAAAAAACAACCTTTAAAAAGTATAATAAACGTAAAAAAGCGTGTAGTAGTTTTTGTCGTGCATTTCACGTTATAATGCTTGTATTACGCTCTGCGGGTGGACAAGGACTTAATTGGATGAGATGATTTAGTATTGTTTTGTTTATGAATATTTTAGAATTATTTGAGAATTTTTTTATCATTTTTTGAGTGTTAATTCGCACTGAAAATAGAAAAATATTTAAAAAAAAGCATATAACTTGTTTTTTAATTTTTTTTTAAAGTAAACATGAAAATTCATAAAAGTTCTGAAAGCAGCATTCATAAGAGAGCGTGGGTTCATATCCAGTTGTGTTCAAATTTTTACGTTATCTTTAATAACTATTTCAGGTTATAGTGGCGTAGTGGATAAAATCCGACTGACACATGATGGTTAGGGCTTCGACAATCAGTCTTGGGATCAATAATTTAAATTGTGCAAAGCAAGTGTGATTTTAAGTTTCAGCCACTCAACACATAAAGGCTCAATTCTAACGGAAAGCAAAGAACAGAGTGAGTTCTAAAATACTAAGTGCGGAATAAAATGTTAATTTTCTTATGTGAACGTATGTAAATATTAAATACGAAGGTTATTTTTTGGGAAAAATAATTGTTCCTTTAAAAAATACGTTGGATACCTAGCGAGAGTAACTGTATGTCATTTTTGTATCAAACTTAATCATATTACCAAAATTAAGTGAAAAAATTAAGTACTGATCTCAAATTTACCAGAATTGTAACTTTTTTTTTAGCTTGACGCTTTATCCCGCACGTGGCAGGGTAGGCAGAGGGATCTGTAGGGACCATGGGAACCTAGTGTTAAGACACTCCGTTGCTTAGTCCCTGCTTTCCGCCTTTTTCGAGGCATTGCGTGTTGAGCGGCGCAACTCAACGCCGCGCTTTGCCTAGTTTACCAGAGCAAAGAAAATGGAATTAGAAAAATCCATCTTCCCCGACTGGGGATCGAACCCAGAAACCGTTGCGGTTCAGGCAGACGTTGCGCCTCTGCGCCACGACGGTCCTCTATAATAGTAATGTTTTTTTGAAATATTTTTTATCTAATTTTGAATTACAGTGGTTAAGTAGAGCAGTTGTTGTTTCAGTGATGATAGTAATGCATATATAGAATAAATTTTAATTTAAATTTATTTTATTATTACTCTTACACTTATATTGTATTCTACTATTAATAGTGATGTAAAAGTTCAACACTAAAGGCCAATTTCATCGGTCACCGATAAAGTTTCAGTTAGTAAGCTGTTAATTAATATTGTCTAACTTATAAAAGCAAACACATTAAACAGTTTTATCTGCTAGATAGTCATATCTGCGACTTGTGAAAACAAAATATATTACGTTTCCTATCTGTGGCTTTATCAGTAATTTTTGAAACCGATCCTAAATTTACTGAATCAGTTAAAAATATTTTAAATAATTCTCAAAAAAGCTCCCAAAACCAATGCATTAAAGCTTTTCTCTCAACAACTTTAATACAATAATCGAAATGTCCTTTTGATTGAACAAACAATCTTGTACAAATCACTAAGCACATTATCAGAGTAATCTGAAAGCTCAATTAAGGGGGCAGTAGCGCGTCAACTTGACACGAGGACAAATTAAAATAAATGACGCATCCCTTCAAAGCTCGTGACTCGCGTACACTTAGAACAGATCAGTGTTTGGAAGATATAAAAGTTACATGTTTTCAATATATATTTCCATGTCGATTAAAATTGTTGAGAGAATAGCTCAAATTTTGGGAGCTTTTTTGTAAGCTTTTAAATAAAATAAAAAAAGTCCATCATGTCTTGACTAAGAGACATATTAATCACTATTTAAATTATTTTTATTATATATTACGATATTAAGTTACCATTATATTTTCTACTTACATATATTTCCAAAAATGGTTTATGAATTAAGCTTTTCTAAGTTAGGATTCCCTCATTTCCTTTAATTATTTCTATGTACTCCACAAAAGCTCACTGTTACTCTAAAGTATCATATTAACAATTCAAATCGTTTTCCCTTTAAAAAATGCTTACAAATGAACCTAAAAATACATACAGCTACAATTTATACCATTTCTGATTTTACCATCTAAGTATCATTTAAGTGTTGTCATTTTAAAAAATTAAAACACAATTTGTGGGGCGCATCTCAATCAGTCAATACAAACACATGATGTTTACATTCCGGCTCCCGTCGCGTTGTTTAATTAGTTTGTGAGAGTAAAAAGACGGGGCTCGGGGATTATGTGAGTACACTGTAGTAGATAGTAGATTAGATATAGGATCAGTTGTTTTGGGTTCATAATAATGAGAAGGATTTACTTAAATAGGTTATGTTTCTTTTATAGCTTCACGCTTTATTCCTGCACACGGCAGGGTAGGCAGAGGGAGCTGCAGGAACCGTTGGAAACTAGTGTTAACACACTCCGTTGCTTAGTCTCTGGTTTCCGCCTTTTACAAGGCATGTTCAGTGTTGAGTGGCAGAACTCATCGCCGCGCTTTGGCTAGTTGCTAGAATGATGAAATCGGAAATAGAAAAATCCATCTTCCCCAAGTGGGAATCGAACCCACATGCCGTTGCGTTTACAGGCGGACACTATGCACCACGGCGGTCCTTATAGGTTATTAAGGGTTCTTATTGTCTCTACATATTTTTAGCGATCTATGGTGTTGGCTGGGAGAATCTACAAACGTAATTAGCACATTCTACATATAATTTTTCTCATATTTAAACCAATACTTTCATTTTCTTACGAATACATTCATATAACAATGCCACACTAATTTAATGGATCATATAAACGTTTTTTTGAAGAATATCTAAAATTTTATATATTCAATATTTATTATATTATTATAAAATATAATTATAGCCACATTACGATGCCATACATAAATAACATAATAAAAACAATTGTATCACTCAGCGTACGCCCCCAACTTTAGTAACAGTGTCGAATCATGTGATGCATAATTCCTTCAGTCAAGTACTTATAATGTGTTTATATTGACAGTAATTCGATTGAACGCATTTGACATGCCTTTAGATTGAATCGAGATTCTTAAGGAGTTGAAAATTGATTGAGTAGTTTATTTTCAGGGTTTGATAATTGTAAAGGAACAACGAATTGTATCTCTTTCTGTATGTTTGTTAATACAGATGTTAGTAAATGTTTAGGACTATAGTAAGGAGTATAAAAAATCAAAGTCTAATTTAAATATGTACATGTCTATCAACATTTACGTTTCGTTGTTCCACATCTTAGAAAAAAACTGCAGGATTTTGTCCTAGAATTAGAAATATAGGCAGGAATAAGGCTTTGAACAAGTGAAGGACATTAACAACTGTAATTTCCTACCCTAAAACTATTTAGTAGTAAATATGGTAATTTCCAAATCCACCTATTTGTCTGTAAATTTAAGTTAGTCGTTTTTTTTAACTTAATAATTAAGAAATAGGTAGACGTCGATACGGGAATGCGATTCTTTTTTTTATTAGCTTCACGCTTTATCCCGCACATGGCAGGGTAGGTAGAGGGAACTACAGGAACCGTGGAACTTAATGTTAAGACACTCCGTTGCTTAGTCTTTGCTTTCTCCGTCCCTGCTTTCCGCCTTTTTTGAGGCATTGCGTGTTGAGTTGAGTGGTGGAACTCAATGCTGCACTTGTTTAGTTTCCAGAGCGAAAAAAATGGGAATAGAAAAATCCATCTTCTCCGTGTGGGAATCGAACCCTCAAACCGTCGCGTTTACAGGCAGACGCTTACGCCACTGCGCCAAGACCTCAATTCTTACTTATCTTTCAACTGAGTGATTGCAATTGACTATAAACTCATATTTATATGCAACTTAAGAACTCTAAATGATTTTTTCTTACATTTATATATTATTTATTATATGTTAAGCTAATTGATTTTAATTGCGTAAATAGAATATTTTTTGATATAGTTAGATGAAGAAAACACGATATCGTGTTAAATGGAAGTGGACACTTTGGAAACCTAATCCTGTAACAAATCTGCTCTGGCCACCCCGAAATGTCTCGAATAAGGCACAAAGTTTAAGAATGCAACGTATCAAAAGATATTTTATGATTTTTAATGTAATAAAATCTACACATACCTATAAAAATTAAAATATTATTAATTATCTGTATTTGTAGTTTTACCAATTTCCAACACTTTTCCACCCACCTTATATTATTGTTTTTTTTTCAGCTTCACGCTATATCCCGCACATGGCAGGGTAGGCAGAGGGAACTGCAGGGACCGTGGGAACCTAGTGTTAAGACACTCTGTTGCTTAGTCTCTGCTTTCTCCGTCCCCACTTTCCGCCTTTTCGAGGCATTGCGTGTTGAGTGGCGGAACTCAACGCCGCGCTTTGCCTAGTTTCCAGAGCGAAGAAAATGGAAATAGAAAAAATCCATCTTCCTCGAATGGGAATCGAACCCAGAAACCATCGCGTTTACAGGCAGACGCGTACGCCTCTGCGCCACAACGGTCATTGTTTGTTTTTTAAATACATTTCAGCCAGACAAGTCACAGGTTTACTTTTTAATGTACTGGTGTAGGACTAAAGATATATACTAGTATGCTATATGCTGACATATAATATTATGTGCCTTTTTAAATATAACTTAATATTTTTCATTTATTTAGTTAAATTAAGATAAATAGGACATACTTTCCGTTGTTTTACGCAAGAAACTATTTTTAAAATATTTTTTATGGTATTCTTTTATATTTATCCAATAAAAAAGGAGCTAAAAAGATTATGTGATTGCCCTAGCCTACCTACTATCTAGTATTTAGTGCCAAATCTCTCCGTCCAGCACTTCTATAGTTTCCAAAAAGCAGAATCTAGTCATACCTTATCAACCTACGAAACGTGTGCATTTAGTCACACAGTCAATATGCCACATATAAGAGTAAGCAGAGTAGTGTTAAGACACTCCGTTTCACGAATTCCGCCTATCAAACTACTGCGTTGTAAATGGCGAAACTCAACAATTCCCACTCGCAGAAGATGGATTATGTCATATTCTTCTTTCTTTGAGGTTACCTCTGTCTACCTTGCCATAAGGGGGACGAAACGTGAAGTTAACTTCACGAAGAAACGAAATTAACTTCACGTGAAGTTAACTACAAAAAAATGTACAACAGCCTTTAATCCCCACATGCTATATAAAATATCTATTACAAGTAAGTATTACGAAACAAAGCTCGTTACAACGTCAGCCGACATTAGAACCTTGTTGTAAATATTTGAGCGACTACAATGGAGAAGTTAAAGCTGTCAGTAATAGTTTTAGGGTACTAACATATTATTTGATTTATGGTATTTATTTCTTGAGACACGTCTTCTGTTTGAAAAGAGCCTAATATAAAATCACTTTGTGCTAACTTTCATTTAATTGATGTATATTAAAAGCGCATTTTGTTGGCGTTTTTTTAAAAATTAGGGTATCTAGTCTTTTGCAGAAAAAACGATTGTCATATATATAGTACTTATAAGCAAATTTTTTTTTAATTAATATATTCAACAAATATCGTCATTTTACCAAAAAAACATATAACAAAACGCTAATGTGTATCAAGCCTAACATAAAATAATATATTAATATAAGGCAGATTCGCAATGTAATCTAATCGTGCGATTTTTATTTTCTTTTAAACGTGTAACCAATATTATAATTACAGTAACCGATCCATTCCACAATAGGATTGAGGCGGCCATCGGTTAGTGCAGGGATCGGCTTAATGAGCTGAAAAATTAAGGTACGCTCTGAAATCGGTGTTGGATTACTACGGTCCTAGTTATAAGATTAGAGCGTAACAAATATATATATATATATATATATATATATATATATATATATATATATATATATATATATATATATATATATATATATATATATATATATATATATATATATATATATATATATATATATATATATATATATATATATATATATATATATATATATATATATATATATATATATATATATATATATATATATATATATATATATATATATATATATATATATATATATGTATATATATATATATATATATATATATATATATATATATATATATATATATATATATATATATATATATATATACACATATATATACAGATTTAAGTCATTTGGTTCTTGAATTAATAATAAATATGGAACCTGTGAAATATTCCTAATATATCGTCAACTGAAACAGAAAAGTCAAGTGAACTCCTTATTATGATGCTGCTGTACTATTTATTTGAATATTTTAGCCATACGTGATTTTCATAAGATTCTCATCGCAGAAAAGGGAGACCTGGGTTGACTTTCGAAAACTCAGCATCGAAGATAATGGAAGAAAGTCACGTAAAAACATGAAAACACTGGAGTAGGTACGAAGAGGTTAATGACAGTGTACGAGGCGAAAGAGGTATGCAGGGACTGCAGCGTGAAACGATCTATGTATGTATGTAAGCTTTCGCTCTTTTTAAGAATCGAAAGCTTTCTCCAACAAAATAATGATGTGAAATATTTTGAAACATGGACCATCCCCGTAAAAAGCTTTACCGCGAAACGGCAAGCTCATTGTACGCAGAAACTGCGTTTTTTGGTACTTTCAGTAACGTGATATGATATTGTAGTTTTTTTCCCGACAACCGCTTGAATGGACGTGGATTCATTCAATCCTTATTTAGGCTCCAGTGCTCTTCAACAAAGATTTTCGAAGGTAATTTTAAAAATAGTATAGCTTTAATAAGAAAATAATATTAAATATATGTATGTATTTTTAGGTCTTTTTTTTTAAAACATGATATAGATCAATTTCTAATAGAGATTTTTTTGTTTTGCACGTGTTTTAGCTTTTGCAATAGTTACCATAGCAACACTCCTGATTTCCATTTTTTCAAACAATTTTAATAGCAATTAAATTTGTAAATTAACAATATATTTATGGTTTTATTTTACTTATTTTAAAAATATAACATATATTAAGTAATTAAACTAGTTACTTTAGACATATGAAAAAAAATTGAATATTTTAAATGTAGGTTTCATTATAGTGATAACAAGGTGGACAGAGGAAGGAAACACTCTGTGTATCGAGACATTGCATATTAAGTGATGGAACTCGCTGCGTTTTCTCTTGTTACCAGAGCGAAAAAAATAAAAATAACTCATTCTACCTCAGTAGGAATCGAACCCACGACCTATCGCGTTTATAGACAAACACTGTGCTTCTCCGACGATTTTTCCTTGTTAGTATCTAGAATTGAAGATAAATCTATATAATTATAATTAAAGAATATATACAACGAAACACAGGCAAAGCCGGGTATAAACTTGTATTACACCAACACGTAAGCCTAGATTGTAATGTTTTTTTGCCTATCTTGTAGTATATTTAGTCGTCAGTGTGTCAGACGGTAGTGCAGGTAACTCGAGCCGACCGCATCGACCACCGGGATGCAAAATATACGTCGCAAGGCGACTTGTTTTTAAATTAACGCTCAATTAATTAAGAAATAGGATATATTTACTAGCTGTGGCATGCGATTATGTCCGTGTTTTTATAGTTTACGAATTATTTTATATATGAGTGAAGGAGGGAGTGAAGTGTCAGGTCACTATGTTATTTTGTGTATTTCGTGACAAATCAATTGTAAAGGTTTTAATTAATCTGTATAATGAACATAATTTCACTCTGGAATGTGAGTGGGAGTCAAACCAACAATCAACGTGGTTCAGGTACATGACTACTGCGCATCGATGGTTTTTTCTGTTAGCCCTATTGGCTTTGATATCGGCACTAGGTAAGGAGGAAAAAAAAAGAAAATTATGTATGCAGTATGTGCCGCTTGAGAGAAGTCTTGCCACGATAGACACGCGATAGCCCAGCTTATGTCATATTAAAATATTTTAACAAGCTTTCATTTACTAGCTTTCTTATTTGGTGTATCGATTGTGTTGTCCATTTGAAATATATAGATAGGCAGCAAAAGCCTGCGTTTAACACAGTGACACACTGACACATGCTCAGTTCCTAAAGTATAGACAGTTACATAAATAAACATGATTATATATAGCTAACATATATAGCTTATAGCCTATATAGGCTATCCTACACTAAACTATTTTATATTTTTACATAGATCTTGAGATGACGTTAATGAAAATGAGCAGATAACATGATATAACATGTTCTATCAAATAATCTTTTTATCTATGTATTATGCATATATATATATATATATATATATATATATATATATATATATATATATATATATATATATATATATATATATATATATATATATATATATATATATATATATATATATATATATATATATATATATATATATATATATATATATATATATATATATATATATATATATATATATATATATATATATATATATATATATATATACATATATATATACATATATATATACATATATATATATATATATATATATATATATATATATATATATATATATATATATATATATATATATATATATATATATATATATATATATATATATATATATATATATATATATATATATATATATATATATATATATATATATATATATATATATATATATATATATATATATATATATATATATATATATATATATATATATATATATATATATATATATATATATATATATATATATATATACGAAGAAGATAAAAAAATTACACTTAACTTAATTCATACTCATAAGGAGCTTACATATTGGTTAGTGTTTAGCGTTCTTCGTAAATATAAATTAAGCTATAAATTTACATTCCGTCACGTGACACCACGTACAAGGCAAGGTGGTATTACTACAATACTGTCACGTCCTAGGCGTAGGACTGTGTTCGAAAATAATTAAAAAATATTTTAAATATACTTGTTGTAATGCAAAGCGCTAGAATGATACTTAATACATATATAGGTAGTTATTAAAATTATAGTTTCACGCTCTATCCCGCATATGATATGGCATATAGAGGGACCTAATGTTAAGACACTCCGTTTACCACTTTTCTTAAATTTTTATACATTGCGTGTTAAAAGTGACATGACAATGAAGTAATTTATCATCTCCGAGCGGGATTTGAACTCAATACCGTCGCAATCAGAGTAAGATAGTCTATATATATATATATATATATATATATATATATATATATATATATATATATATATAATATATATATATATATATATATATATATATATATATATATATATATATATATATATATATATATATATATATATATATATATATATATATCTATATATATATATATATATATATATATATATATATATATATATATATATATATATATATATATATATATATATATATATATATATATATAATATATATATATATATATATATATATATATATATATATATATATATATATATATATATATATATATATATATATATATATGGTTATTTTAATTATATACATTTTGACTTTTGGTAATGCCTTTAAAGGCGAAAAGGCGGATTAAAAAAAAAATTTTAGCCAATATTGAACTTGAATGATTCAAAAAAGCTTACCACACCCTATAGTCAGTATTACGACATTAAAATGATATTTCTATATAAAATAAAAACGTTCGCATACACGCATGCATATTAATTACTCTCCCCATATGCATACAAGTTTACATTTAAATGAGGTAGACATTGTCATTTGAAAAATGCTTAAAGAATTCCCCATACATCTATCTATCTACCTCTAGGCTATTAACAGCTATCCAAGTAATATCATCAAAATTATTACCAATAAAATAAAAGTTTATCAATTTGGTTCAATTAATGAATATTTGTATTTTATTAAATTGTAGAGGACCGTCGTGGCGCAGAGACGTAGCGACTGCCTGTAAACGCGATGGTTTGTAGGTTCGATTCCTCTTCGATTTTCGTTCGATTACTCGGGGAGGATGGATTTTTCTATTTCCATTTTTTCGCTCTGGAAGCTAGGCAAAGCGCAGTGTTGAGTTCCGCCACTCAACACACAATACCTCGAAATTGCCGGAAAGCAGGGACAATGCAACAGAGTGATTAAACACTAGGTTCCTATGATCCCTGCCATTCCCTCTGCCTACCCTGCCGTGTGCAGGATGAAGCGTGAAGCCACAAAAAAAAAAAAATTGTAATTTGCTTAAAACTTAAAAATTGTTATATTATTTCATTGTCATTCAATACAACAATTTTGTCCTCAATATATAAAATAAAACTGTAGTGAAATAGTGGCCTCTGCTTATAAATGTGATGGTTTGTGGGTTCGATTCCCACGAGCGTTCTGGTATCAAGACAAAGCAGTGTGTTGAGTTCCGCCACTTCGAGATGTCTCGAAAAGTGTAAAGCTTCGAACGGAGTGTTTCAACACTAGTTTCGTCAGTACTCCCCATATTGTTTGCTTACGTAACCAAACATTGGTTACGTACCTATATGCTTAGAGGCGCAGAGGGCGTCAGCTTGTAATCGTAACAGTTGGCGAATTCGATTCCCACTCACGGAGAATGGATATTTTGTTCCATTTTTCCTCAAAAACATCTCGACATTTGGTCCCTGCGACTCCTTCTGCCTACTTTGCTATATGCGGGATAAAGCGTGAATCTAAAAAAATTAAATATATGAAATCTTTACGATAGTTAAAGTGTAACGTCTTAAATTTTAGCAATTGTATAAATAAAGTAAAAATCTCTCTTTATTCATTTTAAGTTATAATTAAAGTTAATTCCAATTAAAATACACTAGTGCAAAACTCGAACCCTCGTGCGCCCGTGTGTCCAGTCCAGTCCAATGTCCCGCCTATATGGTGTCCATGAGGATGTAAAAAAAATTAAATTTTCCACTTTATTACACTTTACTATGGTGATGGTAGGACTATGGTATGGCTAAGGGATAGATGATTACAGTCATGCGTGAAGTAATACTAAGCAGTCGAGTCTAGTAACATTGTTGCAATTTTTTATAAGTAAACTTTTTTCTAAAGCTTCTTGCTTAGTTAATAATATAATTACATTATCTGTATACTGCTTCACGCTTTATCGTGCATATTGCAGGGTATGCAGAGGGAACTGCAGGAACCATATGAATCTAGTGTAAAGACACTCCGTTGCTTAGTCCCTGCTTTCTCCATCCCCGGTGTCCGCCTTTTTTGAGGCATTGCGTGTTGAGTGGCAAAACTCAACGCCGCGCTTTGCTTAGTTTCCAGAGCGTAGAAAATGGAAATAGAAAAATCCATCTTTCCCGAGTGGGAATTGAACCCTCAGACCATGGCGTTTACAGGCAGACGCTTATGTCTTTGCGCCACGCCGGTCCCCGTCTTCGATTTTAATAATCAATTTTCGTTAAAGCTTAAACGCTATAAGTTAGCTTTAGAGCTTTTCATTATGTCATATTTGTAGAACATCTTCTTACTTGTAGTGATAAGGCTGCTAATGTACATAAGTTATGTTAAGGCATGAGTAGAAAGATTAATATAGAAATAGAAAAATAGCATTCTCTCTCGCCAAACGATTGTTCTTTGTAATGGTCTTTGGGTAGCGGAAATTTGTAAAAATCTCCCTACAGAGATGCTAACAACGGAATAACTTGCATAAAGCATAATAGAATTTCTACGCGTGATTATGAACGCACGGCTTAGTGCTTAGTGATCAGAGTGCTTCCACGGTTCGCAAATGGCAGAGGTTCTAATCCCGCTGCGTTCAAATTTATATATATTTTCTCTAAATACAAAATACAATTTTCATGTTATAAAAAATATAATTTTTCTTTACTTTCTCTCACAATTAACATGCTTACACAGTTGTGGTCACTTACATAGTTCACACATTAAATTACATAAACAATCCGGTAATTATGAGAGACAGGAGCCTAAACTAAGATTCCTTGTGTCTTAGGTCTCCTGGGCCTCACCACTTAGATTGCACTGAACTTCCACTGCAATATTGTTAAGCGTATACATATAAAAGGGTGATGTGTATGTCTGTGTGTGTGTGTATGTATGTGTGTGTGTGTGTGTGTATGTATGTGTGTGTATGCTTGTGTGTGTGTGTGTGTGTTATAAAATATATTGCCTTTAAATATAAAATTACAAGAAAAAAACAAATAAACGTACGGACAAACTGTTGGTTTAAATGATTATACAAAGATTACAATCTAAGTTATTTGAATACGTCTATGTTTGTAATTTCACGCTCTTTACTTAAGTATTTATGCAAAAAGTAACATTTTTATTGTTTAGGAAACACGTGTTAATTCTATAGAATTTATTAGAAACTGGCAATTAAACATTTTTTTTATATATTAGATATACATGTATATATAAGCAGTGTCTGCTGGTAAACGCGACGGTATGTAGGTTCGATTCCCAGTCGGGGAGGGTGGATTATTACATTTCTTTTTTCTTCTCTCTGGTAACTGGCGTGGCGTTGAGTTCCGCCACTCAACACGCAATGCTTCGAAATACGACAAGTGGGACAACGGGGAACGGAGAGTGCTTTTACACTAGGTTCTTACGGATCCTGCGGTTCTCTCTGTCTACCCTAATATAGCAAAATAAAATATAGGTAAGCACAAAGTTTGTTAGTTAGAACTTTCCTTTGCACATGGCAGGTTATTCAGAGGAACTATATGAACCTAGTGTTAAGACACTCCGTTGCTTAGTCCCTGCTTTCTCCGTCTGCGCTTTCCGCCGTTTTTCGAGGCATTGCGTCTTGAGTGGCGGAACTCAACGCCGCGCTTTACCTAGTTTGCCAGAGCGAAGAAAATGGAAATAGAAAAATCCATCTTCTCCGACTGGGGATCGAACCAAGAAACCATCGCGTTACAGGCAGGCGTTGCGCCTCTACGCTACGACGGTCCTCAAAAAAAAGAATGTTGTCTCATACAAAAGGTCATATAGCAAAAGAACTTGTAACAAAAACCAATCACCATAGAAGATCTATCAAATATTACAATGATCTAAATTCTAAACAATACTCGTACACGCAATACTGTACCAGCCGGTGTAATTCGATATCGAAGCTTTGTTCTAACCGATGAAGCAGCCTAATTAATAGCCGGCCATTGTGTGTAACCGCTTCTGTAATTATATTTTAGTAGAGAATTATATGAGAATTAAACTATATGGTAGTTTGTTCATTATTTTTAATATATAACATATGAAATATTTGTAGACCTCGAAAAGGCGCAAAGCGGAGAACGGAGTATCGTAACACTAGGTTCCCAACTTTGCCTAATATTTATGTGCAAGCGTGAAAATGTAAAAAGAGATAGATTTGTTATTCATTATTTGCTTGTATTGAATAAATTCAAAAACAACTAAACTGAATTTGATGGAATTTTGAAATAGATAGATCTTAAGCCCCAAGAAGTCCTCGCCTCATTTTGACATTAAAAGGTTAACATTGTAATGAAATGAGATGAGGAGTAAAAAGTACCTTAATACTAAGTAAAATAACGTTTATCAGCGCCGTAACGATCTACTAAAGAGTATAAATTAAAAATAATCAAAAATATGAGAAAAGTTGTGAGTGTTTTGCAGTTACTTCAATCTGTTTGACAGGTAGATGTAGTATGGTTATATTGTGCATAATATACATTTTATTCGTATAATATCGCATATTGCCGTAGGTTGTTTAATAGTGTCAAGTCACTCTGAGCTCTGTCAGGTCTCTGCTCTTTTATAGCCAGTGACGCAACTCATCCGAGTTCTCATTTTTATATATTACAATGTCCCACACTCCGCTGACATTAAGAATAAGTTACCACGAAGTACTATTGATAGCAAACGCTTAAAGACAAAAAAGTATTAGCAAATAGAAAACATCATAAATATAATGTATACATAGGTGTTATGTGAAATACATAAATAAAACATATAGGAATATGAAAACAACGGGATTTGAACCCTTACCTCTCGGTCGGTCTTCATTTTCTTCTATTCTTAGTGTGAAAATATTTTTACCTTTTATATGTTAAAATATATTTTCTAAGGACAGGTCATATCACTAGTTCAAAAGTTTCTTAAATAAAGCTTAATTAGTAGGTCAGTAAACACGAGGTCCCAATACACTGTTGAGTATAATCTATGGCTGTATACAATTATGTCTTTATTATAGTTTGGATGGGTTCATCTAAATTAAATGATATATGTACATATTGTGTAATACATTGAGGCTTTGTGGCATTATTAAATTGGTAAAGTTAAAGAATGCAGCTTCTTTGTCCTGAAGCAAGTAGATAAATATTTTATTTCCAAATATTTAAATCTAAAGTTTAGATTGAACCGAAACATTGAACTGATAATAATAAATAAAAATATATATAAAACACAAAAAAAACAAAAAAAAATATAGAAATGATTCCTCGATTTTTTAGGGCCTGAGGACAGTCGAGGCGCAGACGCGTACTGTCTCTCTGTAAACGCGACGGTTTGTGGGTTCGATTTCCCCTCGGTGAAGATAGAATTTTCTATTTCCTTTTTCTTCGCTCTGGAATCTAGACAAAGCGTGGCGTTGAGTTCCGCCAATCAACATGTAATATCTCGAAAAGCGGAGTAAAAGCAGGGACTAAGCAACGTAGTGTCTTAACACTGGGATCCTATGGTTTCTGCAGTTCCCTCTGCCTACCCTGCCATGAGCGGAATAAAGCGTGAACATATAAAAAAAGGTTTAATTGTGAACACATGGAATGCTCTATGTACCATTGTCGTATTATAAGTGACACTTGCAAAATTAATACTAATTGAATGACTTAAAAACTATTAAAATCAACGAACCTGTTGGGTTTCTACAATTTCATTGGAACAAACGTACATACATACATAGACTAATAAATACATTACTATTATTTACTTAATTTACTTTATAATTTTAGTACTAGTTACTGCTTATATATTTATTTTTATTATTGATTTATCAATCATACTTGTCAAACAGTTTAATGTCAAGTTCGATGCGTTAGTATTGTGGCACAGATTATAAATTATCACTCCAATAGTAAGATAGTATACCTACTTTTGGTGTCTTGCTTATTATTTTAATTTTATCTTACTTGTTAGTATTTTTTGTGTGGTTTTACTTTCTTTTATTTAATTAATTTATTTGAAATTTTCCTTTTTGTTCATGTTTTTATTTTTATTAATCTTGTAAGTGATTTTACTTTTGTTATTTGTTTTTGATTTCTTTCTTGCAACTGGCGGGTATGTTGTATAGTTTTAGTTTTTTATTTTTATTATTATTATTATTTTTTTTTATTGTAGTTAGAATTGTTTTTATATATATTTAATATTTATTTTATATATATTTAATATTTATTTTGATCTATATTTAACATTTATATTTATTTGCTTATTATATTATATTGTATTATATTACATATATTGTGTTAATTATTTATATATTTATAAAAATTGTTTACACATATTTCATAGTAGTATACTCATAAATGGATCTTATCGATAATAGTGACAATTCCTTTCTTTCCTTATCTTCTATGTCCGAAGGCATTGACAGCAATGAAAGTTTCCATAGCATTCCATCGCTTAATGAAAATCTTAATTCTTACTTCTCGGATGTACCGAAAAATTTTAACATAGTCCATATTAACGCTCAGAGTATTCCAGCACATTATCCTGATTTGTTGTCATCTTTCAATAGTAAAAACTTGCATGCTATTTTAGTCTCTGAGTCATGGCTAAGGCCTTGCTTACAGTCAACCTCTTACTCATTACCAGGGTTTCAATTGATTAGGAATGATCGGATGGGACGAGTTGGCGGTGGTGTAGCAATTTACCTGCGTGCTCACATTCCTTTTACAATTGTGAATACATCACAGTCACTGGACAGTGCATGTGCTGAACATTTATTCATTGAAGTCATTTTAAACCACTGTAAACTACTTCTTGGAGTTTTTTACAGTCCCAATCTTACTGTTGATTATTTCGCGTCATTTGAAACCCTGGTGGATCAACTTATGCCATCTTATGAGCACACTTTGATCATGGGTGACTTTAACACCTGCTTACTTAAAAGAGACTATCGAGCTTCCCGTCTGCAATCTGTAGTAAATTCTGCCAATTTAAGTGTGTTACCTTTAGCACCAACTCATCACTTTCCAAATTCTAATCCTTCACTTCTTGATCTAATTATAGTATCATCCACTGATCATGTTGCGAAGCATGGTCAGTGTCCTGCACTGGCATTCTCTTATCATGATCTCATTTATGTATCTTATAAAGTTAGACCTCCAAAAGCTAAATCAAGAATCCTTCTCCTGCGCAATTTTGGAGGTATGGATTTGGAACGTTTACGTGAAGATGCCAATAAAATTGATTGGTCTATCATTGACGAAGCGAATACTGTTGACGAGCAAGTAAATATTTTCAATTCCTTTCTAATCAAGCTCTACGATACTCATGCTCCAGTACGTCCGGTTAGAATGAAACATCTACCTGCTCCATGGCTTACGGAAGATATTAAAAAACTTCAAATCAAGAAAAATAATGCTAAGTCTAAATATATCTCTGACTCAAGTGACACTAATAGAGAAAAATATGTGAGAGCACGAAATCGTTGCAACAGGGTCTGTAGGGATAGTCAACGACGCCATATCTATAAATCAATAGTTGATGAAGATGATCCAGCAAAAGTCTGGAAATTTCTTAAATCATTCGGAGTTGGTAAAACTAAGCATGTTGTCCACACTAAAAATTTAGATCTCAATTCTCTTAATCGATATTTCTCTTTTTCTAGTACAATTGATAGTACAAATAAATTAGACACTTTAAATCATCTTTCTACTTTACCGACTCCCGAAGTCCTTCCTTTTAAGTTTAATCAATTCACTGTAAGTGATGTTAAAAGAAATATTATGGCTATTAAAACGGATGCAGTCGGTGCTGATTGCATTAGTCGTAAAATGATCATTCCTTTATTAGACCTATTAGCTCCAATAATCACAACTATCCTTAATCGTTCCATACTCCATGGTGATTTCCCGTCTATCTGGAAAGATGCTCAAATTATTCCCTTACCCAAAAAATGTAACCCTACTTCCTTTTCTGATTATCGTCCTATTTCCATTCTTCCATTGCTATCAAAAGTGCTTGAACGTCTTGTTCATAAACAACTAAACGTATTTTTATTAAAACATAACTTTTTAAATCCTTTGCAGTCCGGCTTTCGATTTGGTCATAGTACGACTACTGCATTAGTCAAAATCACCGATGACATCCGTCGGGGTATGGAAAATCAGAGAGTTACAGTGTTGACGTTGTTAGACTTCAGTAACGCCTTCAACACTGTTGATTTAGATATACTTCTTGCTATACTAATTTCTTTTAATATATCTCCTGAGGTGGTTGATTGGTTTCGTTCTTACTTGTTCGGACGCCGTCAGCGCATTAAAATAGAAGATTCTTTTTCTGAATGGTCACTTACCTGTGCTGGCGTCCCTCAAGGTGGCGTGTTGTCTCCTCTTCTATTTTCAATATTTATTAATTCAATTTGTCAAAAAATCACTTCTCTCTACCACCTGTATGCTGACGATTTACAAATTTACTCACAAGGTTCTCTCGCTGAACTACCAGTAACTATCAAAAAAATAAACAAGGACCTTGAGACAATTTCAACTTGGTGCAAATATTTTGGGTTAACGATAAATCCTTTAAAAACAAAAGCAATTATAATCGGCAGTCCCAAATTATTGGCGAAAATTGATAAATCGCAAATGACACCTTTAGTGATCAATGGATCCTGTATTCCATTTACCGAATCGGTAAGAAATTTAAGTGTCATTATGGATCAGTATTTGTCTTGGGAATCACAAGTGGGAGAGATTAATAGAAAAAAATATGCTGCATCGTCGAGCCTACGTAGGCTACGTAATTTCCTACCACTACCCACCAAAATTGCCTTGGCTAACTCACTCCTATTACCAATTCTTGATTATGCTGATATTTGTTATCTTGACATTAAGGAGGAGCTATTGAATAAACTTGAGCGGCTTCAAAATCTTTGCATTAGGTTCGTATTCTGTGTACGTAAATATGAACATATCTCCGAGTTTCGAAATAAGCTTAAGTGGCTCCCTATTCGCCTTCGCAGGAATACTCACATACTTCATCTTCTCTATTCAGTGCTGTTTAATCCTTCTACTCCCCCATATTTGAAGGAACAGTTTAAGTTCCTTCATGACACCCACTCCCGTTCCTTACGTTCCGATAATAACTTACTACTTGAAATTCCTCTTCACTCTTCCTCTTTTTACTCCAATTCCTTTACTGTAAAAGCTGCCAAACTATGGAATACTATTCCTATTAAGATCAGGCGTGCTAAAGTTTACACATTTTTAAAAAGAGGCTTAAAAATCATTTTTTAAGCCTGTAATATTGTATTTTTTTAATTCTTAATTATTTTTTCTTTTTGTTGAGATCTTGATTTGTACGGGGTATTGGTATGGATTAGTTGCAATGTAGTATAATGTATGTCATGTGTGTAGTTTTATATATAAATATATATGTATCTATGTGTATGTATGTATATGAAAGTGTGTATGTATGTGTATATATGTATATGTATGTATGTGTATATATGTATATGTATGTATGTGTATATATGTGTATGTATGTGTATATATATGTATGTATATGTATATATATTTATGTATTTCTTTATTAATGCACCGCCCATCCTTATACAACTCCAACTTCCAAAGGTTGCCTGGAAGAGATCGCTTTAAGCGATAAGGTCGCCTAGTTGTACTTCTTTTATTTTATTATTTACTTTTTTGCTCTTTAATTTAAGTTGTGCAATAAAGTATATTTATTATTATTATTATTATTACCCTTTTTAACGTCATACAGCCGTTCAAAACAGACAAATATTATAAAAAAATGGTCACAAATCATAGAAACATATATATGTGCATATGTAACATATATATGTGTAATGATTTCTATATGTCTAACAATGATGATCTCAGAAGGCAGAGCTGTTTCCGTCGATTAGCGGTAATTGTGGCTATAGCTTGCATACTATGAGATATTAAATACTTCTTGTGACAAAGGATTTTGATGAATACCTGACCTTGGCTTGTGGTTTTCTATGTATTTTAATGTATATTATGATAATTCACTTTTAGCTTCACGCTGTAACACGCATTTAGCACGGTCGACAGTGGGAACCACAGGAGCCGTGGGAACCTAGTGTTAAGACACTCCGTTTCTCCTTTTTCCCAATTTTACATTGAAAGATATACTTTTAACCAGAGTAAGAAACTTCCCCAAAAAGGGATTGAATCCAGCATATTATAGTTAGTAGCACCGAAATACTACAGCACATCACAGCTTTACTTATATGACAGATATCTATTAAGATACGAGACCAAATATTCCCAGAAATATACAGCTAGCTTAAAAAAATAATGTACTTAAATTGACTAGTGATGGTTGTGAATGTACCTGCAGATTAATTGACCTAGATGTTTGGACAGTCTGTAAGCACTGGTTCCAATGTACATTTTAGTTTGATACAAATTAAAATTAACAGAATAACTTAAATCTTCTTTAAATCTTCGATATATATATATATATATATATATATATATATATATATATATATATATATATATATATATATATATATATATATATATATATATATATATGTATGTATATATATATATATATATATATATATATATATATATATATATATATATATATATATATATATATATATATATATATATATATATATATATATATATATATATATATATATATATATATATATATATATATATGTGCTTGAACTTAACATCATTTTCTCTGACCAGCTAAAAGTAATTCAGTTGCTTGTGTAAGCCTTACTTTGAGGCTTCACTGTGAGGTCAAAAATCCGAACTATGTTAATGTATCATCATTTCAAATGCCGCTAAGAGACTAAAGACAGGAGACACGGTGTGGAGTGTTCAATCACTCCGTGGCGAATGGCTACAGTCGACGTTCTAAACGCTTTTCCCAAAGTCGTCATTAACGTATTGGTGTGGTTTAATTTATAGGATTTAAGCGATCATTATATATTTTAGTCTATTCGATTTTTACAAAGATGTTTTCTTCTTATGATTACCTAGCTCTCTCTTTATGATTTCAAACAGGACGTTTCTAATAATTGTATTTTAGCATATTTTTTTATGTAGAAAAAATAACAAATGCAAGATACAAGACAGAACTATTGCCATCTTTGTGATTTGTAACGGCGTAAAATAAAATATAATTATATGTAACACAACATATATATTTTGTTTTCAAAATGGTTACTAACTATATGTTCAAACAACTTCAAAACAATGAAAATAAACAATAAAAAAATTGACTGATTCATACATATATAGTACTTATTTAGTATTTCAAAATTGTTATTTCCTGAATTATTGTCTCTAGGTATTTTTTTAGCTCTTATCCTATGTATATATTTAGTAACTTTCAATTTATCTTTGACTACCACCACTAAAAGATGACCATCGTGGCGCAACGGCATAGCCTCTGCTTATGAACGTTTTTGGGTTCAATTTCCACTCGGACAATATGGATTGCTTCATTTCCATTTCCTTTGCTCTAGTACTAACTAAGCAAAGAGTGGCGCTGAGTTCTGCCACTGAACGCGTAATGCCTCCAAAAAGCTTTGCGTGGGGAACGAAGTGTCTAAACACTAAATTCCAGCAGTCCCTGCAGTTCCATCTGCCTAACCTGCTATCTAGACTACGACTTTATTTCAATCGGTATCATAAATAAATAAATTTAAGTTCAAAATCGCTTTTACTTTTATTCACTCAACACGCAATGCCTCGAAAAAAGGCGGAAAGCGGGGACGGAGAAAGCAGGGACTAAGCAACGGAGTGTCTTAACACTGGGTTCCCACGGTTCCTGCAGTTCCCTCTGCCTACGCTGCTATATGCGGGAAAAAAATCTAAAAAGCTTTTAACTTGACCCCTCATCAGCAACTGAGGCGGGTTCTTTCCGCGTAACAAGAGCGTGTGTCAAATTTAATACATATTAGTGACCGCGACGTTCCCTCGCATTCCTTACTTACAAATGGTGCGATTATAATTTTATAGATGATATCCGAGTTTCGAAGACGCTGATTGATGTTTCGTGAAGAGAAAGAGTCTGGACTTTCTACTTTTTGTGTGAAATCAAAGGCTAAGGTCGTAGATTCGATTTCGATACGCAGAAATGACGATTACTTATGTAATGTTAGTAATTTTTAGTCTGATAAAAGCTGCGTTGAGTTCCGCTATCTAAGCGGAGAATTTTAATTATTTTTTTTAACTACACCTTCACCTATTATATAATTTATTTTATTAATTTAAAAAAATACAGGTCAACATATTGTTAAGTTACTATATAAAGTAAGAAAAGAATATAGGACCGTCGTGGCGCAGAGGCGCAGCGTCTGCCTGTAATGCGACGGTTTCTGGGTTCGATCCCCAGTCGGAGAAGATGGATTTTTCTATTTCCATTTTCTTCGCTCTGGCAAATTAGGCAAAGCGCGGCGTTGAGTTTCGCCTCTCAACACGCAATGCCTCGAAAATGGCGGAAAACGGGGACGGATAAAAGCAGGGACTAAGCAACGGAGTGTCTTAACACTAGGTTCGTATGGTTCCTGCAGTTCCCTCTGCCTACAATATAGGACAAATATTATAAATCAGGATTAAAGTTGATTTACTTCAAACGAGATTCGAACTCTCTACCTCCCCTGTCACTGGTTAGAAATATATCAAATAATCGATACTGTTAATTATAAATCACTCGTTGATGCTAGCAAACACATCAAACGAGGATCAATCTTCGTTTCCGATTTAATGAGAACTGTGGAAGGTGGACAGTGGACACCCAATTCTATAATCTAAATTAAAATCTGACTAAAAAAAATTCCAATATTTACAGTGAACCAATCTCTCTCTCTTCATCTCTAAAATTTTAAATATTATGTATTATTATTTCTTTCGTCGAATAAATAGCAACAGATTTGCTTAAAAAAAACATACACTTCTCTAAAAATCTCAAATGACCAAATAACCAAATAAATATTATCGAGAAAAATCAAGAGGGTGCAGGCTCAAATCCTGCTGCGTTCAAATATATATATATATATATATATATATATATATATATATATATATATATATATATATATATATATATATATATATATATATATATATATATATATATATATATATATATATATATATATATATATATATATATATATATATATATATATATATATATATATATATATATATATATATATATATATATATATATATATATATATATATATTTAGTAGTAGTTTAAGTATTTTCTATCTTCAGTATGTACTAACAATTTAAAAACTATAAAAAATCAAAATCATATAAAAAAAATCGATAATTTCCACTAATATATGAAGTAAAATAGTCTATAACGTATCAATTCAACGTAATGACCGGTTGTAGACCGCCTGTGGGACACTAAGTGTTATTAATGCTGCCCCCGCGGCAAATTAGACTTGCAGGTGTCAAAAGATGTAGTATATACAAAAAAGGTCATCAAACATAAAACGTATGAGCAAAGATTATCTGACAGATACGAGAGAAGAGCTTTTACTTTCAATATTGGCTTTTGTTGTGCAGTTCATATAACTTTTATAAAAAAATATAAAGATTATAGAGCTTTTAGATACATGCTTCGTCCAGCACATGGCAGGGTAGACAGAGGGAACCGCAGGAACTATAGGAACCTAGTGTTAACCGTTTCCAGCATTCCGCCGTTTCCAGGTATTGCGTGTTAAGAAGTTTTTTATTCTTTTTTTAAAATTTCACCTTTATCTCGCATATGACTAGAGAGAATTTAGTGTAAACACTCCGTTTTCCTGCAGGATCTCTAGAGCGTGTTATAGCAGGTAAATGTAATTCTTTTCCAAAAGTTTCAATTGAACCTCTAACCAACCGAACATTTTGCAATAAATCCTTATTAATAGTAAAAAAACGTACTTTAAAATAGTTGGAGAAGTAAAATAATTGTAAACTAACACTCACTGTTACACTTACTGCCCGCTTTTCATCCAATTTTCATTAGCGGAACTCAACGCCGTACGTAACATATAAAAAAGTTCCATAACATTTAAAAACCTGTCGTTTGAACAATTTAAAGTTGAAATCAAAATAAACAAGCTTGCAAAGCTCTCTATTCTATACAAAAGTATTGTAATTACTATAACTTGTGGTATTAAACGTTGTTAATGTGAACTTGGGTGGCTAATCGTCATTTTGCATTTCATGTACAATTATATTTATATATTTATACTTTATCTATGTTTTCCGTCGGTTGTTACTTTGCCTTATATATAACATATCGTTAATATGTCATAAACGTTTTTTTACTTTTAATATGTTAATCTACACTAAGAATAGAAAAATATATAAAGAAAATATACAAAAAAGTGAACACATCAGGATTCGAACCCGCGCCTCATGGAAAACGTCCAAGCTAAGCTAAACTCTAAACACTAAGCCATAACATCTTTACAATCAAAATTTTAACATTTTCTTTAAATATCATAAACATATTTTTATTAGGTAATACCGTCAAATCCTATATACAATATGTATAAGACAAGCGAAAAGTGGAGAGCGGAGTCACTAAATATTACGTACCTAATGGCAATCCTAATCACAAAGCAAGCGATATCTTATTTTATATTCTTTTTTATCTGTCTTGTCTTCACGCTTTATTCCGCCCATGGCAGAGTAGGCAGAGGGAACTGCAGGAACCATAGGAGCCTAGTGTTAAAACATTCCTTTGCTTAGTCCCTGCTTTCTCCGTCACTTATCTTATAACATAATAAAACCGAATGGGATATCTGTTGAAATCCTAGTATAGGATACCACGTTAACTCGTGTTTTTATCGTGATGAAAATATTAAATCAGTCGGTCGGGGCGCGATGATTTATTGACACTTCGCTGTACAACTCTCATTCGCTAGAGTTTTTAGACCAATAAAGTGCTTGTTAAATTATGCCTTTTTAATAAATTACATGCATCGTGGTGACATTTAGTAGTTTAGTTGACTAAGCCTTTGCCTCCGACTTTACTTGTTTTCCTTTTATGTCTTCACGCTTTATCCCGCATGGCAGGGTAGGCAGAGGGAACTGTAGAGACGTGGGAAACCAGTGTTAAGATTACTCCGTTGCTTAGTCCCTGCTTTCTCCGTCCCCGCTACATTATATATTTAGTTATATAAGATATTTATGGTTTATATATCCTATACATTTTAAATTCTTACCAAATTTGACATATGTACTTACTATACGACTAAAAATTTTCACTTTAAGCTCTAAGAAACTATAGAGTTGGCTATTTCAAACTAATTTCATTTTAAAACTTGACGTGACCTCACGAAAAATTATCTTGGCAGACGGATAGGGAGGATTTCGTTATTTTCTCATGATGTATGAAACTCTAAGAACAATCACTGTCCTCAATCAGTTCTCCATAGCAAACAGCTGCGGAGTAAATCCATCTAACTGACAGAACAAAACTTCACTTACTTTAGTTTTACGCAGTTAAATTAACTATTTTACTTTCGAGTTATAGACGCGGCGCTTTTGAGGCTTGTACAGTGTAATTCGTATAGTTATTAGTTTCCATGGACTTGTTTATATGTGACATACTTGTGTTACGTTTTTTGTTTTTAGTTTTGACCGCATCGAGATTTCAACTCGCGTTTTAAGGAAACCGTCCAAGCTGTGAACTAAGTCAAGGGTTCTTCATCAGGCTACGTCGAAATTTTCATATGTTCTTTAAAATATATAGCGTTTTTTTATTTCTTTCTGTATTATTGTGACGTTTTCCGAAAATATAATCTCTGATTGGGACAAAGTAACAGTTTTCCGCTTAAAATCTATGACTAATGAATGCCCTAAATCTATCTATCTGCCTATCCTGCTATATGCGGGATAAGGCGTGAAAGTTACTTGTACATCACTGTATCACTAATACTGTTATACGATATATGTATATGAAAACAGCCCTAATCTTATCACTTGTACCAATGAATATTTGACGTCGGTGCTTTTTGAAGTCAGTGATTGTAATGACTAAGGTGCGTCTGTTGAGTTACAATTAGGTACAAAACTTGAACGATGTTGAACTTCTTTTATTTTATATTATTGTGTATATATTATATGTATCAATAATTGTTTATAGCTTGACACAATATATCATGTAAGATATATTTTAATAATAAAGTAGGTAAGGATTCCGTTATACATTTTTCGCCGCGCTTTGTTTTGTTGCCTATGAAAATTTTTCATTCTCCTGAGTGGGGAACGAACCCGCGACCCGTGTGTTATAAAATAAATTAACAGTTATTAAAATTTGAAGCCACGTTCTTAACATGCGGCGCTAACTATTAACAACGAGACTAAATAGTGAAAATTATATCCAAGTTAGTGGTACATGAAATTTGATTTATTTGTTTTATTTTAATATTTTATTCCGTTTTAAATAGAATAAGCAGAGCAAATTTGGTGTCAAGACACTCTCTTCTCTATGTTTCTATGGAATTCCAAGCATATACTTTCAATAAAAAGAATAGGTAATATGGACTCTTCATCCTCATCATCATGTCAGACGTAGGACGTCCACTGCTGAACATATGCCTCCTCCAGGGACCTCCAGTGCGCCCTGTCTAATGCTATTCGCATCCAGTGGCTGCCTGCAACCCGCACCAAGTCGTCCGTCCACCTGGTAGGAGACCGTCCCACGCTGCGCTTGTCGACTCTCGTTCTAGCTGTATATTTAGAGGCAGTGCATAGCACTAGTTCATATTTGAGATTGTTAAAGGGAAATTCGTATCTACATAATATATGTTACTTAGTCGCTGCTTACTCCGTCCCCGCTTTCCGCCGTTTTCGAGGCATTGCGTGTTGAGTGGCGGAACTCAACGCCGCGCTTTGCCTTAGTTGCCAGAGCGAAGAAAATGGAAATAGAAAAATCCATTTTTCCCGACTGGGGATCGAACCCAGAAACCGTCGCGTTAGCCGCGTTACAGGCAGACGTTGCGCCTCTGCGCCACGACGGTCCTCAAAACTAAGTAACGGAGTGTCTTAACACTAGGTTCGTATGGTTCCCTGCACTTCCCTCTGCCTACCATGCCATGTGCGGGATAAAGCGTGAAGCTAAAAAAAAAATAATAATAATATATGTAGATACATGGTCCGTGTAGTAGGTTAGATTGTCCTTTGGCTTTTCTGAGGGTAGGTGTAAACCCTGCAATAAACTCTGTTTTAAAAATTTTGTACTAACTTTAAAAATAGATACAAAATATCGTTTAAGCGTTTTTGTTTAATTATCTTAACGCTCTTAATCTCACATATATTAGGGTAGGTAGAGGGAACCTCAGGGACTTTAAGAACCAAGTGTTGAGACACTCTGTTCCCTGATTTCGACTTTTTCGAGGCGTTGCATATTAAGTGACGGAACTCATAACCGTAGAGCGTAGAAAAAGGCTATAGAAAAATCCATCTTCACCAAGTAGGAATCGAACCCACAAATCGTTGCGTTTACAGGCAGACATTGTACCCCTGCGCTACGATTATCAATGCCTTTTTTTCTGTAAATATCTAAATAAATATGATCATTTTACTCTCATATTGCACACTATATATATTGCCCTATAGTTTTATGATTTAGAATATCGTGAACCGTCCAATCTATTTCCACGCGATTTCCTTTTCGCTCCATTCCGACATTTTTCATATACATATAAGTATATACATATATTAAATGAAAAAGCTCATAGTTTGAAAGAAATGGAAACCATGGTATTTGGTATTCAGTACAGCCTATTTGGTTGTGATTGAAATTTATTGGGAGTAATGTTACCTTCTGATAATTTAATCTTTATTCTGGAAATAGATAATATAGTTCAAAGTATAGCTAAGTTCAATTGTGTGTTTGTATGTGTGTGTGTGTGTGTGTGTGTGTGTGTAGTTTGCACTATTTATTACGTAATATACCAAAATTCATCACAAAATCGATTTATGTATTAGTGTTTGAGCTTAAGCTCTTAATATTAATATTCAACACAGACATATATGTATGTACACTGCAGCTACAACTCCTTTCTGATGGTATTTCAAATCGCGCTTTATATTTCCATGGTAAAACAATAAAACCCTTTTCCTAACAAGAACAGAACCCGTAACCAACTTCCTAAAAGTTCCACGATGACTTGATCTATATACAAAGATAGATGTAAGAGATCCAAATAAACGTGTTCAATTATCTCCAACTAAAGATACATTTATTTTTCCATTCATTCACTCATTCCCTCGCCATTATTAAGGTAACCAATCATAACATACATCAGTCAATCATTCAGACAAAGCCGGGTCCAGGCGGTTGTCAAACACATTCTTTTTCTCACGAACCTTTATAATAAGCCTCCTACTGTTCCTGCAGAGATGGTTTCGTCAAAATTTCTAAATAACTTCAACTAACGTTGCAAAGTCAACCTTGATGCCTTACATATAAGGTTTAAAGTAAGAAAAAGGTAGTATATTTGAAATTGGTTAGAGAATATGATCAGTTGCTATATAAAAGCATAAGCGACCAAATGTGTTCTGATAATTTGAATCTTAAATTCATATACATAGGGTTGCAAATGCAACGGAATAATTTATCTCTTATCATAATATACTCTACAAATAAAGTGTATAATCACTGTCATATTGGAGGCTAAATCGGAATAATACATCAGTGTTATTGTTTTGTATCGCCCACTGTTTTTCTAAATAATTGGGCGAGAAATCATGGAGATAGGGCAAATTATTAGTATGTGTCAAAACAACGATGTGTTTGGACTTCCACTGAGATGGCAGACGCGTATTGTTATTTATTTCCTCATTTGTCAGCGTCTTCTCGCTTAAAATACAGAAAATATATTTTAAAAGGATATATTGTTAGATAAAAACCCATGTCACTTATATAATACATATTTTTCTGCAATTATATATAGCATGTGTGCTATTATAAAAATATTTGTGTAATTTCTTTTGGGGTGTTTTAAGCCTGACGCTTTATTCCGCTCATAACAAGGTAGACAAAAAAAACCACAGGAACCATAGGAACCCAGTGTTAAGACACTCCGTCCCCCACTTTCCGCCTCTTAAGGCATTGCGTGTTGACTGGCGGAACTCAACTCAAGCGAGACGCTTACCTAGTTTCCAGAGCGAAAAAAAAAACACTATTGAAGAATTTATCTTCCCCGAGTGGCAATTGAACCCATAGACTGTTACGTTCACAATCAGACGCTGAGCCTCTGCGCGATCACTTTATTCTCTTTATTCTTCACTTCTCCGAGAGGCAATCAATCTACAATCATCATAACTTCTGTTTCTTTCCAACTATATCAAGCCATCGATTCCCATCTCAGCCGTACAAGATCGAATTCATTAAAAATCAACTAAAACAATCCATTTAATTTATTTCTCCAGCACAATTTAATACCACTATTTTGTAAGGAGTTTAAATCGAACCTCCAACCTTCAGAATACAGTCAATTGACAATACCCTACGCCAGTGTCACATTTCACGGGATTTGCACATTAGCTGGCATTATTCACGTATAGAGTTTCATTCGTTCACATGAGACCGTATTGAATGGATCACCATTCACCAAAACAAAGGGTAAATAAAATAATTAGTACGAGTGTTGAGTACCTGTAAGAAATATTGATATAATGGTATAAGATGACCGGAGACGGCTTGGTGTAAGTTATGAGGTGTTTGAACGTTGAACGACTGAAGTAAAATATATTATTAAAAAAGGCGGAAAGCAGGGAACGGAGTGTATTAACACTATGGTTATGGTTCCTGCGGTTCCCTCTCCTTACCTTGTGCGGGATATAGCGTGAAGCTATAAAATAAAAATTCTTGTATATTACATACCTACTGGTCTAAGGATATTGGATATTGCGTCGGTTAGCGGAGCTTAACGCCTGTATCTTGTGTTACTAAAAGATTTTTTTTAAATTTAAATATACATCAGAGCTAAGCTTCGCTACATTGACACATATAGTGTTAAAAAAGCAGATATATAACATATATGATATATATCTATATGCATACGTATATGTGTCAAAATAAAATTCATATATATATATATATATATATATATATATATATATATATATATATATATATATATATATATATATATATATATATATATATATATATATATATATATATATATATATATATATTTGGTCTGATTGTCACTTTACACCAAACACGATATATTGTTGTGACGAATTAATTTAGTTTTGAATACGCTTAGCGCTAACCAAGTAACCGCTATCAAATGTCGCTCAGCCTCTTAAGAACGGAAACGATCTTCCTTCTTTTAGCTTCGACGTTGATGGATTGGACTGCTTTCGGGGTTCCATAACAGGTGTGGGTTTTTAAATTTTTATATTTTTTGGTATCAATATATCTACATGATATCATATAGATATATTGACTCACAACTTTATATGTATATACATATAGTCTTAGATGTTAATGACTATAAAAGTTATGAATTCACATAATAAGATAAATTTACTATTATATATATATATATATATATATATATATATATATATATATATATATATATATATATATATATATATATATATATATATATATATATATATATATATATATATATATATATATATATATATATATATATATATATATATATATATATATATATATATATATATATATATATATATATATATATATAAAAGTATGTAAGGAACCCTTAGTTTGTATGACGTCCGTCTCTTGCCTCATATTAGTTAATACATATTAATGTATCTCAGAAGATTAGTGAGAGTAATATTCTTAAACCTTGTTAGAAAACGTACGGGTGGTAATCACCTATTGTTTTGTCATTTACGTATCTATTATGACTTAATGATTATATATATTATTATTTTCATACTATATAATTTGTCTATCCGACCGTATGTTGGAACCTAGGCGAACATAGGCCTCCCCCAAAGACCTCCAGTGCGCCCTATCTAATGCCATTTGCATTCAGTGGCTGCCTGCAACCCGGACCAAGTCGTCCGTCCACCTGGTAGGAGGCCGTCCGTCTGGTAGGCGAACGTGGTCTCCATTCGAGAACCTTTCTGCCCCAGCGACCGTCAGTTCTCCGTACTATGTGTCCTGCCCATTGCCACTTCAATTTACTAATTCATTGGGCTGTGTCGGTTACTTTGGTCCGTTTGCGGATGTCCTCGTTGTGCACATGAGCTTACAAAGAAATTTCGAGCGTACCCCTCTCACAGTACCTATGTGTAAGTTCAAGAGTGAAGGTCAAAATGCTGGTATGACGATGATGGTGATCTCATGAGGTTTCTTTTTTTTAATTTTTTTTTCAGCATGTACAACCTCATTTATGAAGAAGAATGAATGAATTAATGGGAATGATTTAAATTTTAGAAAAAAAAACTAAACAAAGTGAATTATTCAATGAATAAGAAAATAAATGACTTAATGAAAATAACCTTCAACTATTAAAACAAAAGAACCAAATATCTATTACAATTGTAATAAAAATATAATTTTAAACCAAGAAAAAATATTTTATTTTACAACAGGGTTAAATATTGTAGTGTTAAAATAAAACCAACTTAGTTTTAATTACACAGCAAAAGTTCAAAGTACAATAGTGCATAAAACGTGCAATTACTGCAGAGAATCACCTGAGCTTGAGCCCACCTCCCGGTCTGTCGCTTCTATTAATCAAGCTGCGATTCTTGTGAATGACAGGTAATATCGCTTATTCTGTGGCGCAAGATAGAGACGTGAGCTTCTTATTATGTATAAGCTTTTAAAAATAAAAAAATATCATTATATATTATATAAACACATACACACTCTCTAAGTCTACTTTGCGATATGTAGAGCAAAGTATATATACATACGCTCATCATTAACGCTCTATCCCTAGCGGGGTAGTCAGAGAGAACGGAGCGCCAAACGCTGCGGTCCCTGCATACCTCTTTCGCCTCGTCCACTGTCATTAACCTCTTCATACATGGTCTCCGGGGAGTCCTTATGCTTTTTACGTGACCTTCCTCCAGTATCTTCGATACTGTGTTTTCGAAAGTCAACCGAGGTCTCCCCTTACCTCTCTTACCACACACTTTTCCATCGTATATCTTTTTTACCATTCTTTCGTCACTCATTCTTTCGACGTGCCCAAACCACCTGAGCACATTCTTCTTCATTCTTACTATGACATCCTCGCCGGTACCTACCATCCTGTGTACCTCTTTGTTGTGGATTCGGTCAGCTAAGCTGACTCCGCATATCCTTCGAAGAGATCACATCTCCACAGCATTCATCTTTCTTTCATTCTTCTTCTGTAATACCCACGTTTCACTGCCATATACCAGCGTCGGAACCAAAACTGCATTGTGTACGGCCAAACGTGCAGCGACGCTGACGTTCTGCCGTCTCAACAAGGCAGCTAAGGCACCGTTCATTCTGTTACCGGCAGCAACACGTCTTTCCACATCCATTTCGTATCTACCATCTCTACTTAACATACTTCCCAAGTATACTACTTCATTCACTTGTTCTAATAAATTTCCATTCACGAAAATCTTGCAATCTGTCCTTTCCTCGTCTCTTTCAAATACCAGAACCTTTGTCTTACTTACATTCAGGCTTAGACCATTAGTTTCACACCCGTCTTTCAGAATGGTGACCAATGCCTGCAACTCGCTTTCTGATGATGCAATAAGCACTGCATCATCTGCGTACAACAAGCAATTTACCTTCAAGTCACCCACTTTTCCACCCATATCACTTTCTTTCAGTCCTTGGAGACAGGACTGAAAGAAAGTGATATGGGTATATATATGTATATATATATATATATATATATATATATATATATATATATATATATATATATATATATATATATATATATATATATATATATATATATATATATATATATATATATATATATATATATATATATATATATATATATATATATATATATATATATATATATATATATATATATATATATATATATATATATATATATATATATATATATATATATATATATATATATATATATATATATATATATATATATATATATATATATATATGATATAGTGTAAATTGATCTACATATATTAACATATATATCTTTTACCAGCTTTGCCTGAACGATGACAGAAAAATGAACTTTTATATGTCAGATAATTAAATAAATTAATACATTATTATTACCATACTAATACTAATATACATAATGCATCTTGATCATCATTAAGTAAATTACAAATCATCTCCAATTGATGAAAAACGGAGAACAGAGAAAAAAATTATATTCTCTTATTTTACCTATATAAGAAATTACATAGAGGCAACACTGTAGACATATGTATATACATATATTTTCACGCTATATCCCTAGAGGGTAGTCAGAGAGAACGGAGCGCCAAACTACCTGCATAAATCTTTCACCTGTCATTAACCTCTTCATACATGCTTTCCTAGGAATCCTCATGCTTTGTTACGTGATTTCCCTCCAGTATATTCAATAACATATTTTCAAAAGGCAGCCAAAGTCTTCCATTACCTCTCTTCACAACTCACTTGTGCTTTATATTTCTAACCTACCTTTTTATTAACACTTAATCTGGAATCCCTTAAAGGGAAAATAAATACACTCCCCCTATAAGCTAAGTAGGTCTCAATTTTCCAATTAACTCAAAAACTCATACAAAAACCGAATATTATTTAGAGTTTACACCATACTCTACATAACAGGGTTGCCATCTTAGCTCTACCGTGAATAGCTTCCCAGGTGGCTGATCTCTGTGTGAGAGGCGTGAATAATGCGAACTATAGGACACCTAGGCAAGTAAGAATTACTTCGTTAGACAGCCAAAGGAACGGCTATAGATGAAAAGTCAATCGATGAAAAGCTCTATTTATAAACTTTAAGCTATTCAATGATTTAAACTTGGTTACTAGTGTTTTTTAATGAGCTTAATTATTTGTTTATTTTATATATGATACAATAATAATATTTTTAACATTTAATGCTAAAGTAAGCGTCTCATAGAAATATTATGAAATAAACAACAGAAAATAAAACTATTATTTACAACTATTTATTCTTCATTCCTTGTTGTATATATTTTGTTTGTTTTTTTTTTAGCTTCACGCTTTATCCCGCGCATGGCAGGGTAGGCAGAGGGAACTGCAGGAACCATATGAACCTAGTGTCAAGACACTCCATTGTAAGCAGGGACTAACCTGCTTTCTCCGTTTTTAGTATAGAACGCTACGCAAATATAAACTTGCGTCCCAAATGAAAACAAAGAAGACACTCTAGTATACAATGATAAACATCCTAGGCATCTAGAATATACTTGTTATTCTACAAAAATTTGTACATATATATAAAGTTAGTAAAAGAATCCAACTTTATATATACGTAATATTTAGTATGTTTGATTTTAAAAAAAATTAAAAACCCACATAAGCAAAGCCGCTATCGGCACACTAGTTATACATATATATCACCACCCTGTATAAGTATAGAGTGGTCAATTTGACCCCCAAAATCGTGAACTTCAATCATCGATTCCACTCATTACAAGTGACCTGTGAGAATCACTACAAAACCACCGCAACAAATCGAGAAAACGTTTAATCGTTTGTGTTCACGCTTAATTCTATGACCCTCACTTTACCCTGTACTACGATATTTTAGTACAAGCCAAAAACATCTGTATTACATAGTCTAGACTGCTTTAACATATACAAAATAATAGAGACAAAAGAATTTTATCGTTATAGATTCAACAACCATGTATCGTAATACAGGGTGGACCCTTTATTTGATGAGAGGGTGCAATTCTTTAAGCACTTGCCAAAGATTAGTGTTCCGTATTTGCCGGAACTGACATACGGATTGATCTTTAGTTGATTGTCAATATATGTCAGAATATTACTTCTAATATAGAAAGTATTAGATTTACATTCGCCGAAAATTAGTTTAGAATGGGCGTTGATCTCTAAGCATCGCCATTTTTTTGTTTGGGGCAAAAATGGGTAAGTAGTGTCTAAACGTATGTATACGGGAAAGAGCGTGAAAAGCGCAGTTTATTTATTTTAATTTGCTAATTTAATTTCTACGTTTTTGGTACATGTGACCCAAACTTTTCTTCTTGCATTGAATATTAAAAAAGCATATTAAATTTAAGACAAAATGCGTTCAAGCTACATCTCAACAATAACGATGTTGAAATTTATAAAGTTGGCGACTAATTAAGCGCATATTAAAATTGCGTAATGGGTTTACATGAAAATAGCAATAATGTTGGGCACAAATGGGCAAAACGTCATAATTAACACCTTAAGTTATACTCATAGAAATATGAATTCGCAATTGTAAATAAAAGCTATTTCTTACAAGCAATATAATTTAAAACAGAGAGATGTAAAAAGAGGAGAGTTTTGCAAAGTCGTAATTTCTAACATAATATACATCAAATTACACGACAATTTGAATGTTTTTTAAGCTTCACGCTTTATCAACAACCAAACCAAACCACAGGAGCTGTAAGACTCTAGTATTAAAACGCTTTGTTCCCCGCTTTCCGCATTTTCGAGGCATTGCTAATTGAGTTGCGGAACTAAACGCCGAACGAAATGAAAATGAAATAATCCAGCCTCCCTGAGACGGAATCGAAGCCACAAACCATTGAATTTACAAGATACCGCCGCATCTCTGCTACGACGGTCCTCAATTGAAAATTTAAGTAATTCTTTATTTAGTTTACATTAAAAATATCCAAAACTATAAAACAAAACAACTTCTTTAACATGCCACATGTCAAAAATAAACACAAAAACGTTTGTTTATATGAGTATGTATGTATGTATATTAATTTAAAGGACTAGGGGAGTTGAGCACGCATTGTCTTTGCACTTGTAGTAATAGAGCTTTGCGCTTTTAGGATTCGAGTGGTGTAAATATTGTTTTAGTTCTTACTCTATTTAAAAAGCTTTTGTGTTTTGGATATTGTGTTATATCTAATAAAATATTATTTTAATGTTGTTTTTTTTTTTTAATTTTTCTGCAGGTTTAAGTTGAGCAGTGTTAAGGCTTTAAAGCGTGAAGTTCTGTCATTACGCGTTAAGTGGTAGAAATCAACTAGAATTTGTGTCAATTTTTAGAATTTTTTAAAGTATTACTACACATTTAGGAGAGAAAAAATAGTTAAAGAAAACATTTAAAATTTTAAATGTAGCAAGAATCGAACCCACGCCTCTTGGAAGCGGTTCAAATGTTCTAACCACTAAGCGTTCGATATGTTGCGTTGAAACGCTTATGAAATTTTTATATGCATCAAGTTTTTTTATGTTTTTTTTTTTGTTGTTCTTTCTAATAACTTTTGGGTCGTCTCTTTAGACATTTATATATATTTAGCTTTACACGGCCTTATTCATAAAAAAGTATTATAGAACATTTTAAGTATACTTTAGTTAAAACGCTCTTTAGGCTTATAGAACGTTCCATAAATGTTTGTATTCATAAACGCTTTATAAGCCTTCTATAACTAAAGTGTCAGTAATATGAGTTATAAGTTCACAATGTTGCCACTATACTGAAGTCGGTCGACTTGTTGCCGAAAATACCAGTAAATCCACAGATGATAAGTGACAAACGCATCGACATAGTATGACCACAGATAATATTACGTACAAAAATATATTGTTGGATCTGGCTTGACATATACACCAATGTTTATTTTATTTTAGTTTATAAACTTACTTAGTTTTTAAAAAAATAAGTCAAATGAAGTAAAACGACAAATAATTGAAAATTGTTTACACGTGGACAAGTATTACCTATGTTCTGTGCACCTTTCTTATGTATAATTTATCATTAATAAACTTGTTAATAACTAAATATAGTTAATAAATGTGGAACAAAATGTCAATTGTTATATTGTTTTGTTTACGAAACTGAAATTGACACTCTTGATGACAAGCGACTCGACGACGTCATATCAATGCTCATATTAGTATGAGCTATAATCAGCTGTTATATGAATCGGCCATCTTTGGAAGTTAAAACACTCTTATAGTAGGGTTCTCGGTTCTATAACTTTATGACAGGTTTATAGAACTGATTCGCACTAAAATGCTGTTATGAACAACGTTTTTTGACAACTGTACTACAGCCAGTCTATAAGCGTGCTCTAACTTTTTATGAATAAGGCCGACAGTCTCAGAATATAGGACTACCTTAAAACTAATTACAAGAGTTTAGAGGAATACAGCCAATCGTTTACGAAAACTGATTAACACGCTCCTACAAATGAAATATTCAAGTCCAGCAAATATCAAGACTAAATACCGCATTAAATTTTCATACGACACGTCCACTCGACCCTTCTTGATCCTAGCTCACTGGGATTTCTTTTGAAAATCTTCACTTTTTGTCTCTTTTCCTCGTACCATGATGTTGCTATGTGGAAGAGGGACATAGTCTTTATAGTCATGAAAATTGCATGCGTAGTTTGTCTGTTACATAAAATTGAATATACAAAGTGCTGCTCAAATCTCAGCTATCCCGGTGCCACATTACGTATAGAAATTATTAAATATAATTATTAAATTAAATATATATATATATATATATATATATATATATATATATATATATATATATATATATATATATATATATATATATATATATATATATATATATATATATATATATATATATATATATATATATATAGATATATATATATATATATATATATATATATATATATATATATATATATATATATATATATATATATATATATATATATATATATATATATAAAATAGAGGACCGTCGTGGCGCAGAGGCGCAACGTCTGACTGTAACGCGACGGTTTCTTGGTTCGATCCCCAGTCGGAAAAGAAAATGCCTTGAAAAAGGCGGAAAGTGGGAACGAAGAAATCAGGGATTAAGCAACGGAGTGTTTTAACACTAGGTTCCCACGGTCCCTGCAGTTCCCTCTGCCTACCCTGCCATGTGCGGGATAAAGCGTGAAGCTGAAAAAAATAACATAATATCTAAAAAGTGTCTTGACACTTGGTTCTCTTTCACTCTCCCTCTCTCTCCTTCCCTCTGTACTTAACGCAAAAGGTAATGTAAAACAAATAAATTAAAAACGTATTCATTATATTATCTATATATTTCAATTTGAAATCGCTTTTGTATACGTAATCGACCCCGTCGGGTATTAGACCCTGTAGCCCCAAAAGTATTAAACGTCCATGGTAGTGACAGGTTTAGTCCACTTGACGCGGTGACCGCTTGGATTTACTTGTAGTGTAAATCTCCTCAGATTTAGGAACGTAAGGACCGTTGTGGCGCAGAGGCGTAGCGTCTACCTGTAAACGCGAAGGTTTGTGAGTTCAATTCCCATGTTAGGAAGATGGATTTTTCTATTTCCATTTTCTTTGTTTTGGAAACTAGGCAAAGCGCGGTGTTAAGTTTCGCCACTTAACACGCAATGCCTCGAAAAAAGGACAAGTCAGGGACTAAGCAACGGAGTGTCTTAACTCTAGGTTTCTATAGTTCCTGTAGTTCCCTCTGCCTTACCTGTCATGTGCGGGATAAAACGTGAAGACAAAAAAAAACAAATTACTGACTGACTTTACTTTAGTGAATGATTTCACTTTAGTGACTGACTTTACTTTAGTACACTTTTTATGCAATTAATTTTACTATAAACAAGTATTTTTGAGGTGTTGTTAATTTTATTTTGCAAAGTTATGGTTACAAATTATTTTTTTTCTTATTTCAATTTCAATGGGTTCGATTCCTACTCGGAGAAGATGAATTTTGTCATTTTCATTTTCTTCGCTCTGGCAATAAGGCAAAGCGTGGCGATTGAGTTCCTATTCGCAATATGCAATGCCTTGAAAAAGACGGAAAGCAGAGAACGGAGTGTCACTAAGTTCCTATAGTTTCTGCGGTTCCCTCTGCCTACTATTGCCAAAGCCAAAGCTATAAAAAAATGACTGACTTTTGACTTTGAAACAAACGTTTACAGGCGGACATATATGTATACAAAGTTCGAATATTATTTAATACTTAACATTTAATATAATTTGAAATCAAACTTTAACCCCGGTCCGAGATGCCTATCAGTGTCCCGCTGCGCCCCGACGTATATTGAGAGATCTTGTATAAATTGAATCGCATCGAAATAGGGTGGACGTAGACGTGTGACGTGAGGATAACGTCTCGAGAATTTTATTGACCGTTTCAAATTAACTGTAGTATACACAGTGGTGTTGTTAAGAAATATATTTGGAAAAAATGTATACTAATGTTTTAAAATAAAGTGTATGTTTGGTTGTGTGTGCTATATCTCAGGAAAAAAATCCTGCAAATGTTTTGTTTATAATAATAATAATAATATTTTACAATAATAACATACATACAAACATATATATATATATATATATATATATATATATATATATATATATATATATATATATATATATATATATATATATATATATATATATATATATATATATATATATATATATATATATATATATATATATATATATATATAATATATATATATATATATATATATATATATATATATATATATATATATATATAAATATATATATATATATATATATATATATATATATATATATATATATATATATATATATATATATATATATATATATATATATATATATATATATATATATATATATAAATGAATATAGAAAACACGACGGTTCGTGGGTTCGATCCCGTTCGGAGAGAGCGGACTTTTCCATTTCCAATTACTTCGCACTGGCAACTAGGCAAAGCAAGGCGTCGAGTTCTACCACTCAACACAGAGTGTCTTGACACTACATTCTTATAATTCCTGCAATTCCCTTCTTTGAGCGTCTACCTTGCTTTGAGCGTAATAAAGCGTGAAACAAAAAAAAATACTAAATTAACTTATAGCAGATGACAAATATATATTAATATATTTTTCTATATTTTCTTCACGTACCGCAGAGAAGCTTAGTAACAGGTATATTTGCCGTTGCCCGCTAACTACGATATTGTTAGTCATCGTGAATAAGTGGGACAGCTTCTGAGTGTTAACGCAATTATATCCCCCGCTCTGGTTTGACAGAATCTGGAACTCAAGTGGAAAGCATAGGGCAGAGTGTCCTAATACTATATATACCTGCTATATGGATACATTTTCTAGGTTCATAAAACTCACAAGCTTTGGTCACTTAACAAATAGCTTGAACAGAAGAAACTTAGTGTTAAGGCACTGTGTCCCATTTTTAAAAAAAAGTAAAGTAACTCAAAATCACGCTTTCCCAGAAACTTTTAACGAAATAGCTCACTCTCCCCAAATGGGAATCGAACCCTCAATCCTAGTTTACAGACGTTTAGAGCCACTCAAGTCGACTTAATCTAAAATATGATTAAAGCTTTTTATATGACGCAAGTTCAAAAACAATTGCCGTATCTTCAAAGACACTGGCGTCTCGTCAGATCATCCACATTACGCGATTACTCGTTTTTGTTCAGTATCTATGCTTGCCAATTAATGTTCTAACACACCTTTTAACGGAACCGCCGCTTCAGTGACCAGTTCTTGAGGAATTGTAGGATATATTATAGGAAACGATATAAATTCTATATGTCCTGTTATTTGTTATGGTATATGTATATTTTGTACTATATTATGTTTTCACGTGTAAAGGACATATACTCGTATATATATAAATAATCTTTTAAATAAAGTTTTAGTAATTTAAGTAAGCTTCCTTAGTTTTAGTTATTGTGCTTTTATTAAAAAAAAAACTGAATAAAAGTATTAAAAAAAAGAAATAAACAAATATAAAGTATAAATACAAAATAGTAATTTTTTTATTTTCCCAATTATCAACAAATTCAAAATCATCATATAGTAGCAGTTAAAAAGTGCTTTTTCCGTATATTAATATAAAGAGTTATGCCGTAGTGTCAATACACTCCTTTTTTCATAACAAGCCTTACTAAACACTTAAAGATATTCAACAACGATAACACTTTACACTTAAAACAGTGGATTAACACTTTAAAAATCATATAAATAAACCAAATTTAAGTTATTGCATATTAAATACCAGTAAAAAACATGTAACGCTCCGAGAGATGAACCCAGAACATAAGATTTACAGACATGTAAATATCATATTCCCTAGAATACGCTATAAATTATTATTAGAGGACCGTCGTGGCGCAAAGGCGCAACGTCTGCCTGTAACGCGACGGTTACTGGGTTCGATCCCCAGTCGGAGAAGATGGATTTTTCTTTTTCCATTTTCTTCGCTCTGGCATCTAAGGCAAAGCGCTGCGTTGAGTTCCGCCACTCAACACGCAATGCCTCGAAAACGGCGGAAAGTGGGGACGGAGTAAGCAGGGACTAAGTAACGGAGTGTCTTAACACTAGGTTCTTATGGTTCCTGCAGTTCCCTCTGCCTACCCTGCCATGTGCGGGATAAAGCGTGAAGCTAAAAAAAAATAAGTAAATAAAAATTATTATTTCGTTATGAAAACCTGTGGATATAATTATTATTTTTTTTTCAAGCTTCACTAACACCAGTAGGGTAACCGACTCGAACCGGATAATTACCTACCACACTCTCACAGAATACCGTCGTGAAACAGCAGCAATGCTGCTGTGCATCGTCAGATGTGTGAGAGTTTTGGAAGTCCATAAATGTTAGGTCTGGGTATTTGGTTGACAACAATACTCTCAGATTGTGGATGTCTATGGGCGAGGCTGTCCACTTTACATCAGGTGACCTTTCTGCTCGTTTGCCATTTTATAATATATAAAAAAAGTAAAGGATAACCGTTGTGGAGCATAGGCGCAACGGCTGCCTGTAACGCGACGGTTTCAGGATTCGATTCCCACTCGGGGAAGATGGATTTTTTATTTACATTTTCTTCGCTCTAGCAACGAGGCAAAGTGCGGCGTTGAGTTTCGCCACTCATCACGCAATGCCTCGAAAAAGGCGGAAAGCAGGGACTAAGTAATGGAGTGTATTAACACTAGGTTCCTATGGTTCCTGCAGTTCCTTCTGCCTACCATGCCATGTGCGGGATAAAGCGTGAAGCTAAAAAAGGAAAAAAAAAATGAATTCCGCCTTTTCCTCATTTCTTGGATACAACAGTTGGCATTTGATTGTAAAACACGCAAGCTAAAGTCGGCTGGCGAGCAACATAGATACATATAATTGCAAGTGAATGCACACGAGCTTTGAAATATACGCTTTGTATAACATTGTTTAGATGCTGATAATATGTTATGGGAGTCGTGGGTTCGAATCTTGTTTGTGGAAAATATTATGTTTTTCAGTGTTATCAAGAGAATGAATACGTCTCTAATATTTTGTTTTACACTTTTTTTAGGAGTATAAAATGAAAATAAATGTATTAATCATTTTCTATAGAGTAGGTTAAAATTATAACAATTGTATATACAGATGGACGTAATTATTTATACATACATATGTAATTGTGTCCATATATATATATATATATTATATATATATATATATATATATATATATATATATATATATATATATATATATATATATATATATATATATATATATATATATATATATATATATATATATATATATATATATATATATATATATAATATTATATATATATATATATATATATATATATATATATATATATATATATATATATATATATATATATATATATATATATATATATATATATATATATATATATATATATATATATATATATATATATATATATATATATATATATATATATATCCTTTATAATGAGTCACACGAGATGTACCCAAGCGGCTACGTCTTTGCCGCGTGTTTCTAACAAAGCATCTGATAGCATAGCTTGATGACTTTACGGACCCAACTTGTTTAGTACATACGGTCAAATAATTTAAAATATGTATATAAAAATGTAATTTTGTATCTGGTCGTGAACCCGGCGGCTGTGGGCTCGATTCCCGATCAGGGATTTTATAATCTTTATTTTATTGCTTCTGGCGTTGAGTTCTATCACTAAATACGCAATGCTTTTAAAGGTCGAAAATTTTAACTCCAGATTTCCTGTCCTTTGTCCTGCTCTCTGATAGAATGGGATAGAATGAGATGAGATGACTGATGTGATGATGATTGTATCCCAGAGGGATATACTTTGAAAAAAATATATATATTTAATTAGTGATATTCTATATTTTTATGCAAAATGACAGTATTACAGATTGAATGGTGAAATTCTTACTTAATTAATAACTTTTAATTAGAACTGATAACCAAATATACAATCAAGTATGTCCTAGCAACACAGTGGTGTCTACAGTGACGTCAATTAAGTATTTTATCATTGTTCTGCTATGTATCAGAGTATCTATTTATCTATAGTTAAGACAACCCTTTCCTTTACTAATAATAATTTATTGTTCCCAAATGAGAATCGCTTTTAGTTTGCTTATTTTATTTATTTAAGTCAAAGACAAATAGTTTTATTCTAAATGAGAAGCTAAGTAAATGTTTTACTTTTTAGATGTCGAATAATTTATTTAATTCACCACCGGTTCGCTAAAGTTAATGCCTCAGACTTGAGAAGAACCGGCGCAAGAAACTCAGCGATATATATATATATATATATATATATATATATATATATATATATATATATATATATATATATATATATATATATATATATATATATATATATATATATATATATATATATATATATATATATATATATATATATATATATATATATATATATATATATATATATATATATATATATATATATATATATATATATTATATATATATATATATATATATTGTTTATTTTATAACATATTAATACAAAACCTTACTATCCGTATGTCAGTATCTTACAATCAGTATGCACGTACCTAGTTAACAGCGAAAATTTGCCTACAGATCATCCTGCAAGATGCCGTTCTAATATAGTGGCAACATTTAATTATACAGCGGCTCCTTTAACAGTGAAGAAACACCGCCAAATAGACATTGTGATATATCGAATAGTTAGTAAATCTCTTATCATCATCATCATTTTGCAGTAGAAGTGGAAAAAAAGTGGTTATGACGTATTAATCACTTTCCTTCGTCAGCATGTGGAAATTTAGTCTGACAAAGCCTGACTTCTGTCATCGGACTGACACAGTTAGTAATGTCATATACAAAATGAATTCATATATTACACATATATTGTACATTAAATTTTTATGTATATTTTGTAATTATGGATCTAATCTAATTTAAAATAAAATAAATGTTAAATGTTAAAAGAAGCCGAAAATAAACAAAATCTGAGAACATCGTTCAAGCTGGTGAAGCTGCAAATCGGTAATAAGAGCCTAAGTTATTCCATTATTTATACATATAGATAGATATACAGTTTTTTTATGTCTTCACGCTTTATCCCGCACACAGCAGTGTATGCAGAGGGCACCGCAGGAACCGTGGGAACCTAGTGTTAAGACCCTCCGTTCCCTGCACTACGCCTTTTCGTGGCAATGCGTGTTGAGTGGCGGAACTCAACGGCATCGGTATCGACATAGAGATATACTCGAAAGCCGTATCGACATGAAGATATATCATGAAGATATATTATATGTCGTCCAAACACTTTTTTAGGAGTATAAAATGAAAATGAAACGAAGCAGCGATAACGTTTGATAATCGTGTAATACCAGTTTCAAGTCACTTGATGTATTACTAAATTCCCATCAGTATCTATTGTATACAATTACTTGGCCATTGTCTTTGAATTGTATTCAAATTTTTAATTATTTTATAGTGTTGTCTTATAAAATAACAATTAACAGGTTAGTCGATATCTACGTATATGTATATATAGACAAATTGTGTGAAATTGGTGGAACCCACAGAGGGTTTAGAAACTTTTACTTAAGAGTTTAAGCTTGTGAGGAAAAGACAGAAGAACTTAGAGATTAGTTAAAGTTATTGCTTTTGTTATATTTTTACTCTTATAATTTTTTTTTTAGCTTCACGCAGGCAAAGGGAACTGCAGGAACCATATGAACCTAGTGTTAAGACACTTCGTTGCTTAGTGCCTGCTTTCTCCGTCCCCACTTTCCGCCTTTTTCGAGGCATTGCGTGCTGAGTGGCGAAACTCAACGCCGCACTTTTCCTGGTTTCCAGAGCGAAGAAAATGGAAATAGAAAAATCCACCTTCCCCGAGTGGGAATCGAACCCACAAACTGTCGCGTTTCCCTATGCGCGACGACGGTCCTCTTGAATTTGTAATTATATTATATTACATATTTCGTACAAAACGCTATGTACATCAATGCAGTGATGCTAAGACGATGTAAGCTTAATTATCTGTGGAAAATGGATTTACTTTTGGTTGCACTTTTTACGCTTTATAATTTAATAATTCATTCTTCTGTATGTTCTCCTATAAAATATAAAAAAAAAGTGAAGTATCAAGTCACATACTGTCTGTAAGTCCACCTGTTTCTTAATCAATATATTATTACAATATTACCAGTTTTTTTTCAGCTTCACGCTTTATTCCACTTCTAGCAGGGTAGGCACAGGGAACCGCAGGAACCGTGGGAACCTAGTGTTAAGACACTCCGCTTTCTACTTTCCGCCTTCGAGGCATTTGAGGCATTACATGTTGAGTGGAACTTAACGCCGCGATTGCTTTATTGTCAGTCCAAAGAAAATGGAAACGAATTAATCCATCCTTCCCCAGCGGGAATCGAACCCACAAACCGTCTGCAAATAGACGCTGCGCCACGTAGGTTCTATAATATATATATTTTTTATAGCTTCACGCTTTCCGCACATGGCAGAGTAGGCAGAGGGAACTGCAGGAACCATACGAGCCTAGTGTTAAGACACTCCGTTGCTTTAGTCCCTGCTTTCTCCGTCCCCGCTTTCCGCCGTTTTTCGAAGCATTGCGTGCTGAGTGGCGGAACTTAACGCCGCACTTTGCCTAGTTTCCAGAGCGAAGATAATGGAAATAGAAAAATCCACCTTCCCCGAGTGGGAATCGAACCCACAAACCGTCTGCAAACAGACGCTGCGCCACGAAGGTCCTATAATCTTAACAGTCAATAAACAAATGACTAATGAGAATCGTGGTTTTTCAATTAAATTTCCGCAAAAGCTCGACAGCAGAGTAGTTGACGTTTATATATGTATACGTTGAAAGCAAAGCAAAAAACATACCATTGTCAATAATTAATAGTATAAATAGAGGTGGCCATTGACATAAATCATATATTTTTTTAGCTTTACGCTTTATCCCACACAAGGCAGGGTAGGCAGAGGGAACTGCAGGGACCGTGGGAACCTAGTGTTAAGACACTCCGTTGCTTAGTTCCTGCTTTCTCCGTCCCCGCTTTCCGCCGTTTTCGAGGCATTGTGCGTTGAGTGGCGGAAATCAACGCCGCGCTTTGCCTAGTTTGCCAGAGCGAAGAAAATGGAAATAGAAAAATCCATCTTCTCCAACTAGGGATCGATCCCAGTAACCGTTGCGTTACAGGCAGACGTTGCGCCTCTGCGCCACGACGGTCCTCATAAATAATAATGAAGTCAAATTATAGAATAAATTAATATTATTAAAATAATAATGTCGTTAAAGTTAGCTTTAAGCTTTATTATTTACTTGTTACACTCGTGTCTTGAACAAATTTGTAGTAATATTAAATTTAATATTGCCTAAAAATGTAAAATTAATATTGCCTAGAAAAGCGGAAAGAGGAAACGGAGTGTCTTACCACTAGATTTCCTCTGCCTACCGTGCCTTATGCAGTTTAAAATTTGAAGCAGAAAAAACACGGTCTCGTATTAATAATATTATTTAAAATAAATTTCATACCACTGTACTTATATCGTCTAATAAAGTGTTTATAGGTCAAACTGCTTGTAACTGTAAAGTTGTATTTCATACAAAGGTGCAGGTTCAAATCTGTTGGTTATTGATTGGCAACAACAAACACAAACACAGCTAACTGCACGTTGCAGATTAAGTTGTTTAATAGCTCGCTTATGTATGGGGTAAGTTAAAACCTTTTCTTATACAAGAAAAAGAATTTTCATGACATACTTATAATTATTGTTTGTATTGGAGAGTCCGATATGGTATATTCGGGATTCTTCAAAATTTCAAAATTAAAAAAAAATCATATTTTGAACTAAAATTTCAAAAATTTTTTAATTTTAAATACACTTTAATTTAGGTCTTATAAATATTTTGTGCTCCAAAGGGCTACGAATTTAGATATTTCATATTAATCTTGACAAATGGACGCACAAAAAGATAAAAAGACAATTACAAACACACACACACACACACACATACACATACACACACACAGACACGCAACAACGAAATAAGTTGTAGAAAGCAAATAAGAATTTCAACTCAACGTAATGAAGAACGCATAGCTTGTCAAAGGGCTTGGACGCTTATTTAGAGGCGCAAATATTTATATATTTTCCTTAAGTATTTCGTCTACTCTCAGTGTGGATAACATAGTATATATATTCAAAATCATAAAAATATACATATAATCTTGTAACTTAAACACCTGGGTTTGTAGCCACCAGAAGTATCGCTATATATCATCGGTGCGCGTAACGGCGGCGCCTGCGCATGCAAATTTACGACCGCCGTAACGTTTAATTTCGACATAATTTAATTTGAACACGCCGCTATGCGACTTAATTATGATATCTCAGATATAGCAAGTCCCATGTTCGGTTCCCGACTGTGATTAATAAGTTACGAATGTTTTGTATCGACACCTTTCATATTTTGTTGTTTAATTGTAATGATCATAGATTCAAATCCCGGTGTTTTATAAATGTATTAAAAATTAATTTAACTGAATAAATTGTTATTACGTTTAATTTTTACGTTTAATTTTTATAAAACTGTATATTAAAAATTAACTGTATTAGTTTTAGTCTACTTATATATATTTTTAGTAAATCTACTTATATATATTTACATGGTTTGGGCAAGCAAAGGAGGTAAAGGGAGATCTTGGTTGACTTTCAAAGATACTGGAGGAAGGTCAAGTAAAAAGCATTAGGACTCTTCATAGAGCTTGTGTGAAGAGGCTAATGACAGTGGACGAGGCGAAAGAGGTATGCGGGGACCGCAGCCTTCGGTGCTCTGTTCTCCCTGGCTATCCCGCTAGGGATTAGGTTGTTACAGAATAAACATAAAATAATATAAATATAGCAAGGAAGGTAGATAGTAATCAGTGTTTACACAATACTCTCGCCGTATTTCGCCCAAATAAATTACCGTGTGAGTTGAGTGACGTCATTATATGTTAAAAAACTATATAAAACTGAAGTTTACTGTGCCCCTGTCGTCACTCTTTCCCTAAGCTTTTTATAAATCTACAAATAAATAAAGAGAATCATCGTGGCGCAGAAGTGCAGCGTCTGCCTGTAAATACGACCGTTTGCTACGTGGCTAAAGCGTTGAGTTCCGCCACTCAACACGCAAAGCCACGAAAAGACAGAAAGCAGGGAACGGAGTGTCTTAACACTAGGTTCCCACGGTTCCTACGGTTCCCTCTGTCTACCCCGCTACGTGGGGGATAAAGCGTGAAGCTAAAAAAAGTAACTAATTCTTACCGCCATATGGATGTGCAGACTGAGCTTTGCGTGCGAAATCATAAAGATAATTTGTCATACACAATTACAGATACTCGTACGATATTACAAAATGATAATATATATTGCGTGGAAAATTCATAATTAAGTCGCTTCCAACACGAATATTTTATGAGTTCTTATAAAGTTTTGTTGTTTTTTATTAAAAATGAAAATTGCTTATTCGTTCAAATTCATTATATATATATATATATATATATATATATATATATATATATATATATATATATATATTTATATATATATATATATATATATATATATATATATATATATATATATATATATATATATATATATATATATATATATATATATATAATATATATATATATATATATATATATATATATATATATATATATATATATTATATATATATATATATATATATATATATATATATATATATATATATATATATATATATTTATATATATATATATATATATATATATATATATATATATATATATATATATATATATATATATATATATATATATATATATATATATATATATATATATATATATATATATATATATATATATATATATATATATATATATATATATATATATATATATATATATATATATATATATATATATATATATATATATGTGTGTAGAAATAATCACATAAACAGGCTTTATACTTTTACTTCAATACTTGGCTCAATGTTTATTTTGTCTACTCTCGTCAATCACTATATCAAATCAATATATTATGGGAAATTCAATAATTCACTTGATATCCACAGCAAAACAAAGGTCCTCCAGGGTGCGTTAGAGCTCCTATTCATTTACCTTCCGTATCTAGTCATAGCCAGATCAGGTCGCCGTTTGAACCCTACGGGACCCTTGCGTCTACATTTAAGGAGGATTTGCTTCAACAACCATCATCTTTAACCAGACGTGCCCAACATAATGCACTGTCCATGCTAATTATGTAAGTCTAAAGTCTTTGCGGTATAACGGGAAATGTATTGAATTAATATACTTATACGAAATTAAATTAAAAATTGTTATTAATTAATGTTTATTTTTTTTAAATATATAGAAAATACATATCTTCTCTTAACATATGAATATATCGGATATATATATACAGACTACCTTAAAAATTTTGAACAATTTTCATATAGGTAGATATATTATTTTAACATAATATCTTAAGCATAAACATACTCCCTAGAATAGTTCAATTATTCCTGACGACTAAAAGACATGCCACATCGCAATTATTATTAATCTATAACAAAAAATATATATATTATGATATAACGAAGTCGTGTATAACATTTTAAGAGATAAAATCGAACGGTTAAGCGATATGTAATAATTAAATACAAGTACTGGAAGTAGTATCCATGCGAACCAGTTCAGTAAATAACTCCATTTGTACGGATACGTGATAAACATTCGGTTTGGGCTTGAGTAATTATTTCTTGTAAATTGGTACAATTGTGACTTTTATGTGAAAGTGGCATAAAACATTAAAAAAATTAAAAAATAAAATGATTTACAATTATTTATCTGTGCTTCATTTTTTATTTTTGCTTAACAATTATTTATCTGTATTTATATTATGTTATATTATTAATTTTGGTTTAATCTGTAATTATTGAGTTAATATTTTGAAATTAAATAACGTTTCTATGTTAAATATATAAAGTTTTTGGGAACAGTTTTTTTTACAAACTGTTTATTTCTAGACAAAGATAAATATTTCGCTCTCCCTTTCGCTTGTTATATTGTAAAATATATAATGTCAAGAAAAATGTATGTATGTATGAAAAATGTATGTATGTGTATATGTACATATATAAAAAAAATAAAGATATACAACAATTTGAAAAAAATGACTGGTTGGAAATTGACTTTTCTGACTTGAAAAACTAAATTTTATGAGAAATGGAAAACTTAAGAACACAGTTAGGCCACTTCTCTCACACCAGCTGCAATTATTGTATGAACGCTTTGTTCGATTTCTTATCCTATATAGGGATGTAGGTCGATGACTTTGGTTAAATTAAATTATATCAACACTAGCTATGGCCTGTGACTTTCTTTATTACTTATATACAAGCTTTTTTTGTACTCTGACTTATTTTACCATATCATCTAACCATACAATAGTATCAATACTTGAAAATGGTAAAAAACACGGAAAATACTTTACCATGTAATCTAACTACCTATACATTATTACCAATATTTGTAAAAAGGTAAGTACACCGAAGAGTAAATGATTTTTTTACTAGATTGCCTTATTCCTCCGCATTTCACAGGGTAGAGTAACAGTATTTAGTGTCAAGACACTCAGTTCTCCGCTTTTGGACTAAGCTTGAATCTTTTTATAATGAAAGGCACGAGACGATGAAAATTATTATTAATTTTAATTAAATTTAAATATAATTTTAATTCGCGGTCTTATATGAGATTGAAAAATCTGTAAACTTCTTAGAATTGTTTTAAGCAAGTACTTTAAATGTTTGCTTTAAATTGAATTGTTTATTTTTTTTTTTCAATTTAAGCATTCGGTGAATTCGATAATGAAGGAATATAATATAATTATTTTTATTAATAAAAAACACTTTGGTGGAATGTTGTTGAAAACCACTGAAAAAGCTCATGCTTATGGGTTATTTTCGCGTGCTTTGTTGATTGACAAACTAATTAAGCTTTATATAGTTTTACACACTTAATTTTGATATTTAAATATTAATCTGTTATTAATAGTTTTAAATAAGTGCCTGCTTATGAACGTTTGTGGGTTCGATTCCCATTCGGGGAAGATAATCTTTTAAGCCATTACCAATCATTTTCTAAGCCTTAATAACAAGGGAAAGCGCGACGTTGCTCTCCGCCACTCTCCCTTGGGATAAACCGTGAAACTATATAAAGGGGTTAAGAAGCGGAACCCAATGTTCAGACAATCTGTTCCCCACTGGTCTGGTCCGGGGTAAAGCGCGAAGCGAAAAAAAACTATGATACAAATGGTTTAATGACATAAGTCGTGTCATATAGATTTGTGTAATGGAGCTTTTTATTTTTCAATATAGAAATAGAATCAAAGTTAAAAGTCAAAGTCAAATAATTTAATCCAAATAAAGAACTTACTTGCTTATTTTTTATGTAATTTTTTTAAGTGACAAATTTCTATCTTAAAAAAAAATCAAATAAAAAATAAACTGTAACTTTTTTAGAAAAATATAAAAATAGCAGAATTTGAACCCGCGTCTCTTCGTAGGCGTCCGAGATATCTGACATGCAGCGCAAAACCACTTCTATAATACACACATACGCCTTATATATAATAAATATAAGCCAAATAACAAGTCCAGTCAAGAACGTACATACTATAACATAACGGTGCCAAAGATTAAAAAAAATACCTACAAATCAACGAAAAATGCTTGCAAAAAGAAAAACTAACTATTTCCATATATAATGCAATAATTACAGTGACAATGTCACTAAATAAAGAAGTGGTTTTCAGCCGCCGTTAATGCAATTTTTTGGACCGCTCCAATACGTGCTTAGATGGCTATCACTAAAGCGTGTACAATTTAACCGGCGTTCAAACACAATTCAACGACGCACATTAATTAATTAACCGGCCATTATCTCGCTTCTTATTATCTATAAAGGATTTCGTCTTTTCTTAACACCGCTCATTGTTATCATGGTGTATCGCAAAAAGTCGTATCGCGCCGACAAAAGCAGTTACACCAACATTGCTGGCGAGGAATCTGAACGAAGCCGCTCTCATTAACGCTTCGCATGTGCAACTTTGAAATGCACTCTATACCAACATATCTGCGAACTAGAGGCTGTTTAAATTGAAACTTTGAAACAAGTTAAAACAAGTGTCAATTTCCTAGCCCAAAAATATGAAGGAGTCCAGAGAAAAATGTCGTATATTGGTTAGATTTAAAAATTTACTCAAATACCACTTGTAAAAGACCATATTCGTTTTAAAACTGAGTGTAGATTAAAGACATTATGGCGACAATTTCCATAGACGGCTCGAAGGACCAACATCGTAAGTCCTTGAAAAGATATAACTAAAATAAGCCTCATTCCATTTTCTTAAGATTTCGTTTCGAAAATTCTCGAAAGGTTTAAAGTTTCTATAAGAATAACAACGAAGCGAGCGATGGTCGATTAGCGTTTTTGCGTCCGCGGCGTAATTAGGGGCTATCGGCGGTACGTATGAAGACATAAATAAAGGGACGCCTAAATTAGCTGATCTGACTGTAGGCTACTGTCTTGCCTCGTTATAGCGCTTAAACCGGCGCAATAAGAACTAAAAGTACGTGTCGCTTTGATGACACGAGCAGTATGTGAGTACGTGGATTTTCGATCGATCGTCCAGATATTTCTGCATCCGGCGAATTTTGGAAAAGTTGAGAATCTCCCATAAAATTTATAATAATCTGCGTCGTGGCGCAGAGGTGCAACGGTTTCTGGGTTCGATTCCCAGTGGGGGAAGATGGATTTTTTTATTTACATTTTCTTCGCTGGCAACTGGACAAAGCGCGGCGTTGAGTTCCGCCACTCAACACGCAATACCTCGAAAAAGGTAGAAAGGGGGACGGAGGAAGCGGGGACTAAGCACTGGAGTGTCTTAACACTAGGTTCCTATGGTTCCTGCAGTTCCCTCTGCCTACCCTGCTACGTGCGGGATAAAGCGTTAACTTAAAAAAATTATAATAAGTAAATATGTCATGTAAATGTTGCACTAGCTTTTACGCGTGGTTCCACTCGCGTCAAGATAAAATAAACAAAGATACGACGACCTCTATACGACCATTCTACTAGTACAATATAAGCGGGTGATTGCATACAATAATCATTCTTTGTATTCCCACGTACAAAGATATTATAAATAACTCCATATAACTAAGTAAAAGACGGTTTACGAGACGGTAGACGATTTCACTTAAAAATAAGCATATCATCTAGATATCTAGAAATCGAATATTGATGCAGAGTGTCGTAAATAAATATCCCCTTGCAAAGCGGTGCACGGGGAACAGAGTGTCGTAACACTTAGATACCTGAAGTTCCCTCTCTCTCTCGGTTATCCTGCTATATGCGGGATAAAGCGTGAAGCTATAAAAAAAAGAAATTTAGTAATAAATACTATTTAAATAATGAAAAAATGTGGGTGAATGATTAATTCATGAGATTATAATGAATAAGAATCGCCATTACTGTTGATGACGTCAATATATTATGTTATAGAGATGTTTTATAATTGACACTGCTTTTTTAAATTCTGATGGCCTTAAAATAGGTTAATATTAATTACTTATTGTTTACAATAATGGAATTGATTTAAAAGAAATATACTAGAGAATGAATGTTGATTATGTACTTAGAATATTTGTCTATAAGTTCATAAATTGGGCGAAAATGCCAAATCTAATAACACATACAAGATTGAGAAGATTGAGTTCGTTGATTCTCTTTTTTTAATCTCCCACTTATTTTGAGCATATATACGTTATTTGTATCCAAGACTCATAGTAATTTACCTGGTAAGCATCAAGGTTACTAGTTAACAGATCAGTTTTATACTTAACAGTGTTACCAAACCTTATTCTCTCCCTAATTAAAGTCAGACTCTGCAACGACTTGCTGGAGCCTAGTATAAAGGTCCTAAAGGTATCTTTCAAGCGTAACATTTACTTTCAATAGATTAATAATATTGATACAAGTTTAAATATTTATAAAGTGTTATCATAGGCATACCATAGGCAGAAAGAACTTAGTGTTAAGGCACTCCACTCTCTGCCTTCCTCTTTTGCAGGCATTGTGTTGAGTAGCGGAACTCAACGCCGCGCTTTCGTCCTCTACGCCAGAGTGATATTTTTCATATTTTTTGGATATTTATTCTCTTTAGTGTGTTTACAATACACTTACGGTACTCTATTTAAAAATAAATATACCTACATATTATGATATAAAAACCATTTTGAATATATAATTTGTCTTTATGAAGCTTATTTTGTAACTATATGTATAAATACTGTGCTTCTTAACGGATTTTTAAATATATTGATTATTAATTTTATATATTATATACATATAAGGCATATGTATGTATATTTCTTTGACATAACATGCACCTTATATGTATATGTTATATATGTTTTATATAGTATTCATTAAGTGATCAATAAATATATGTTAGAGGTAAAGTAGAAGAAACATTATTCGTTTAGATGTCGTTTAAGTTTTTTACCTTAAACTTTTTTTAGGGTTCCGTACATTAAAAGAAAAATATAAAACTCTTACAAAATCATTTTCTTGTCCGTCTGTGTGTATCCATGTATTAAGGCAATTCTTTCAAGGTCAAATATAAGGGGTGTCAAACTGAAAATTATACCAAATATCTAAGACTATCTCAGTCATTTGCAACATTGAATTCGTCCCTTAATCACAACTTATAGGGCTTTTTTTTTGATAAGTTCAAATAAACACAGTGGTTTTAATTAAAAATAAATTAAAATTAGTGCATATGTTGCAAATTTACCTCTGTCAAATTTTTCCATTTTTCTCTCTAGGTCAACTAAGCAAAGCGCGGTGTTGAGTTCCGCCACTCAACACGCAATGCCACTAAAAAGGTGTAAGGTGGAAATGGTAGAGTTTTTTAACACTAGGTTCCCTTGGTGCTGCGGTTCCCTCTGCCTACCCTGCCATGTGCATACCGCAACGCTAAATCATAAAAAAACTTGTAACTTAAAATCCAGTTAACCTTAGGTCGGACGGAGCTCTTATTACGCAAATTGAACTTGCCCTTGACCGGTTTTTTAACTTTATAACAATTTAAGCTACGCGAAAACAATTGCGTGGCTGCGATGATGGACTTCACCCATCCTAATCCATTATGTACGTAATACGTCTGAATGATCTACGACGATGCTAAATATGGACGTAACATTAAAACTATAAATGTGTTATCGCCTTTATAGTCTTTATATTTAAATTAAAAAAAAAGAAAGACTGGTATAAATAATAATATAAATATGTAGTTTATTATAACCGCCTTTCAAAATCTGTATTTCTATGGAAGAAAACGAAATCCTTATAGGAGACAAAGAACGCCAGACAAACGCGAAAGGCGGAAAATGCGGTACGGAGAAAATGAGGCACGGAGTGTCTAAACACTAGGTTGCTTAAACGTTTGACTTTCTCTGCCTACCCTGCTATTTATAGGAGTCAACCGAAGTTAAGTCGATTGGCAGAATACAAAGAGCGAGCGTAAAAAAATCCAAAATTATTTAGTATAATTTTACATTTTTTCTTATAATTTATAATTAAAATGATTATTTTCTATTTTCATATATTATATATTGTCTTAAAATTCAGAATCCAAATATCACGGCTAATATCACGGCTAGGACTGAATTTAAATTCTGTAATGTTACCATCTTAATTTGTTTCATAAAAAATAAATATCCTACTCGTTTTTCTTTAGAAAGGTAATATATCGCAATCAGTGGAACAGTTCTCTACGAAAGCTATAAATTTTCTTGAATTAACATTTAAATTTTATTATCTATTCGTTTGAAACACCCTAATGTTAAAAAAGCTCTATTTCTCAATTTCATGTCTGCTATTAATCAAGAAAAAGAACAACTGTAGAAGAATAACTATAGTTTGTTGTGAACGAGTCTCTCATTTTTTTAGCTTCACGCTTTATTCAGCATACTGCAGGGTAGGTAGAGGGTACTGCAGGAACTATATGAACCTAGTGTTAAGACACTCCGTTGCTTAGTTCCAGCTTTCTCCGTCCCCACTTTCCGCCTTTTTGAGGCATTGCGTGTTGAGTGGCGGAACTCAACGCCGCGCTTTGCCTAGTTTCCAGAGCGAAAATGGAAATAGAAAAATCCATCTTTCCCGAGTGGGTATCGAGCCCTCAAACCGTCGCGTTTACAGGCAGACGCTTACACCTCTGCGCCACAATGGCCTTCATAATTTAAGAAATTAAAAAAAAAAACAAATTTAACAAATAATTGAATTTCCAAAAATGATATTCAATGCTCTAGAAAATATTTTGCTTTTTTTCCAAGTTTTTTTTCACCAAGTCTATTAAAATATCAATTCTTTGTTTTCATTATACTAATAATACGTCTCTAATAAGTCATTTAGTAAGTTTTCTAGAAAGTTCTCTAGTAAGTTCTCTACCTACCTAGACATCTAGATGAAAGTATAATTTTTATTTAAATTATTAGTAGTATTATTTAAAAATAAAACACATCCACTTATTAAATCTGGATGCAATTTTATGCAGATTGCGTGTCGAGCAAATTTCAAAAGAGACCGATTTATTACGAGTTGCAACACTACAGATTAGGCCAATTCGTGACGACAATCGTTTGTTAGGCGATTAGATTTAGTTTTTGCGTGCGTTTGACCTACCGCAACATGTCTAGAGTAAGGTTAAATGATCAAGTTTATTTCAGACTAAATCTTAATAAAAATATTAATTTTATAGTATGAATCACGAGTCAGGAGTAAAAGAGGTACAGGGACACCTCAGTTGACCTTCGCGAACATAATGTCAAATGTACTGGAGAAAGGCTACTTGAAAATCTTGAAGTACTTGAAGCGGTCATACCAAGCTATGTATGACGAGGTTCAGAGGTATGAAAATTTCTTAAAAAGTCCTTTTTCCATACACGATTTGATATTAAAGCAGTTTAAATAACTAATATATAAGTAGGATTTGTCTTCCAGATAGTAGATATTGATATAATTTTAATGAAATGTCCAAAGAAATTAATTTAACCATACTCACGAAACATTAACAGGAATATATATTTAATTCAATTATTTCATAATAGTTTTTAAGTGCTAGTCTCATATAAGACTATAATCATATTTACCTGTGCTAATTAATTCCATTGTAAAAGGCCACATAAAAAAGTTTATGCGTTTCTTAATGTGTGAATAACCCTTTATAAAACGTTAAAACAGTTTACTTAGCTTACACACGCGGACATAATGTAAAATTATTATTTATATCTCGAAAAAATAAAACTTTAAATATTTTTAACCTTACCAAAATGTCAATTTGACGTTTATGGAAGAAAAGCGCGGGAAAGCGTCTGTCATGAATGTAATAAGTGAACGCAAATTAAACTATACATAATTTTTTATCTATTTGTCAATAATTATAATCGCAAGACGAGAACGAAGGAAAATTAAATTAATTCTATTTAATATTTGCTATTCTTAGATTATTGTGCTGTAAATTCAAAGGCATACTTATCGTGATATTAAAATAAAATTTAACATAATTTATCCAGGAAAAAATTAATTACTTCGTCATTTTAGAACTAATGTCTTCATATACTCTATGACTATATAATTATTTTAAAATATACACTAACAGTCCATAATTATAACGTATAAATTCTTCACTATAGGTAAATAAAGTGACTTAAAATAAGTCTATACAAGGCAGTAACAGGTGTTGAAAACATTTTTTCAATATGTAACACAACCGTCAAGGCAAGTGGCAGCTTATTTGCTTTTTAAATAAAGGTCGCTGGTTTTGTTATTTAAAATAATTCATTTATTATCTATATCACGCTATTGCATTTGTTGTATCGATCTTATACAGTATACATGTTCTATTATGTTTTTTTTACAGTTTTAATCCCGCATATAGCAGGGTAGACGGAGGGAACCGCAGTTACCGTGGGAACCTAGTGTTAAGACACTCCGTTTGCCGTTTTCTTTGTTTTCGAGGCAGTGCGTTTTATGTGGCGGAACTCAACGCCGCAAAAGAGTTCTTCCATTACACTGATTGCTACTGTCTAAGTACTATTCTTATTTCTTTGTTGGTGCAATTCAATAACAACTTGCATTATTTAAACGCATAAGATATATAACCGTTCGAATTGTTGAACACCAAATAATGTATGAAAAGAAGTAAAAATTCATGTATACATAATAAAATGTGTAATAATTGTTCAGGCAGAACTCAAGAGTAATTATAAAATATACAAAACATTACTGAAATTGACAACCTCTTGTATGTAAAGTCGGTTTATAAGAATGAAAGCCTTTTTATTCCAGCGTCTAAGCTACTTGAATGACCAAAATACATCAATTAATGACTTATTCGTAATATGTAACATTTCTATGATGTGAAACTTGCCGCTTTTTAAATATTCTAGGGTTAGGCGATACTGACAGCGAAGAACGATTTTAGTTAAATAATAAGTTTTCCTTGCTCGCTATCGAGGCGTTGGGTTCCGTCACACGAATCATCTTGAAATTGGGTGGAATCTCTTCTCCTACCAGGATACCTCAGCGTATGTGTCACATATCAAAGCATAACAAATATATATATATATATATATATATATATATATATATATATATATATATATATATATATATATATATATATATATATATATATATATATATATATATATATATATATATATATATATATATATATATATATATATATATATATATATATATATATATATATATATATATATATATATATATATATATATATATATATATATTATATATATATATATATATATATATATATATATATATATATATATATATATATATATATATATATATATATATATATATATATATATATATATATATATATATATATATATATATATATATATATATATATATATATATATATATATATATATATATATATATATATATATATATATATATATATATATATATATATATATATATATATATATATATATATATATATATATATATATATATATATATATATATATATATATATATATATATATATATATATATATATATATAATGGTAAATGGTCAGGTGAAATAGAGATGATATTTGCGTTTTCTGAAATAACAAAATCCTTTATATCACATCATTCTTTTTAGTATACAAAAGTTTAACTACAATTAATATATTTTAGAGATAATAACATACTTGAAATAACAAAAACAACATTTAAAGCCTTTACTTTAGTACAGTCGTGGTACTGAGGCGCAGCATCGGTAAACGCGTCGGTTTGAGGTTCCATTCCCACTCCGAAAAGATGAGTTGTTCCATTTTCATTTACATCGCTCTGGCAACTAGGCAAAGCGTGGCGTTGAATTCCGCCACTCAACATGGAATGCCTTAAAATTATAGAAAGTAGGAAATTTAGTGTCTTAACACTACGTTGCCACGTTTCCTACAGTTCCGTCTACCTACCCTGTTGTAAACGGGGTAAAGTGTGAAGTTGGATTAGCAGATATTATTTAATTATGATACGTTATCACATAGCTTTAAATCAGATTGATAATGTTATCGCTATATGTTAGACTAAGCCTTCAATTAGTTTGTAGAACAACTTTTTTGAGCTAATCGTAACTAGCTTAATCGACACTTACAACTAATAAGTCAACGTCCACAAGTGAAATGCTTGCAACATTTTAAAATACTGAGATCTAATCGCAGTGTAATTGCATAAATCGATAATATATAATGTTAGATACCAGAAGTGGTTAGAGTTTACTTAAAATAAAAATATTAAAACAAGTAGACTATATCCCCTGTTTGTCATAATAACGTTTTAAGTTAAAATATATCGTTACATAAAGAATAATATAGAAGGTTTCTATAACGTCTGTAAAATCAATATTAAAAAGGCAATTAGGAGAACCGTTGTGGCGCAGAGGCGTAACTGTCTGAATGTAAACGCTACCGTTTATGGCTTCGATTCCCATGAGGGAAAGATGAAATTTTTCTATTTCCATTTTCTTCGCTCTGTAAACTAGGTAAAAGCACGGCGTTGAGTTCCGCCACTCAACACGCAATGCATCGAAAAAGGTGGAAAACGGGGACGGAGAAAGCAGGGACTAAGCAATGGAGAGTCTTGCGATTCCCTCTGCCTACCTTGCCATAGTGCGGGATAAAGCGTGAAGACATAATAAAAGGCAATTAAGTTAGTAAAAAAATTGAAATTCTTATCTCAAAAGAATAAAAACCGCAATTTTATACATTGATTATTGACTTTGATAATAATTCATTAAAAAATACTAAATCATTAATAATAAATCAAAAGCTTAAAAGTTGGATAGATTTAGAAAACGCGTTTATATCAGTATAGCGAGTGCATTGAAATGGTATTCCTATTCCATTATAATTTGCAACATAATTACGTGATATTGATCAAAAACAAAATTTGCCATATTGTCAGAAGTCTGCCATTAAAACCTTTTTTAGGTATAATATAGGTCTACTCCAGGGTTGTTGTTTATTTCCCATACTATTGATTATAGTTAATGATTATTCTCTAATAGATAGCTACTAACTAATTAGTTATAAAAAATGGAGATATTAGTTTAAGTTCAATAACAAGTAAACGGAATCCATCGTGACATTTGGCGACGATTTTGCAATACTTACACGAAAGCCAGACAAAAGAAACATATAATATTTAATTAAGTAGGCGAATTCTGTACGTAGACGGAAAAAAAATTATCATAAAACCTAGTAAAATGTCTAAGTAAAATGTCAAACTAACGTTAACCAAAAAAAAATATAATTCACATTTGCATATTTTACATAATTAACTAACTTTATGCATAGAAAAAGTAGTTACAGCTATGTATGTCTTTGCCCTGTGCCTGTCTCATTGTCTCACTGTTTTTTGCCGTTAAGTAGACGTCCATTAGTGCATAATTAATATTGAAACACGTACATATCGACAAATTAGTGGCCTTAACCACTGCGCAATAACAGCTCAATTTTTAAAATAATTGGCTGACTAAACATTAAATAGGAGTAATGTTTAGTTTTTTAGGCTTTATCCCGCACATGGCGCTGTAGGCAAAGGGAACCGTAGCAATTATAAGAACTTAGTGTTAAGACACCTTGATCCCTGCTTTCCGCCTTGCGTATTGCGTATTGAGTGGTGGAACTCAACGCCATGCTTGACCTAGTTTCCAGAGCGAAGAAAATGGAAATGGAAAGCTACATCTTTCCCGAGTGGGAATCGAACCCACACGAACTGTCGCGTTTAAATACAAACACTGCGCGACAGTCTTTACACTTGTTAGATAATTTATTTAAATTATCACATTTACGTCAATCTTCAATCATTAATACTAATTAATAATTAGCATAGAGTTCTTTTTATTGACAATGTCAAATTTCTATTCATAGATTCATAATGAAAATTATATTTAAATAAGTCTTCAGTTTAAACACGCAAAAAATAATTTAATAAAACTAAATTATTGTCTATATTAATTAAAAGGTAAATCATATATTTATTATAATAATAAGATTATTGAAACACATGTAAATTTTTTTTATTTAAAAAAAAACACCACTTAATGACATAACTCCTATGCAGCCATGCAAAATAATTTTAATTAAATATGTAATTACATTATGTAACTTAAAAAATAAAAAATATTTATTCATTAATTTAATAAAGCCTATGATGTGAAAAATATTAAAAAAAATAATATAATATTTTTTTTATATTGTCCGTATCAAAGCACAGATAAATAATCATGTTATTACAAATTCTCAGGTCTAATAGACCATAACGATACCCATCTGTTTTAATTAGCTATAACTTTTTTATTTTCAATATGGCGTCTACATATTTTATAGTATAAATAAATATAAATATGACATGGTATAACATTCGTTTTAATAAAGCTATTATTATTTGCAAAAGTATTATTATTAATTATAGAATGAGCTTAGCTTTTTAGTACAGACTAACCTAGTGTTAAGACACTCCTTTTCCCACATAGAGTTGCGTAAATGAACGCCGCACGCTATTTTCTTGCTAGTCTCAAGTGTATTGAATTTACAATTGTCGCATTTATAGGTAGACGTTATGCCACTGGGACACTTACTGGGATTAAAGTAAGACTGTACATCTTAACAATTTTACTTTAGTGGTTACAAAGTATTTGACTGTACACGATTTGGGTATGAGTTCAAAAGATTTTAAAATATCGGCACATGTGAATGGACCATATTTATTATTTATAATATCTTATTCTATAATTCTTATTTCTTTATGATACACATGTACTTATTTTATATATATATATATATATATATATATATATATATATATATATATATATATATATATATATATATATATATATATATATATATATATATATATATATATATATATATATATATATATATATATATATATATATATATATATATATATATATATATATATATGTACATGTATATATTTGTGTATTTATGTGTATTTTTATGTATATATATTAATTAAATCTATTAGTATTGTTTACACTTAGGCCTGCAAAACTATAGGTTGGAAGAAATCTCTATTAGAGACGTTTACATTTGCTAAAAATATTTTATATTATATATATATATATTCTTTATTGCACATAAAAAAAAATACAGATGAAATATGTAAACAAGTAAATTTCGTTGACAACGGTGGGCATATTTCTAAAAGAAATCTCTTCCAGCCAACCAATGGAAGTGAATACATTTCAATAAGCGGGAATGAGTAGTGCACATAATTAAAATGTTTCAAATAAACAAAAGAAATATAAACATAAAATGAAATAAAATATAAATTAAATATATAATTAAGTATATATTTACAAATACAAACAAATATATACATACATAAACCTACATACACACATACACACATACATACATACATACATATATACATACATAAATGCATACTGTATATACACAAACATACATATTATGCAATATATACTTTATTTTAATTCTTATAAAAAACAATAGTGCGAATATCAAACTGTCTATGACTTTAAATTAATTGTTCAGACAAGCAAGTAAATGATTTTTTAATTTGGATTTAAAGGACAAAATTGATGGACTTCTTTGGATAGGATGAGGAAGGTTATTCCAGAGGGAGGCTGCGTACACAGAAAAGGATTTCTGTAGAAATTTGGTATTGCTCATAGGTACGTCAAGCGACGGAACCACGCAAGACCGCCTAGAGCGTGAGGGAGGAGGAAGAACCTTGAATCGGGAACGTAGATAGGAAGGAAAATTATGAAAGTTAAGGATCTTAAAGAGGAATACAAGGATGTGCATATCACGGCGAAGACGGATTGGGAGCCAATTAAGTTGAGCACGAAATTGAGAAACATGGTCATACTTACGTAAGCCATAAACAAAGCGTATGGCCAAATTTTGAAGTCGCTCTAATTTGTTAAGTAGCTCCTCAGTCACATCCAAATAGCAAATATCGGCGTAATCGAGGATAGGAAGGAGAAGACATTGCGCTAGCATAATTTTGGTTTTGAGAGGAAGAAAATATTGGAGACGTCTAAGGTTATGGAAGGAGAAATACATGCGCTTGCTAATAGCGTTAATGTGAGGTAACCAAGACATGTTACAGTCGATTATTAGCCCCAAGTTCCTTACTTCGTTACAGTAAGGAATTGTCACACCCGAGTACTGAATTGCAGGCACAGAATCCCAATCGACTTTATGTCTGAGTCTATTGCTACCAATAATAATAGCTTGCGACTTTTTTGGATTAACCAGTAAACCAAAAGATTCAGCCCAGGTTTTGATGGCGTCCAGATCATTGTTTAATGCCTCAATGACTTCAGACAAATCATTCAAGTTACTATGACGATAAAGTTGCAAATCATCCGCATACAGATGGAAAGGAGAAGTAATGACTCTTGAAATGTTATTGATAAAAATAGAAAAAAGAAGTGGAGAAAGAACGCCGCCTTGGGGAACGCCAGCAGTGAGATCAAGCCAGGACGAAGTTTCGTCGTTTGCTTTTACACATTGCCGGCGACCGAAGAGATACGAACGAAACCAGCTTAAAGCTTCCGAAGAAATATTAACTGCACGAAGAGTACCAAGAAGTATGTCGAGATCAACAGAGTTGAATGCGCTACTAAAATCTAAGAGTACCATAACGGTGAGCTTGGTGTTATCCATAGCACACCGAATGTCCTCCGTGATATTCAGCAATGCTCCAACTGTGCTGTGGTAAGGACGGAAACCGGATTGAAGAGGACATAGTAGATTGTTTTCAGAGAGAAAGGAGAAGAGTTGGCTATTGACTATGTATTCAAGTATTTTGGATAGAATTTGTAGGATGGATATATTACGTTAATCAGTGATGTTGGAGGAGTTGGAGGTTTTGGGAAGTGGAATGACATAAGCACTCTTCCATTGTGAAGGAAAGACATTACTTAACAGTGAAAAGTTAATAATGTGGGTGACCACTGGTGCAATGCTCTCCAACACAGGAAGAATCATCTCTAGGCTGAGATTGTCGATTCCAAAGGCTTTTGTGGAAATTGAGTGAACACACTTCTTGACTTCATCCTCTGTTACAGTTTTAAAAGAAAATGGAGTGGAGTCTGATAGGACATTCTGAGATAAGAAAGCAAGTGTATCAGATTTTATTTGGGGATCAATGCTAAATGGAGGAATTGTGAAGAAAGAATTGAGTGAGTGAACATCCACTGAGACTTGAGGAGTAACAGTGGTTTTGCCTATACCAAACGACTCCAAGAATCTCCAGATCTGTGACTGACTGAGATTCTTAATGGTATTATGGAAATAGCGACGCTTAGCATCCCTACACAATCTGTTGCAGATGTTACGCAGCCTTTTATATGTCGCAAGATTTTCAGGAGAAGGATTTTTTTTGTGTTTTACCTTAGCCCTGTCGCGTTTTGCCATGGTATTCTTCATAACTTGTGTTAGCCAGGGTGCAGGCGCATGCTTCATACGAACTGGTCTCTCAGGGGCATGGATATTGTAAATTCGAATCAGTTCAGAAGTTAATGATTCTACCATAGTGTCAATACTAGATGCTGACACTATGGTAGACCAGTCGATGTTCTCCACATCCTCCCTTAAGCGTTCAAGGTCCATATGCTTAAAATTGCGCTGTAAAAGAACTTTGCCCCTAGCTTTAGGAGGGCGTAAATTATAGGAAAGAAAAACAAGATCATGAAAAGAAAATGGAGCGGTTATTTGTCCATGTGAACTTACAAGATTTGGATTAGAGACAAAAATTAGATCTATCATAGAGGGCCTACAGTTAGGGAAGTAATGGGTTGGGGAAGACAAAGGTAAAATATGTAAATCATAAGACTCGTATAGTTCTTTTAACAATCGAGTTCTACGATCATTTTTTAAAAGACATGTGTTTAAATCACCCATGCAAATCACATGTTCATATTGAGGACGCAGATTATCGAGAATACCACCCAGAGCACTAAAATAATTGACATGGTCGTTAGGAGAATACAAGACTCCGACAAGAACTTTTGTATGACGTAATGTCAGCTCTAAAAAGAGGTATTCAAGAGAACCGTTACATTCAGGAGGAGAGAAAGTAACGACACTGGCCGGAATAGTGTTGCGGAGATAAATACCCAATAATATATAGAGAATATATAGAGAATTCTGGAAACTAAGTATACATTACGTATAAATTCATTACACAAAATATTTTGCCGACGAGTGTTCATAAAGATAATGCACGTCTTAATACGAACAAGATGAAAAACTTAAAATATTTAAAAAAACTAACCATTGTGTCTGTAGTACAATAGTTACACGTTCAAATCAACTCACAATATTGTCTCACTATAAAGCAAAGCCGGTCAGATCACTATAAAAGTGACCAATTAACGCAAAAAATAACCAAACATTCGATCGGCGTTACAAAAGAGGGCATCTCAGCTATGCAACCTCGACGTCTCGAGGCCCATCTCTGCGCATTTAATTGCACTGTATCATCACATACTGAAATACCCTTTAATTTTTTACAAAACGCCTCCGTAATGACATAATCGGAGGCTCACTAACTATTTTTGTATTTTTATCTGTGGCATTGTGGCATTATTCTCCGCCTGGCTTCGTACGTGACGTGAATTCGATTATAAACGGAGTTTGTCTTAATTGCTTGTAGTTTCGTGTAATGGTTTCGGCAAATACATATTCAAATCTTTATGGGCTTGGTATTTTTGATAAAAAATGACTTATATTACTGCATTAATAATTATATATTACGAATAATATAGTTTAAATAAGTAAAATATAGTAATATATCTTAAATCAAAAAAATATGACACAAACAAATCTATTATCTAAATTAATATAACAAACACACCTTAAGCACAATTTGTATCACATTGAAAATAAATCACAAAAACCCGCGAACGAGACGCCATGTTTCGCCGCCATTTTATAATAATTGTGCAAAATGGCCGCCGCTATTGGTTGGCGGGTAAAAAGTTAAGTGTTAATCGCTCCAGATTCGACGGTAACGAAGTAGTGTACGGTATAATTACTCAGTCACATTCCTACACGCTATTAAATATACTTGTAATAAAACTAATAACGTGGGATAATCGTTCGTGTTTTATATATTTTGTATTATGTGATCTAAAAAGTATACCTAGACATATGAGCTACAGAGAAACTTTAATACAATTTGTGAATATTTTAAATATTTATATTTAAAATGTAATTCGTAAGTTGTTTTTCACAAAGTGACGTCAAATTAAAAAACCATCACTTCTTTCAAATAAGTAACTAACTTATATTTTATAACTGCACTTAGTACTTGTAAGTTGTGGATCAATTTACAAATGCTTGCTTATAAATAATATAATGTCGACTAGGCTAAGCGCGGCGTTGAGTTCCGCCACTCAACACGTATATATATGTTAAGTCAAAATATATGTGTATTTCATATGTAAATATAACTTCTCTTATTACCTCCTCTTTTACGTAATATACATATTATTACGGAACTTAATTATTCATTTAACAGTACTAATTTATTTTCATATATATTCATTTAATTTCAGCGAAGCACATGTTAATGCTATTACTATCGCAAAGCCAATAAATAAAACCTGCCGCAAAGTTCCCACCCACAGCCTTTATTACCACTCTGCCACGAAATCGATACAACCTAGTGTGATATCTTGATGATATTAGTGAGCCGTGTTGGTGAGGTGGCAGTAGTGCCTAAATGTAAACGACCTGTTCGTAGGTTCGATCCATATCCGGGGGGAGAAAACATTAAACCTTCAAAGGCGTATATTGTGATTTTTTTGACATTATTTTTTTAAACAGAACTTTAATATGGTTGAAACATAAAGATATTTACGGTGTTGAAACGGCGGAAAGCGGGGACGGAGAAAGCAGGGGCTAAGCAACGGAGTGTCTTAACACTAGGTTCCCACGGTTCCTGCAGTTCCCTCTGCCTACTCTGCCTTGTGCGGGATAAAGCGTGAAGCTAAAAAAAAAAAAAAAAAAAAAAAAAAAAATAAGGCAATTTTTTTGTCATCACTTATCCCACATATAGCATAGGCTGATCGCAGGAATCGTGGGAATCTAGTGTTAGGACACTCTGTTCTCCACTTTCCGTCTTTTTTGAGGCATTGCGCGTTGAGTGGCGGAACGCAACGCCGAGCTTTGCCTAGTTGTCAGAGCGAAGAAAATGGAAATAAAAAATCCATCTCCCTTGAGTGAAGGGATTGAACCCACAAACCGTTGCGTTTGCAAACAGATGCTACGCCTCTACCCCACGAGAGTTCTCCGAGGCAAATAAAATGACTTTATATACTTAAAATCTCAAAAACTGCGTCATTTGACGCAAATATGTCCGCCGTAAAAATTCACCTCCCCTAACGTCAGAAAAACGTTTTCGTGCAAGGAATACTAAATACATAATGTGAAAAAAGAATGACTCTGCTTTATGCTTAAATTATTATATAATTTTCTTTGTGTTTCGTAAGGTTTTTCTTATTTATTCAAATTTTACTTCCATACTCTCTCTTTTTCTCCTTAACCATTTGATATTATAATTATAAATAAACCACACGTACACACCACGAGACGGTAATTAACATTTTAACTGACATTAAATGGGTACAGATCTCTATACAACTCGCTTGGATATGGCTTTTATTAAATAATTAAGATTAAGATTGTTAAAAAAATATATTAAATACAAGCAGGTGATATAATACTTAGCTATCTATCACCTCGTAACAGTAATCTCGATCTTCAAAACGATCTCATAATTTAGGGTTTCGTATACATTTTATTGGGCGCAGATTCAAAAAAAACGCCTGTAATTATAACTTTAGAACGTTTTATGATATCTACTTTAAACTTTGACTTGGGATACATTTATTTGTGTTAATAGCTTCATTTGATACGATTACGAAATGATTTGTACGTGTGTACGTATATTTTTGTAACTAATGTTAATTTACTGCGTTCATTCATCAAAATTAAGAGTTCAGAGACGCTTTTAAAAGAATTGATTTTTATTTACTTGAAGCCCATCGTGGCTCAAGGGTGCAGCGTCTGCCTGTAATCACGGCGGTTTGTGTGTTCAATTCTTGTGAATTAAATATTTTCACTTTTTTCGCTCAAAAACAAGGCAAAGCGCGCTTTGTCTATAGGTGGGAAGTGGAGTGGGAAGTGGAGTGTCATAACTATTACGAGGTTAATAGGTTTCCTCTGTTACCCTGCTATATTCGAGACACAGTACGAATCTAAAAATAATAGTTTTTTTTTTAAATACTTAAAACATAAAAAAATCAATGTAAAAATATCCCTACAGAAATGCTAACAATGCAATAAGTTATATGAAAGCATATAAGAATTTCAACGCAGCGTGTTAAAGAACGCATAGGTTAGCTGTCAGAGCACTTGCACGGTCCACAAGGGGCGCGGATTCGATTCACACTGCGCTCAATTTTTTACGTTTTCTTTAAGTATTTTTTTTTCTATACTTGTGGCTTTTCTTTCATGATGAATTACAAGTGGTGTATAAATTCTGTGAGATGTCTTCATATAAACATGCTCCAAGAGGCCAAAGTAACCCCTTCAAGTCCAGTGGATGAAAACGACACGTCTTCCATAGACAAGTCTTCCATAATTGAACTAACCAACACAAAAAATATTACTATAGATAAAAATATATATCTAAAAATGGCACTGGTATCAATTATAGTCGCGATAAATCATTATTAGTATCATAATTAAGAGTACGTTATACTACGTGTATATCACAATTAAGCGAAACAGACGTGTCTAGTAAATATGAAATAAGGTAATTGCAAGGGTTATTTTCATTATTATAAATGCTAAATATGGGCAAATTATAGCCATTTGTTTGGTTATAAAAATACAGTTACAATAGACTATTGTACTTATACATTTCTGATGTACATTAAAGAGTTTAGAAGACCGTCGTGGCGCAGAAGCGCAACGTCTGCCTGTAACGCGACGGTTTCTGTGTTCGGGAAGTCGGGGAAGATGGATGGATGGATGGATGGATGGATATATATATATATATATATATATATATATATATATATATATATATATATATATATATATATATATATATATATATATATATATATATATATATATATATATATATATATATATATATATATATATATATATATATATATATATATATATATATATATATATATAATGTTATGCTGTTATAAGAATACACTTTCATATTTTCCATATTGTTGTAATCGCATCAGAATTCTGGACGATTCTGTAGAAGAATCTTGATTTCTTCAAAATATGATGCTGGAAGAGAACTGTACATCAAATCTTTAGCAGCTTAAAATTAAAAGTAGAATATACTACTCGTGAATATTATCTTCCTTCAGCCACAAACGGCTTGACAGCTTTGATAAATTAAATATAGATGGCAAAGTACACAGAAAAAGAAGAAGAGGCCGATCACCTCACCTGATGGTCCGAAGCTGTAAAAAGCTTTCAGGAAAGCAAAAGATACACTTTCATGAAAGCAAATAATCAACTCCTAAGTCAATGAAGAAACCAGCTGAAGAAAATTATCCTAACAGTTAACTAAATTATTATTTATATAAAATCGAAAATAAATCATATTTTAAAGATATAGATATCCTAATTGTAAGAACAACATTGTTTCACACAAAAAAGTCATAAGAAGCGTTATTTTCGTTCAAAATATAGGTTAATCTTGTAAACTTGATAAAAATCAATATTTCTTACGAATATACCATTTTAAGTTCAAGCGTGTGTTATTAACACCTCAGTGGAGTAAATTACAGGGCGATTCAAATGTATGGCATTGTAGCTAATAGCCGCCCTAGAGGCTTATTACGGAACGCTGTATTTAAATTGTCGGTATAAATCATTCTGTCCTGTTTGCAGGATAAGAGAGTAGGATTGTGATATATAGGCTCAGTTGAGGAAATCTCTTTATTACGTGGCTTGGATAGGGGTTTGTTGGAAGAGGAAATGACGGTAATGGGTTCATATCTCATCAGAATGTATCTGAAAATTAAAGGAAAAGGTAGATTTGGTATTAGATATAGTGTTTGTGAAGTCTCGAGGTCGCAAGGTCACGAAGTCGAAGAATAGATTGATATATCATATTCACTTTATTAGGCACTTTTCGCCCTTCAAAGATCAAAAGTCGAAACCAGAACCAGAGCGAAGAAAATGAAATTAAATTTATTTCCTTCAAGTGGGAATTCCTTTAACCCACGAACTAACTTTTGTATATATAGATAGAGCATTTTTGGACGTTTTCTGGGATCCTATTGTAAAAGTGTACACACTGCCCCATGAAAGAATTGCGCACTCGTTGCAATCTAGTTATAGGCGCTGTAAGTTAAAGTTAGAAATATTGAGTGGATATTCTTTCAAAAACGTTACATTTACAAAAATATATTAAGATGCAACTGTCAATTAAGTAGGTGTATGTTTAAATTTTTGCCTTGTCATTTAAGTCCTAGATTGAAGATTGCGCTAATAGCTCGCTTCTGCAAAATAATAGTGTTAAATGAGTTAATATCAGCTTTATTGCCCCAAAGTATAATGCCGTGAGACAGAATACTATGAAAGTAACTAAAGTAAACAGAGCTAGTTGTTTCCACGTCAGTTCTTACATATTGACTTAAGCATTCAAGCGTATCCAATAAACATATATCTATCTCCATACAATAGGGATCTGTCTTGCCTGTCGAAATTAAAAAAAAATAGATATTAATATGTGTATACATATATTTGTACCAGTTATGCATTTCTTTTAGGTACAATATATACTGTAGTACATACATAATATATATCTATTATATCTTAATTTCGTGCCATTCATTACGCCTAGAAAATATGTCTCGACAACACTTCTCAAAATCTCCTAAATGGAAAAAAGGTAAACTAAAACCATAAATATATATATATATATATATATATATATATATATATATATATATATATATATATATATATATATATATATATATATATATATATATATATATATATATATATATATATATATATATATATATATATATATATATATATATATATATTACACAAACAATTACAATTTGACTACATATAGATAAAATATGCTACGTAATTTGAATCCACTACTGTTGAATGTATTTTTTCTAATAAAACATAATAAAATTACCATAAGTTGTTCCTTGTAAATAAAGTTAAGGAGCAACAAAGTCCTGGTATGTAAGAAACAATAATTTATGTAGCAACATTAACGGAACTGCACTGTCAATTTGAATAAAAAAAATATATATGTATCTATTATTTATTAATTGCTATTATAATATTATAAAAGTCAATGCGCATGAGTCTTGTTAATGCGTCAATAGTTCCACCGGAAGTCATGAAATTATTATCTTCTTCTTCTCCTAATTTATGGTGTTTCGCACACATTTTCTACAACTGTCAAACGCTTTTTTTTTAAATTGACATTGACATTGACATTTATATATGACAGCAGAAATTTGATTTAGAATTCAACGCTATCAATTGCTTATGTTAATACGAGTATATTTAAGTATATTAGTATTAAATAAGAGGATCGTCGTGACGCAGAGGAGTAGCGTCTGCCTGTAAACGCGACGGTTTATGGGTTTGATTCCCACTTAGAAGATGGATGGATTTTTTATTTTCATTTTCTTCGCTCTGGCAACTAGGTTAAGTCCAGCGTTAAGTCCAGCCACTTAAGACCCAATGCCTTAAATAAGGAAAGCGAATGGAGTGTCTTAACACTAGGTTCCCGTAGTCCCAGCAGTTCTCTCTACCTACCCTGCTACGTGCGGGATAAAATGTGAAGAAAAGACAAACCCTGAGAATACTGGACCAGTAGTATGTGTCTCTCTGTATACTCTACAAAGAGCTACAAAAATGTCTATTTTATGAATTCATTCATTCTGAGCTTTTGTATATAATAAATAAAACCGTAAATAAAACCGTCGTGGCGCAGAAGCGCAACGTCTGCCTGTAACGCGACGGTTTCTGGGTTCGATCCCCAGTCGAGGAAGATGGATTTTTCTAATTCCATTTTCTTCGAACTGGTAAACTAGGCCAAGCGCGGCGTTGAGTTCCGCCACTCAACACGGTGGAAAGCAGGGACGGCGAAAGCAGGAACTAAGCAACGGAGTGTCTTAACACTAGATTCCCACGGTCCCTGCAGTTCCCTCTGCCTACCCTGCCATGTGCGGGATAAAGCGTGAAGCTCAGAAAAAAAACAAAAAAACATATTGGGAAACCAAATAACTAAGAGGCTTAGAATAAAATAACTTTACAAAAGTGACTTCTAGCATTTGGTGGGTTTTGGTATATATATCGCTATTAAGTTTTTGTCAACTTTAATTTTTGATAAGAACATATATATAATTTTTAATCTAAAATCATTTTAAAACAAAATAATTTTTAATAAAAAATATTTAATCTAAGTAAAAATTCTTCAACATTATAAATCTTATTTCACTTTTCTGACATTTAGTACAACAATGTATACATTACACTACAACCTGTGATTCCTAAAATCGTTTAATTCAGAAAAAAAACACACATATAAAGGCACAAGCACAGTTATAAAGTAAAGGGCGACATTTAAAGGATAATTACTCAAATTAATTTCTATTGCATGTAACGTTAATTGTTTCTGTTAAGTCTAATTAAAATTTCTTCATAGTAGATACTAATTAATTACAACATATATACGTATTATGTCTGTACGCACGTAAAAGGTGAGTGTAGCGAAATTTTTAAGATGTCAAAGTGGTGCAGTTGTTATCAGATTGTACATGCGATAATGCGACGTGTGCTGTAAATACTTAAATACCATATTTTATAAAAGAAAAAGGACCGACGTGGGGCAAAGGTGCAGCATCTGCTTGTAAACGCAACAATTTGTGGCTTCGATGCCCACTCAGGAAAGCTGGATTTTTCATTTCCAAAAGGTGGGAAGCGGAGAACTGGGTGTCTTTACACTAGGTTCCCAAGGTTCCTGCGATTCCCTCTTCGCTCGGTTATCCTGCTATATGCGGGATAAAGAGTGAATCGAAAAAAAAGAATTATAAAAGTTTCGATACACAATAATACAACATATTACATAATAATATAATATATTTACTTGTTTTTAGAATATTTAAAATCAATCAACTGACCTTTAACAGGGTTGCTAAAAAGTAAATAATGTTAAGACACTCCGTTTTATGCATACTGTCGGATTACGAATTTCTCCTCAAATGCCAGGAGTTCGTCTTCTCAAATCGGGGAAAAAGCGAGCACTGCACTGTTTGCCATACGTTTTAAATCCTAAAATAGCAATGAAAGTTACTTTGTAAATTTATTTTAATGTCAAACCTATCGTTACAATCATAGACAATAAATAACTGACGTCTATTTTTTTTAATTATTCTTCACGTCTACTTTTTCTTTGAAAATATATATACAATGCCATCAAAAAAAATCATAACTTATTGTACTAATAATACTTTTAAAAATTTTATTATTATTATTATAACTTTTTCTGTGCACATATAAAGAGTTAAATAATTTATATACACGACAATTAAAATGGCGTATTCTCCAAAGACGTTTGATTGACATAATGCCATGTTTAGTTTTGGTTATAATTGATGTAATATTTCAAGAATTTATCAACAAATTTGTTCATTTAAACGAGCACTATTATTACTTGTGCATATTGATAAAAAGAAACACAAACGTCAACATTTATATTTTCAAAGAAAACAATAAAATTTTAATATAAAAATATGCATATTTTATATGTTTTTTTATAGTTTTTACATATAAATAGTGATGTGTTTTTAGTTCTATCGTAAGAACCAATTGGAAGTTATATAAAAAATATAATTACAATACAAGCGCTAAAAGGGAAAGAGATGGGAAAAAAAATAATTGTATTCTCAATTCCGTTGTGTTCCGCTGAATTGCATTAAATGTTATTTATTTTAAATACAATATCCATTGGTTAGTTATATTATTGTTGTATTTATTCATGTCTCGTATCATAGAGAATACTTAGCGCTGTCGTGACGCAGTGGGAGCGTCTGACCGTAAACATGATGGTAGTGGGTTTAAATATCAAGGCGATTCATTATTTCATCATTTTCATTTTCTTCTGATGCCGTATCCAAAGCGCAATTCCTCGATAGGCGGAAAGTGGAGAATGAAATGCCTTGATACCAGGCTTCCTCTGCTATGAAAGAGAAGCTTTCTATGAAAGAGATACAAAGTAAAACTAGAAAGAAAAAAAATCATCTCTCTAATCATTTTATAGATAATCTCTAATATTTAATATCTTTAAATTTTACCATTTAACTACAATATTTCGAGTGTTTTGAGTGTCGGAGTGTCGTTCTTCTTGGTCCCTTTTCTTCATTCGACATAAAATAAAACTTTAACTTAAAAACTTTCTTGATCCAATCTAAACTTACTCAAACTCACAAAAACATTAGACATCGTCCCGACACGTTGGTGTGCTATTAATTTTTATAATAACTACAATATTTTTTTCTTATATTAAAATTCCTACTAGACACCTACACTAAGTCGAACGGCAAACGGTTTTTCCACATTTGTCATAAAAATGGAGTTAAAATTAAAAATGTTATTATACAAGGCACGTGCGTTGCAAGTTTAATTATCTATTAAATAAGATGTAATCAGTTGACACGTCGCTTGGTGTAACATTATGACCAGGTAAAAAATATTATTCCAACGTAAACTTGTTTTATAATATTTTAAAATATTCTTCACATAATATTGCGGACGTGTTGGCATTTTCTGTAAATATTTAATATGCTGTGGCGGTATTTGAAACAGCGCGGCTTTTAATTGTACATTTTTAATTTGATAAATTGTTAAGAAAAATTTTTTGTTGCGGCTTTCATTTAGTGAGACAGTCGACATGTCACTTCTATATTCTTTTTTTTTGCTATATATATAGAGAGAAGAAAATAGTGCACAGACACTATCTTACTGTCACTATATTTTTCTGTTCTTTGTGGGTGTGTTGATAAGCTTTATCTTTTTTTCTCCTTTTCTTTGTGTTGATACTCAATTCCATTATTTAATACAGACGAGAGGAATTATGGTGTTATATTTATTTTAAATATTTCTTTGAACGGGAATCGAACTTACAACCATCATGTGATCATTAACAAATTGTTACCTTGGGCTCAAATATAAACATCTGTCACATTCTCTTTTTTAGTTATACAACAAAACAATGATCTTTTTGCGCACGTCCAAACATAAAAAAATATTAAATTGTTACCAAAACAGAAATAATATTTTCTATATTAGTACTGTGTAATATTAATTTTAAAAAATATGCATGCCCTTATAAATAGTACGCAGTACTTTAGTTCAGTCGTTTTAAATAATAAATTTATTTATAGATTTCAATGGTTGTTAGGTTTTGTTGTTATACAATGTATAACCATATATATGGCGTAAACGAACAATAATAAAATATGTTTCTTTTTTAATATTATAAAAATGACAATAAATAATATTACATTCTAAGTATCGGAGGTAACTCCAACAAGGCAAAATAGCATAACCTTAGTCGGCAAATGAACCTTTTAATTTTTTTTAAATATAACTCTTAGTTTCTCAGCTTAGCGTTTTCAATAAAAGTAATAATTAAACCTTAATAATTCCAGTACAAATATATAAAAGAATAGAAATAAAAAAACGTTTATACCACCTAATAATATTTAATCTGTGAAACGTTTGGAAACAATTAAAAAGTGACATTTCCAATAAACGAGAACCAATTGTCAATTGTCATTTATGACAGCGCGGGGCAATAACTAGCCCTTTTCATATTTAATTTTTATTGAGTGCACTTCTTACTTCCTTATTGACATCTGTCTTTTGTCAGTTAGATACGATTTAATTACGCACTTATTATATATATTATTGTCTTATTTTTTATTTATATGCTGTGAATCTTTTTGTGCTGTCTCTATATGTGTGTGTACTCGTATGTATGTATAAATAAAAACCAAATGTCACTTCTGTCAATGTCAAACAAAATATAAAATAAATGAATGAATAATATTTGTTTAATTAATATAAAAAATTAAATTAATATTAAAATAGAAGGTCCTGATTAATATAAAATATTAATAATACGTTACTTCTTTTTACCTTTGTATAATTATGAATCTTTATCTATATAAAATAATAATAACTGTCCTGTCCCATCATGCCGTCATGGCGCAGAGGCGTAGCGTCCGTCTGCGGTTTGTGGGTTAGATTCCCAGTCGGGGAAGCCGGAAATTTCATTTTTATTTTCTTTATTCGAAAACTAGACTAAGCGCCGCCTTTTTGACTACTCAACACGCAATGTTTCGAAAAATTAGAATGCGGGGAAAGGAATATCTTAACACTAGGTTCGCACAGTTCCTGCTGTTTCCTCTGCTAACCTGCTCATAGAGCAGAACACAGCGATAAGCTTAAAAAAAAGCAAATAATAGTCCAAGCAGTAGGTAATTCGTCTGTAAAAAAAATACGTTATAAAAAAAATATAAATGAATCACCATACCATATCTTCTTTTTCTGCTTAGACATACATGCAGCGTTGACTTACAACAGGCAAAACCCAACACATTAAACTTGCATGCTGATGCCAAAAAAAAAACAATTTCAAACTAATTATTCAATTTATTTTTAAGATATTTCAAAATGAATCGATAAACATCGATATTACCATTTCGCAAAACAATCGAGAAGAGAAGAAATTGCCACAAGTTGTGCCCCAACGCGACGGAGTAACACAAAACGGGACAGACAAGCGAAATTGCGTTTACCGACCGCCGTGATTGAATAAAGATGTAATGTAAAGGGACAAAGGCTGGGGTGCAAACCGCCAAGCCAACGTAGACACTGACTATAGAGAATTGCTAGGATATATTATTTGTATATGATAACTATATGGAAATATTATATATGTTAAAATAAAGATAGACTTACAACTTTATGTAAGTTGCTAATCCAAGTGTTCTGAATGTTTCATTTTTCCACAATCTAAAGTATAACACGAAAAGAGGATCTTTCTAAATGTCTATAAGAACAGCACAAAGTCTACACAGTAGAAGTTGAGGGATGCAGACCTATTCATATATAATCTTTATCTTGGTTGGATCGCGAACACAGCTCAATAACATCTCATAATTTGATAGATGTCACGATTTCATTGAAATGTTATTTTGCTTTATCCCATATATAACATTGTGGGCAGGAGGAACCGTGGGAACCTTGTAGTAAGACACTCGTTCTCAGCTTTCCGCATTTTTTGAGGAATTTAATCATTTCCATTTTTTTATTTTCTTAACTACATAAAAGCGCGGCGTTGAATCCCACCACTAAACACGTAATGCAACGAAAAGGCGGAAAGCAGGATACCGAGTGTCCTAACACTAGATCCCTACGGTTTCTGTGGTTCCCTCTACCCTACTATAAGCAGCAATATGAAATTAACGTTCATAGATAAATAAGCAACGACGTAAATAATGAAAAATTTCCTACTCAAGATAGCTGCTTTGTTTCGTCAAAAATAATGAGATATTAACCAAACAGACGATGCTCAGTAGCCATAAAGTTTCATCAAAATGGAATTAGCAACGTTTACAGGATAGAGTCGACACAGAGACGCTTTGTTACCTAATTGAAGCTTGCGGCCATGAGACTGTACCCTAATTCCTATTTAGACGTTATAAGCAACACAAAGGCTCATTTACGTGATATTCGAGGGTATTCAGGTCGTAAATAATGAGTTTTCATAATAAATTTTGGTTCTATCTAATCATATTGTCATTCCATCTTGTGTGGATGTAATATATCTAAACTAGACGAATTTTGAATAGTTGGTTGATTTGTATCAGATTCTTTAGGGATATGGCAAAAAGTATATCGTGCTATGACTTAAGGAGTTTCTTATCTGTGGTCAGATGTATGAATTTAAGATGATGAAGTTTCCTTTCGTTGGTCCGTAGTTATATTTCCGCTTGTAAAAAAAAGATCTCAATCTTTTCTCCGGTTTTCGGTTAAATTTAAAACATTACCTAACGAGTGGAGAACTTAATTCGCCGATTTACGTTACTAGAGTTTGTTTTTGTCTTGCTAAACAATACTTAGGGTAAGAATCGAATCTATAACCAACATCAATAAACTGATATTGATCCAATTTTCTAAGCTATCATGAAAATCATAAAAAGCCCAAAATAATTTAAAAAAAAAACGCTCTAAAATCTCAATTAAAATAAGCCAACAAAACTTTTTAAATCAAATAGAAATAAACGACAAAGAAAGTACCAACAACGTACCACAAAATTTACAGCATAATACAGTAATTTCGTACAAAATTGACTTAGAAACCTATTAAAAGCAGTCAGTGTGTCATTGCGATGGGAAACATAAGGGGACGGCAGCCCGCGGCCAAGTGCGATGCGATACATTTATTACATTTGGTAAATCGATAAAACCCTTGAATGTCAGACGGAATAAGTGTATTTTCATCCCACAAAGAAATACTTAGTACAAACAAAATGTAATATTTTAGGGTTATAATAAATAATATTTATACTATTTTTTTATATCTTCACGCTTTATCCCGCACATGGCAGGGTAGGCAGACTACAGGAACCATAGCAACCAAGTGTTAAGATACTCCGTTGCTTAGTCTCTGATTTCTCCATACCTGCTTTCCGTCTTTTTCGAGGTATTGCGTGTTGAGTAGCGAAACTCAAACAGAAAAATCCATCTTCCCGAGTGGAAATCAAACCCACAAATCGTCGCGTTATCAAGTAAACTCTAGGCCTCTGCGCCACGACGGTCCTCAATTTTATACTATACTTGTGAAAATTTACTTAAGAACTCAAATTTTGATAATTTCTAATGTCCTCATCATTACTAGGGCAAGCTTTGCATATTTGCACGTATTTGAGCTTGATCTTCAGCTCTTCTATGTCAACAGTGGCCAGCCATTTTTTTACATCTTTCATCTGAAAAATCAGATTATTTTTAAATCTTGTCATTATGATTTAATATACACAGAGCTAAGCTGATTTTAAACTTACGTTAGTATTCATAGTATAGCTTAATTTAGCAACAGTTAATTTATTATTGAAATTTTAGCAAACCTATAATAGTATCTATTCGTTTATTATTTTCTTCAGTATTTCGTGATAGTTAAAGCTAATATACAATCGTAGCGCATTTAGACATGGTATGGTTGTAAGCGTTCGTGGGTTCTTGGTACTTAGGAAAAAGCTTACAACGTCAACTTACTTTACCTCGCTGTACTAAAGGACATTCAACGTGCGACGTTAAACAAGAAGTAAAAGATACATGCACACACAGTATGTTATACACGAATGGGTTTTATTTATTTATCCTTTATTGCACACAATACAAGTAAACATGTACAAAAGGCGGGCTTAACGCTACAAAGCATTCTCTACCAGCCAACCTATCATGTGGGAAATAAAAGTTTAGGTGTGCCAAATTGTAATTTCTTAGAAATTAAGTATATTAATAATTTATATACACAATACATACACATATACAAACATACACACACATACATAAATATATATATATATATATATATATATATATATATATATATATATATATATATATATATATATATATATATATATATATATATATATATATATATATATATATATATATATATATATATATATATATATATATATATATATATATATATATATATATATATATATATATATATATATATATATATATATATATATATATATATATATATATATATATATATATATATATATATATATATATACTTAGTCTGGCCATAAATACTGTTACTATTCAAAAAAAGAAAATATTACGTTTGAATTTGGAATCTGTCATTTTTATATGATTGCTTGATGTGTTTTCTTATTTTCGCGCCATTATATTGTTATATATTTTGTTATATTAAAATGGAGTGGGGTGATAAAGAGAACCGAATCGCTGTGATTGCCTTACATAAAGTAGGTATGGAGAAAAGTGCAATTTTTAAAACCCTCCACCCGCTTGGTATTAGTCAAATGTTTGTTTACCGGGCTATTGATAGGTACAATGATACCTCCTCTGTTTGTGACAGAAAAAGATCTGGCCGTCCACGTACCGTTCGTGTGAAAAAGGTGATTAAAGCAGTTAGGGAAAGAATTCGAAGAAATCCTGTCCGTAAGCAAAAGATTTTATCTCGGGAGATGAAGATAGCTCCTAGAACCATGTCGCGTATATTAAAAGATGACTTAGGACTTGCAGCCTATAAGAGACGTACTGGTCACTTCTTAACTGATAATTTAAAGAAGAATAGGGTGGTAAAATCCAAACAACTACTTAAGCGGTACGCAAAGGGAGGTCACAAAAAAATTTTGTTTACGGATGAGAAAATTTTTACAATTGAGCAGTATTTTAATAAACAAAATGACCGTATTTATGCTGGAAGCTCTAAAGAAGCTTCGCAATTAGTAAACAGAGTACAACGTGTGCATTATCCCACTTCAGTGATGGTTTGGTGGGGTGTTAGCTATGAAGGGGTGACTGAGCCATATTTTTGTGAAAAAGGTATTAAAACGTCGGCACAAGTTTATCAAAATACCATTCTTGAGACGGTAGTTAAGTTTTTAACTAACACCATGTTCAATAACAAAGAATGGTGCTTTCAACAAGACTCGGCACCGGGTCATAGAGCTCGATCCACCCAATCTTGGTTGAAAACTAACGTTCCGGACTTTATCAGCACTGAAAACTGGCCGTCGTCAAGTCCTGACCTAAATCCATTGGATTATGATTTATGGTCAGTTTTAGAGAGTAAGGCTTGCTCTAAACGCCATGATAATTTGGAGTCCCTAAAACGATCCATTCGGTTGGCAGTGAAGAATTTTCCTCTAGAAAGAGTTCGTGCTGCTATTGATAACTGGCCTCAACGTTTAAAAGACTGTATTGCAGCCAATGGGGACCACTTCGAATAAACATTGTATATTTTTAATAGTTATATATTGATGTATTAAACTAACTCACTATGAAAGGAATAAATGTTACGTATAAAAAAAAAATCGTGCTTTTCTTTATAACAATATTTATGGCAAGACTAAGTATATATATATATATATATATAGAGGAAAGTCACCAAATATGGAATACAGTTTTGTTTCTGGGATATATAAAAAAAACTTTATATAAATTTGGTTAGTTTAATGTTTTTACTGACCAGGCATACATTTATGAGAAGTAATTAACAGTCTATAATCAAATATATTAATTATCAAATTAAAATCTAACACAAAAAACAAAATCACAAATGAGTAACCAAATATGGAATAGGACCCCAAATATGGAATATAAATATAAATCAACATAACAATAACAAAATGGTCATTAATATCTAATATCTTGTGATAAATGAAAAAAGTAATACAATTACTTCCAAAAGTTACAGATCCAAGTATCAAACTTTGAATCAGCACAATCATAATGTACCCAGAGCCTACACATCAAGCTTTTAAACCAGCTTTCTCCACTTGTATGGAAAAAAGGCTTGAACAGAAAATACATTCTGCATCAGAAGTCAGGAGTGGACCTGTGGTCCATCAACTCATCATGTTTACTATCTTCATTAAACTGGATAGCACCTAGTTCCTCAATGTCTTGTTCTTCAATATCATCCATATTCTAGTTCGGAGCCCAAGATAGTTTTTCTTCCTAATGTCTACTACATTGCTACTTCTGGAGACTTCATCTTTTTGGCAGAGATGTAATAAAGTTCTCCTAGGCACTTGAAAATACTGTACCTCTTTCAAATACCCCATTTTCTTTTCCCGGACGAATTTTGTAGCTTGTGTCATTTTTTCTTCACTCCAGGTTTTTCGTTTGGTTGATTGTGAAGTGGACATTCTAAAAACAGTCATTCCATATATTGTATAAAGAAATAATATCAATTATCTATCATATAAAATATTAAAATTGAATTATGGACTATTCCATAATTAGGCACCGACGATTGTCCATATTTGGATTTTTATACCATTTCAAACTCTTCTAAATATTTTGTCAAGTCACAACATTTTAGTGACAAAAGATCACAAAATGGTGAAATAAACGTTATATCGATACACTAAATATATTTTGACACTTATATATACAAACATAACAGTTGGTAATACTTATTTATTACTTACTTTTAAAATTTATTGTACATAACAAATCAAAACACACTTACCACACGTGAAACATTCGCGTAACTGTTTCGATGGTGTGAATGCGATAGTTAGTAGACTAAATGGAAAAAATATATGGTCGAGTGTTGCGTTTCATACTTATAGTTTTAGAGAAATTAAGGAATTCCATATTAGGACACTATTCCATATTTGGTGACTTTCCTCTATATATATATATATATATATATATATATATATATATATATATATATATATATATATATATATATATATATATATATATATATATATATATATATATATATATATATATATATATATATATATATATATATATATATATATATATATATATATATATATATATATATATATATATATATATATATATATATATATATATATATATATATATATATATATATATATATATATATATATATATATATTGTGTTGTTCAAGTGTTGCCATTCTCTCATGTTAACATAAAAAATATGCTATCTAGTAAAAAAAGAATCGTTAATACTATGGATTGCAAATTGCAGAACATGTATATTAATTAACTTATGACGAAACAATTAAATAAACAAATAAAGTAAAGAAACCTAGACAAAATCCACTTTGAATAGAAGACTAGAACAATTAGCAGAAGCTTTCGGAATGCATGCACACGTTGTATAGTAATGACCAAAAAATGCATTAAGCGCACAACTGAGCGTTTCCGTATGAGAATTTGTTTTATTGTCTCAACGCTCATGTAACCTACCAGTAACGAGGTGCTCGAGAGAAGCCTCGTCCAAATCTGAAGCAGCCATTAGTTTTAAACGGGTCAAAACACTTGTATAACCAGTAGTACCTAGAAATTTTCAAATTTGCCAAGAAATTATTTACGTAATATACTATTGACGTCGTCATCGAATATCGCTGTTGATGACTTAAATAAATATTCTATTTAATTCTTTCATTTAACAATAAAAAAATTAACTATATTTTATTTAACAAATAAATCGTAGAAACTCAGAAAAAAAAATATTGATAACCTGCAGACAATAAAACGCTGCCAAAAGTCAAATTTAAAAAAGATTGCTTAACAAACTCGAAAAACAAGTGAAACAATATTTACATTATTCATAGCAAAAATGAAAATCAGTAAATTAAAAATGAAATTCGCAACAAGAGGCGGTGCAGCGGCGCGAGAAACGTTGTTAGGCGCGAGCTCCGTCAAAAATACGACTAATTTTAATTGCCACGTTGATGGAGTCCCCCTATTATCGTTTTATTACGCTTTATGGTACCGTACTATTGTGTCTAATGGTATTTTTAACCGACGTTACAGAGGAAGGTTTTTTTTAAGCAGGGTAGGTAGAGGGAACTGCAGGAATCGTAGGATGCTAGTGAAGACAATTCACTTGCCACTTTCTGCCTTATCGAGAGTTATTGTGGGTTGAGTGGCGGAACTCAACGCCGCGCTTGATCTATTTGCTAGAGCAAAGAAAAAGGAAATGAAAAGATCCATCTTCTTCGATTGGAAATCAAACCCACAAACCGTTGAAAGTTTTCCGTGTTTTTTGTAGATAACAATCGGTCTCTACAATAATATGTGTATTTCAAAATCACGTACAATTATACTTGCTTTTACCGCATTTAATTTAAAACTCGTCGCCTAATGAACGTACCTATAGATACGTTGCAACGATTTGGGTAGAAATTAAAACTTATATTATGCTATATAACGCAATTTTCTTTTCGATTTTAATCCATTACTGTAGTTAAAATTTCTAGTATTTTTACATATGATAAATGGTTATTAAACCAAGGTTTAAACAAAATATATTCAAAACACAAATTTAATTTAATTTCATTTTACAATAAGTTTATAAAACATCTTAGGCACCTCCTTAGTCTCTCTGCCCTGCAATGTGCGGGGTAAAACGTGAAGACATAAAAAATTATAATAAAAATATATAATTTGTATAATTAACATAATCATTTCATATGCAATATTTTTTACGAATATATATAAATATTAATGAATGACATGCTTGGTCAATTAGATAGAGAATATATATATATATATATATATATATATATATATATATATATATATATATATATATATATATATATATATATATATATATATATATATATATATATATATATATATATATATATATATATATATATATATATATATATATATATATATATATATATATATATATATATATATATATATATATATATATATATATATATATATATATATATATATATATATATATATATATATATATATATATATATATTGTTCTTCCAAATTGCTAACATTTTAAAATTATATTTTTTTTAAATTATATGACACAATATACCCACCCATATGACAAAAGTAAATAGCTATATAGCAATTTTTATTCGGAGATAGTAAATATTATTGTTAGTGTAGTTTAAGTAGTAATATTTAAATTGCTTTGTTAGAGCCTGGCGGTGTTAAGTTCCGCCACTCAACATATGAAATCTTTAAAATTGGGTACAAATTTCTAAAATATACCCTGTTATGTGAAAAAAAACGATGCGTTTCGCAAAATATGTTTTTTGTAGTAAAAAATAAACACCATTGTCCCCTAAATTTGTAGAAAGCAAATTAATTCATATCTCGTATAATATTTTGTATTAATAATTCAGTCTCATTACCAAGCGGACCGTGAAACAAGTTGCGTTCCCGACTGGGGCACTAATTCACTTGGGATTGAGTATCTTGTTACAAGGGTTCCGTGTGACGAGCTTAATACTATTAGGTTATCCTATGATATTATTAAAAAATATATTATTGTTAGACATTAGTTAGATTAAAAGGTAACGAAGACCTCGAGGCGCAGTGGAAAAGTGCGATGTAAAATGTGATGATAAACACAATGGGTCTAGGTTCAATTGTAATTTGAGGTCGATTTGATTGATTATGATAATTTTTATTTTCTTATTTTAATAGGATAAATTACAGCGTTGAGTTTAGCAGAGACTCGCAATGTCTTGCATTGGAGCGGAGAGTAGAGTGTCATGAGAGATGTATCACTTCCTTATCAACTTCATAATTATTGACTTAGCTTCACTATCCAAGACATGATGGAACTAAAGTGTTGAATTATATGTATATGTGTCAATTATTAATTAATTTATTTAATTTTTATTATTTTTATCTTATATTTTTTAAACACAAGTTGTTATGTAGCGCAAAGTTGCAGTGTCTGCTCGTGAGCGCGACGGCTTGTGGGTTCAATTCCCACTTGGGGAAGATGGAAATTTCATGTATATTATACTTCGCTCTGGCAACAAGGTAAAGTGCGACGTTGACTTCCATTACCCATCACGCTATGGAAATGGAGTGTCTTGACACTAAGCTCCCAACGTTCCTGTGTTTTCCTCTGCCTACGCTGCCGTAGGCGCAATTTAGCGTGAAGCTATAAAAAACTAGGTACTTTTTTTCGTCCCACAATACCAAGAGAGGATATCGAAGTTAATACATCACTCAGTCTTACATTCCACTCATTTCAAAGCTTTTGTCTTTATTACCACTAGTAAAACCCACCGACACTCTATATGTAATAGAACTGAAGTAAAGAAGAAATTGTAAATTGTAATTTCAAATTGCATTATTTCGACTGAGAATGGAATTCAGTCATTTCGTACAAAAACTAGCAAACAGTACCATAAAAGAGTCTAATAATATGAATATGCAAAACAACTGTATTTACAATTTATGAAAGAAAGCTGCAAATAGCGTACATAGTTAAGTTTTTCAACAAAAATACATGCATGTATATTAACACCTTTATTGTAGAACGCCTCAGTTAATAAGACAGTTACCGTTTATCATTTAGATAATCTTAAATCATAATTCCATATTTGTCGCTATATAAAGCAATTTAGTCACCTCTATCCCATATATCTTTGTATTTACATAGAAACTACCACACTAAATGTATTTTAATTTTTCTAACATTTACATAATACACATTTCTTAAAAGATAAAAACTTCGTAGTTTATGGTCCATACGATTATTATCCTACTTAGTAGTAAGCTAGTGTTTCTTTGTAAATTCCTTTTCACAATTTCACATGTTAATAACGCAAAAGAAAATAATTCAACGCAAAAAATACAAATGAATAACTATATTTTAGAATTATATACGAATAATGTATGAATAATTTTCTTTAGAGTAAAAAAAATCCCACCAACAGCACCTGGCTGTCAAAATCCGCCATTTTGAAAACAAAAGTCAATTATTAAACAGCCAACGTCTTAAATATAACAAAGTCGTAACTCTACAACGCGTAACTGTTAAAGTACTTAATATATATAAAATCAAAAGAATTTAAACAAAGCGCTACTCCAAAAGTCAAAATTACAAGTTCACTTGGAACTGAATCAGCAACTATTTTATAATTTACAAGCCCTCGACTAATCAAGAGAACTTGATGGCTCTCAAAAACAAAGGGCCTCTATTAAAATGTATTTTGCAAACAACCCTCCGATAAGTCAAGTAAAAACTTCTACTTAAGTTATGTTTCAATTTTTATTACTAATAATTCACGTGGGAATTTAGGTGTATGTATTGATTTCTGCGTATTGTAATACTAATATAAAGATTTTTTGATTTTTAAAATAAGATTTTTTTTAATAATAACAAACATTTAAGAGATTTTTTAACTCTCTTAATTAATGTGACATAATTTCTTTAAAATATATATATATATATATATATATATATATATATATATATATATATATATATATATATATATATATATATATATATATATATATATATATATATATATATATATATATATATATATATATATATATATATATATATATATATATATATATATATATATATATATATATATATATATATATATATATATATATATATATATATATATATATATATATATATATATATATATATATATATATATATATATATATATATATATATATATATAAAAAAGTCTAATTATAAATTTGAGCGATGAGAAAATAATACAATTAAAGAATCTGAATACAATAACTTTTAAAATGTGAATAGTATAATTGTTGGATTAAATTAAATAAAATTCTTTAAATAAAAATATAAAAATTTGAGATTTACCACTTCAACGTCAATTTTTAACTCTAAGTTTGTTTCAAAGTTCCTACAGTATATCCTTTTGAAATCTTCCTTTTGTGGTTTACCTGAGATAAATAGTTCACTCATAAATATTAATCAATTTATTTTTATGTATAAACACAATGGTAGACTAATAAATGCGTTTTAAAAATCACAATTTTCAATGAGGACCGTCGTGGCACAGAGGCGTAACTATCTGCCTGTAAACGCGACGGTTGGTGGGTTCGATTCCCACTCGGAGAAGATGGATTTTTCTATTTCCATTTTCTTCGCTCTGGCAACAAGGCATACCGCGGCGTTGAGTTCCGCCACTCAACACGCAGTGCCTCGAGTAAGGCGGAAAGCGGGGACGTAGAAAGCAGGGACTAAACAACGTGGTATCTTAACACTAGGTTCATACGGTTCCTGCAGTTCCCTCTACCTACTCTGCTACGTGCGGGATAAAAGCGTGAAGCTATAAAAAAAAATTCAATAAAGCGAATATTAGTTTACTTAATTCACTATATTTTTTTTTAATTTAAGCCCGCATTATTCTTCTAGGGTATCGAATAGAGATATCGCAGAGGTATTATTGTATTAAGTTAAGACTATTTTTTAACCAGACATAGAGCGCTCAGCAGCGGAACTCAACACCGCTTGTATAGTACATGAAATGGTTAAAACCTTACTTTACGTAGATTTAAGTAGATGTATGAAGATGTAGAGTGTACATCTACATTTATGAACAGAACGTGCTCATTTATATTTATTTTTACATGATTTTTAAAGTCAACAACGTAAAGAGATTCAGCCGGTATAAGCTTTAGTTTAAAAGAGTTCATTACAGTTCCCCGCGTGAGGAGTTGGTCCTATTGAGGGGTTAGATGAAGGTGTTATGCATTATACTTACATTTCATATAAAAATAATACGTATGTAATAACGTTATTATTATAACAATTTGTATAAATTAAGAGGAAAATTCTTACAAAAAGAAGAGATTCAAAGATTTTTTTTCTGTATATTTGTTATTCTTTAAATCATATTTTAAGAAATATTTTCTAATTTTATTTTATTACTTATAGTTGCAAGGTTTTTAATGAATATTTATATGTAGGGGATGGTCGTGTCACAAAGGCAGAACGTCTGCCTGTAAATGCGACGGTTTGTTGGTTCGATTCCCACTCGGGAAGAATGATTTTTTATTTTTGATTTCAACACGCAATGCCTCAAAATGTGTCAAAAAGTACAGTGTCATAACACTATGTTCCCATGGTTCCTGCCGCTCCCACTGCCTATCCTGCTATATGCAGGATAAAGCCAGAGGCTAACTATAAAAAATGTATTCATGTTTTGCATACAACCATCCAGTTTTGTTTGATACGATGTTTTATGCGCCATCGGTCGCCGATCGCAGTCACCTTATATTTGCTCAATCACGGGCCACGGCTCAGGGGCGAACAACTGAGCAACTCCACTGAGATGAATACAAACGATACTCTTTAGTATTTCATACTCGATTGAACGCGAATTGTATCGATATTTGATATAGAATAATAATATTTTTCTGTTGCTATTAATGTATCATATAAAAATAATATATAAATAGCTCGATCGGGTCATAAGTAATAACTTTTGTTAATAAAATAATTATACGTAGTAACTATATAAAGTAAATTTATTTTATTTAACAAAATATATATTATTTCTAAAATTTATAATTATCTAATACAAGAATAGATTTAACGTTATTCTATCCAAAGGCATTAACTTTCCGAACGTATCAAAGAAAATCGACCATTACAAAATCGAAAAAAAAAAACAATTCTAAATGCATTTCCCGCCAGTTGCTATTCAAAATAGGAACGTGAAAAGAACTGTCTCAAATTACTCCGTATCGTTTGTCCCTTTCGTTTACATTATAAATCCTATTTGCATCTCGCTCCAACGCTGTATAAACTCAGATAAACAAACACAAAGGGCCTAATTGAGTAACTAGTAAAACGAACATCTCTCTCCCGTCCCTTCGCATATTGAAACAAAATGGATTCTGCGTTTTGTAAACTGATTTTTAAAGAATATTGTACTTTATTCCATTGAATTAGATGCTAAGCTTAAAAATTATATAGAAAAGTTAAATTAGTCAAGCACAATTTTGGAGTCGCGCTCTCAAGTGGTAAGGGAGTTCGAGTCCGGGTAGGGAACTTAATTTGTCAACAATTTCAGATATTTGAATACGTTTTGCTGTTCAATGAGCGTCTGTCAGCTTAAATTGTTTTTCTTTCTTTTAAATAATTTGGCTCCGCGTCTTGTTAAAATATTTACAGCGTTCCGATACGTTTGATGATAAATTCCTTGTAACAATAAACGCGAAAAAGGTTTGGTTGTGAACGATTTCTGACATTTTAGGATTTTGACAGCTCATTATATATTGTAAAGTGGGGACAGAGTAAGCAGGGACTAAGTAACGGAGTGACTTAACACTAGGTTCTTATGGTTCCTGCAGTTCCCTCCGCCTACCCTGCCATGTGTGGGATAAAGCGTGAAGCTAAAAAAAAAAAATCTATATTGTAGATATCCGTTCAGTTTTGTAATAGGCGAAGGATTCGAACTGGATCTCTTTTAAACATGCATTCCTCTTTTGTGTAATATAATCTTCTTTTTACCGTACATTCTCCTTTGTGTGTTCTCCACTCAACGTAACATTGCCGAAGTGAATTGTGCTCAACTGGCATTCTCAATACGCCATAAATCAAGAGAAGAAGATGAAGAAGAAAGTGTTATATAAATGTGACAAAAATATTGAACGCCTTTTACTCTAGTTAGAGAGACTTAAGTTTGTTTTTATTTATCAATAGAATTATTAAAAATAAATTACATATGATTTTTATAGGTTCTTTTCTTATTACTAAAATATTTATTTTTATTACCTCGTTCTGGTAGACAAAATATGGCGTTCAAATCCGCTATTCAACACAGAATGTCTGTAATTTGAACAAGAAACGAAGACAACAATGACTTTACTAACTACTAAAAGTATTTTAAATCGTTTCTGCCTAATTATACTAAAACAGAAATAATAAAAATAATATATTATATTTTTATATACATATGTATGTGCTTATAATACACAAAAAACATATATATGTATAACAAAATAAAAATTTTACACATACACATATATATGTTTAAAAAAAGATGTATTTAAATAGGTATGTGTATTTATAGTACGATTATAGTAGATGGGCGTGATTGTCAGTATCCTGTACCGCAATGAGGATGCCCTGCTTGCTCTATTGGCGGATGGGATGAACTGACGCGTCAATCTTTATTACCTACGTACATGTACTTTGACTTTTTTTTATTTATTGTATCCCGCACACAGAAGGATAGATAGAGGGAACCTAGTGTTAAGATACTTTGGGTAACTTTACTTTTGAATGACATTGCGCGAAACTCAATTAAACTTAAGAATTTGTTTTTATTTGGCTTATCACGCGGATAACAAATAGGTAGCACCGCAAGAACCGTGGGAACCTAAGTGTTAAGACACTCCGTTCCCCGTTTTCCGTCTTTCGAGGCATGTTAAGTGGCGGAACTTAAAGCTGCATTTGCCTAGTTGCTATAACGAAGAAAATGAAAATAGAAAAATCCTTCTTCTTCGAGTGGGATTCGAACCCACAAACGATTTCGCTTACAGGTAGACGCTGCACCTTTGCACCACGACGGTCCTCATAAAACTATGTATGTTACTATTATATTGAATTAAATCAAGACAATGCTATCAATAAAATCCTAATTAAAAAAGATATAAAAACTTGCCACTATTTACTCTCCTTCCATATTTAGTTATAAAACCGAAAAGGCGAATCAAATCGTAAATTACCTTACCCCATTCGGTTGTATAGCACTTCCGATTTCAATTAGACGTGATCAATATTTGCTTAACACCTAAGTTGAGTGGGGTTCGGTTCCGCGGCCAAACAAGGGTTTAAAGGCTAAATGAATGAAAACAAATTTTATGTAAAGCTATTGAGTTCCTCCATTTTCTTAATATCTACGTAACATCGTAATATAATTGTTAAGGACTTTTTAGAGCTAAATACCTCTAAAAAATATTTCTTTTACGACAACTCAAATTTATATTTTTTTAACTTCCATAAGTTGTCATTTACTTTTTCTTCTCCTCTTTAATTTTGGCGTTTCGAAAGATTTACTTGTTTATATCTTACTAATTGATAAATTATAATAATAATTTTGGTATAATCAAGCGCGGCGTTGAGCTGCTTCATGTAACACGCAGTACCTCGAAAAAAGACGGAAAATATGGAACGGAGTGTCCTAACACTAGGTTCCCACGGTTCCTGTTGTTCCCTCTGCCTATCCTGTTATATGCGTATAAGCGGGATAAAGCGTGAGACTAAAAAAGGAAAAAAATGATATAGAGACTTTTATATGCATAGATAAGCAAAAAGAAAATAGGTTTCGACTACCGAATTAGAAATAATGTATTTTTTGATTGATATATGAAACAGATTGTCAGAGTTCGATATCAGACTATGTACTTTTCACATGTATTCTTCAGTTATTTAAAAAAACCAAAATAAAAACCAATCAACTTAAAAAAACAATATCCTTATTTTGATAATACAACAAACGTGAAACAAATTAAGCTCGAATCGACGATCGAATTGATATTTTAAATTACAAAACTATTCGAGTACAACTTGCTACTCATCGACACTGAACCGGGGAACACCGTCACAATGGGCGAGGCGTCCCGAATAAACAAAATAAGTTGAAATTTGTCGGTAGCCGTCATTCCTTTGTGTCCACGTCAAACGAACACTAACGACTGCTCTCTGTTTAGAAAACAACGTGAGAGGCTTCCGTTGACCGCTTTACTTTGTACTAGCTAACTTCGTAGACTTTGCTTGTCTATATAAATATGACATATGGATTATATTTTTTATACTTATATATATGTATATATATGTGTATATATATTTATATGTATACATTTTCATATGTATATATATTTCCATCACTTAGAACACTCTCTCTCTCTCAAGAAAAGGAAAAATTATTTATTAATTACTTCAAATACTTATATTATAGTTTCTTTTAAAAATTGCTACAAAAAAAAATATCACACCTATATTGTAATACTGTATAATCTGTAATTTATCGTTTTCAAACTTAAATGTACGCCTAAGCCGTTCAATATTAGACATTCATCCGTCTGTCAGTTATTTATTTTGTATATTTAGTCCATTGTTGTGGCAATAGGTCCTAATTGTGAAACATAATGGATGGGAAACGGTTGAGTTTTTTTCGTTAATTAAATAAACATTTAGAAAGCAATTATTATTAGAGGTTCACTGACGTGTGAATGAGGCTTCGGCCGGGGGTTGTCTGTTGGCGTAGTTTTGTTTGAAAACATCAACGATTAGCTTCTTAATACAACTGACGTTGTTATATCATGCTTACCATATTTCAAGCTTTAATTTAAACTATTTTTTAAAAGCCTCCAGAAATATTTTGTTATTTTTGTAATAATAAAACAAAATGCGGTGTTAAGTTCCGTCATTCAACGTGTAATGTCTCAATGTCTTAGACGATGAGTGTAGGTATTCATATTTCATTTACGCTTTTATCCAAGGCTTTAACCTAGAGTTGAGATACACCGTTCTCTGATTTCCATATTTTCCGAGGCATTGCGTGTTGAGTGGCGGAACTCAACGCCGCGCTTTGCCTAGTTGCCAGAGCGACGTCCTACTTCTTCGAGTGGGATCGAACCGAACTGTCGCGTTCACAGGCGGACGCTACGCCTCTGCGCCACGACGGTCCTATTATATTTATTTATACAACAATTTACATTTATCTATATATCCATATTACAATCAACAATAGATATTAAATTACAAAAATTGTATCAAAATTAGGGTTCCAATGCAAATCATGATGCACGTTGCAATTTTAAACTTTTCCACATCCCGTCTCGTCTCGTTGTATGACAACATAATGGCGGAGGGTCAAATAGCTCCCGATCATTACCTCCCCTCGCGAGAAACTTATCACATTATCAAAATGTAAGAAGCCGTTGAATCTTTTGATCAGCGCGTCGCTAATTTGACGATTATATTGTACGGGGTTAGGAATTGTAGGTTTGGAGCTTCTTTGAACATTGTTTTGAACGTGTTAATGGTAGATTAAAATTACGTTGAGAAAGTAAGAAATATATTAAATGGCATTTAAAATTTGTGTTTACTTTTTAGGTATGTTCTTATAAAGTGCAAGGTTCAATTTCGACATATGGATTATTATGTAATTTTTTTTGTAGCTTCACGTTTTATCCCGCACATGGCAAGGTACGTAGGAAGGTACGTAGTGCTAAGACTCTCCGTTCCCTATTTTCCGCCTTTGTCAAGGCATTGTGTGTTGAGTGGCAAAACTCAATGCTGCGCTCTGCCTAGTTGCCAGAGCGAAGAAAATGGAAATAAAAAAATACATCTTCCTCGAGTGGGGATCGAACCCACAAACCTTCGTGTTTACTGGCAACCTCTGCGCCACGACGGTCCTCTCCATTTTATAATATAATATAAATAATAATAAAAGGAGAAGTCTTTATCCTTGTATCCATCATAAATATATATTTATATATCATTTACACTAAAAACTTTCGTTCATACTAAACGGTAGAAGACCAAAAATAGTTAACTCCTTCCCTATTAACCCTCAGCCAACACAAAGGCGACTGATGACGGGTCACGTGTTCACTACTTATTCTGTTAACACAGATAGGGTGTCAATGGCTCTTTAAGGGGTAAGTTTTCAAATTCTATGTAAATTTGAAATTGTTAATGCTATATTAAAAGAGCTTTTTGTACATGAGATATCTTGCGCGTCTTTAAACTTTAAAAAATTAGTTAAATATGAGAGAACTTAAGGACTTTAAGGCACTATAAGAAATTAAAAGACTGTCGTGGCGCAGATGTGTCTGCTTGTAACCACGATGGTTTGTGGGTTCAATTCCCACACAGACGGATTTTTCATTTTCATTTTCTTTACTCTGGCAACTAGGCAAAGCGCGGCATTGAGTTCCGCCACCCAACACGCAATGCCTCGAAAAAGATGTATAGCGGAGAACGGAGTATCTTAGCACTAGGTTTCCACGCTACCTGCGGTTCCATTTGCCTATCCTGCAACGTACGGGATAAAACAGAAAGAATCGTATGAGTAAAATTTCAAAATTCTTGCCTTGGAAATCATTTTCATTTTGGTTTGATGAAGAAAAAAACATAGGTTTTGAACTAATCACCACATGGTGACAGCTTGTGCAAATTACAATAAGGTAAGTACTGTACCAAGAATAATGTGTGAAGATATTAAAAAAATAAAAGCTTTTATTTAATGAAATGATAAAAAAAACAAGGACACATCTGCTCATACCTTTAACAGAACTCGAATAGCCATCAATAACGTAATAATGGAATTCAATAATGCATATTTTTTTACCTATATATGCTAACGATCCAGTCAAACGAGATTTTTAAACAATTAGAATTTTTATACTCGTATTTGCATATTAATTGCTGTACCGTCTTAACTAGATATTGAATAATTGTAATATGCTATGTAAAAACAATATAGAAAGAATCAAAAACTTCTCTTTCTGCCCATTTTATTGATATAAACCTGCAGAAGCTTACCGCCTCTCCTCAAAGACACTTCCACCTTTAACACAAATAACATAAGAAACACTAACGAGCTTAGCAGTAATATACATACAAAATTTCATTCCAATCGTGGCAGCATTCTTTTTTTTATGTGTTCACGCTTTATCCTGTACATGGCTGGGTAGGAAACCTAGTGTTAAGACACTCCGTTGCTTAGTCCTTGCTATCTCCGTCCCTGCTTCCCGCCTTTTACGAGACATTGCGTGGAGCTCAACGCGCACGCTTTGCCTAGTTGCCTGAGCGAATAAAATGAAATACAATCTTCAACTTACCCTCATGGGAATCGAACCCACAAACTATCGCGTTTACAGATAGACGCTACGCCTCCGCAACAACGGTTCTCACACATCATATGACACACATATATAACTTATAAATACATATAAGATATATTTCGAATGAAATGTTTTCTTGACAACCTCGAATAAGAACCGACACTAGACCAATTAAATACGGTGCCACTTTACATTTATATCGAGTTACCTTTCCCAAATAAATATCTAGACGAAAGCCCATTCACTTTCCAAAACCGAAACCCTCGAAACGCGATAACCCTTCAAACGAACGGGGCAAAGCGAGAAACATTCATACTAATTTCACGTTCCAATTTGCAGATCATCTTTCGCAAAAATAATTCCATACAATTCGGTAAGCTTTGAGGCTATACAATGCTCGTTTCCCTGCTTCCTTTCCATATTACAATGGACCTTTTATTTATGGTATTTTATAGAGCAATCACCGCAACCATTATATGCTCATTTGGAGTATTGAAAGAGCGACACTTGGTATATCCGGCGCGCTTCATCAATTAGCCGAACGCGCCGACAATTGTTTTGTTAAATGTTTTTATGCAAATGCATTTATTTATAGGTGAAAATATAGAATTAGTTTGTAATTTAAGAATTAAAATTATAAATATTTGACAAATAATGCTTTTAATTAGACTTTATAAAAAGTCGGAATAACATAACTTATGATACTGAGGTATGGTAGGACCGACCGGCGTAGCGATAGTTTGTGTGTTCGATTCTCACTCAGAGAAGATAGATTGAGTTCAGTCAACACGCAATGCCTCGAAAGGCGGACAGCTGGGAACAGAGTGTCTTAAAACTAGGTTCTCACGGTTCCTGTGGTCCTTTTACCTATCTTTTTATACGCGGGATAAAACATGAAGACATAATAAAAAAAAATATAGTACCATTCTGATATTCACTTTAATGCATTATGGAAATTATTATAACATATATTTATTTGAATATTGTTCACAACTGAATGCGCTCACTTCTCTTCGTCTATGCCATAAAAAATTAAATTCTAATCGATAGGTGACAACCTTAAAAACTGTCATCAAAGAAAAAATATCAAAATTCTAACAATTTACCTCTAAATTAGCTCAACAGGGGTTAGTTTAAGGCGACACTACTTTGATCAATCGCGAGTTCTAAAAGGATTTTTCCTTTGTCAGCACCCGATTGATGATTGACATGCAATTCGCGGCGCGGATTACATTACCAACATATTGAAAATGACAAAAAAATGAAATTCTACCAAAATACCACCTTATGTCACTAGCAATACGACCCACAGCGTTTTATTACAGTTGAAATCAATAGTACTTTACGTGAGCCGCGGTGTTGTGTTGCCATTAACTTTGAGAAACATTTTCTGTATTGCCATACGATTTCTTGCCTTATCGCGTACAAAACAAGGGCTATAAACGCAACATAGGCCGCATATGACATTGGCAATAGTGTAATAAGTCCCCATCTTTGGAAAATGAGTTTCCTTAGGTACTGAGTAATTGTCGCCGGTCGGCGCGTCTGATCTCGCGCGGCGTCTTTACATTGTTTTTCTATAGCTTTTTACTACAATCGACTAGATGTTTAAAAGGTCGCCGTAGCCAATATAGCTGGGCTAGGCAGTGAGTATAATAGACAACTTGGATATCACTCTTCTTGCTAACATTCAATTACGTTTGAAATGGATAATTTTCATATGGAACGTTTTTATCGCTTTATTCACTTAGCGCAATTTTATATAACAAAAAACTCTACATTGTACGTTAATTGAGTCAATAATTGTTAAGTAATATGCGGTATTGGATCTGTTGAGACCGCACGGGGTCGCACTTTGAGTTTGATTGTCGTCATTATGTAATTAATATTACTAATTAGATTAACGAGCTTTATAGATTAACAGCTTTTTGTAGGTTTACGCTTTATCCCGCACATGGCAGGGTCGGCAGAGGGAACTGCAGGAACCATACGAACCTAGTGTTAAGACACTCCGTTGTTTAGTCCCTGCTTTTTTCCGTCCCCGCTTTCCGCCTTTTTCGAGGCATTGCGTGTTGAGTGGCGGAAGTTAACGCCGCGCTTTGCCTAGTTGCCAGAGCGAAGAAAATGGAAATAGAAAAATTCATCTTCCCCGAGTGGGAATCATACCCTCAAACCGTCGCGTTTACAGGCAGACGCTCACGCCTCTGCGCCACGACGGTCCTCAATCGGTCCTCGGTCTTTTTGTATGAAATATTTTTGAGATCTGTGTTAACCTGTGTTGTAAGTATTTTAATTGTAGATCATAGATAATTTCATGTTGAGTACAAGTCGTTAACTATAAATTCTAATTTTCCATAATTTTGTATATAAAAAAAACTCGATTACTTGGCCATATATTCCAGTATTAAATATATTTTTACTAAACATAAATGTCATTTCTTTAAAAAATAAGGTAAATTAAAAACATTGTAAAATTTATAATAGAGTTCTTAGTTCATTTAAAATAATCATAGCAATAAAAATGTCAAGGCAATTATGAGAAACGGTGAAAAATAAAGAAATCTCAATTTCTACACTCAATTTACTTCAGATTGATAACACATCGGGCATGTGTCTGTATATTTGTATTTGAGATGTTTTTAAACAACTTCTCGTCACACGAATCGTATTTCTTTCTATTGAATAGGGCTGTCAAAAAGATATTATGAGGATTTTAATATTTTCATCTAAATTGTAAATTACAAGAGTGTATTCATTGGGTCTAGACAAAATAATAACACTAAGATTGTGCACGGCGTTCAGTTTCGCCACTCAACACGCAATACCTAAAAAGGCGGAAAGTAGAGAACGGAGTGTTGTAACACTAGGTTCCCAAGGTTCCTGCGGCTCCCTCTATCTACCCTGCTACGAACGGAATAAAGCATATTGATTGATAAGAATATTGAGACGTACATATATTACATAATTGGTGGTTTTTTTTATATTAAAGTACAATTTATATTAACACTTTAATACATATAGGGAGGGACGAAGAAAGAGTGTCACACAAAAGGTGTAACACTAGGTTCGTATGGTTCCTGCAGTTCCCTCTGTCTACCCTGCCATGTGCAGGATAAAGCGTGAAGCTAAAAAAAAGTTTTTAATTATCATGACTACATAAAAAAGTCATTAAATAAGTTTCTTCATCTACATATAAAATAATCTTCATCTATGTTTAACTAACCTATGACGTTATGACCCTAGATGCGACTCTCAGTACCCTGTCAGCGTGTCTTTAAAACTGTGTAAATATGAGTGATCTCAAGTTACGGGATCAATTTTAAAACAATATTCGTTTCCCGGCGCCTCGCAGTCAACAGCCTTTACAAACAAAACTATCCTAAGCAAAACAAAACTATTATTTTGGAAAAAAATACATAGTCCATAGACACTAATTCAGGTGGTTTTTTTTTCATTTACTTATTTTTACAGTAAGACATAGTAATGTTGCTAGCATACAAAATAATTGATAATAAAAATATTATTTTATTATTATTTAATCTATGTACTTTATTTTTTATAACATAGAATTATTTGACTATTTCATTTAATAAGGTAGAGGACTTACATATATATATATATATATATATATATATATATATATATATATATATATATATATATATATATATATATATATATATATATATATATATATATATATATATATATATATATATATATATATATATATATATATGTATATATATATATATATATATATATATATATATATATATATATATATATATATATATATATATATATATATATATATATATATATATATATATATATATATATGTATATATATATATATATATATATATATATATATATATATATATATATATATATATGCATGTAAAATTTTAACGTAAATAGATTATATTTCATTCTAATTGTATATACCGTTTAACATATTATAGAAATGAGAATGATAAGGCAAGTGTTACAAAGTTCATGCATACAATGTTGCTGGCGACAACTTGTAGCACTATAAAATTAATAATTAATTAAATAATGCCAACTGATCAGTGATCAACCTATATGCACATTAATTTCAATTAATTAAAGTTGTACATTTTTTTTGACAGCACGCAAAGTATTCTTTTTATTTTTATTACGTAATTTATGTCTACCAAAGGGTTATAAATATAATTCACTAGAATAACTTTTTTATAACTTTTTTTTTGTAACTTTTACATCAAGATTTCAATTATTAATGGGTTTATTGAATTGTAAATTATAGAAAATTAAAAATGAACGTGTTATCAAGTTATTTAATATTAATAATACGTAAGGTTACATTATTGATTTTTGTACAAAAAAAATATATATCAAAGGTGAGGTTTCTAACAATGTTCTTTGTGTATTTTTTTGAGTAAGATCGTAGTTAAAGAATTGTGTTGATAATGAAAACAACGGCTGATAACTTATTTACGATGCTGGGTGTCCACATTTTTATGAATTACTTCGTATATTGCTTCAAGACATTAGTAAAAAATTATATCTTATTTACGTAAAAAAAAAGAAACGTAAAAATTACAACATTAACGTAAAAATTATACCTACAAGTATCATAGATTTTTTGCCTTTAAGTATAGATTGGCAATGCACACCTCAAATAAGTCTCAAATTTATGTTAAGTCATCTTTTTTTTTTTTAGCTTCACGCTTTATCCCGCACAAGGCAGGGTAGGCAGAAGGAACTGCAGGGACCGCGAGAACCTAGTGTTAAAACACTCCGTTGCTTAGTCCCTGCTTTCTCCGTCCCCGCTTTCCGCCGTTTTCGAGGCATTGCGTGTTGAGTGGCGGAACTCAACGCCGCGCTTTGCCTAGTTTACCAGAGCGAAGAAAATGGAAATAGAAAAATACATCTTCTTCGACTGGGGATCGAACCCAGAAACCGTCGCGTTACAGGCAGACGTTGTGCCTCTGCGCCACGACGGTCCTCAAGTCATCTATGGGGTATAAATTCACTAATTTAGTATAAAAACTCTCCGGATTTTGAGTGATGTGGCATTGCTTAAAGTAATCAATAGACAACATTGTTCTTTGTATTTCTAGAACGGGGAAGAAAATGATTCTTCTTCTTCTCTGCTGCCTCTGTCAAGTCAATGTATTTTGTATATTTATTATTTATTACATATGCCAACATGTGCTATCATTACCTTTACATTTTGATTCGGCTATGTAGCACTATATATAAATTAAATAAATAGTAATACCTAACTAATGTAGTAAAAATAAAGCAAAAATATCACCAAATCCCTATTGACTTTAAGATATTGATATTGTTGAAGCTATGTTATAAAAAAGCAAAGTTCCAAAGTACATATATTTTTATATCATTCACTATTTTTTGTAATATTTTTGGAAATAGACAAAGGTCACTTCATATAGGTATTTACTTTATCGTCATTATTTGTTAGTTTAAGATATTGTGGTTACCCATATAGTGTTATGTTCACAATTACCATATATGTATATAGCTATATTATAAAAGGTTAATAAAAACAAAAGCTACACTATCCACTGCAAATACCGCATTAATTATTTTTTCTGTTTAATTTAATTTTGTATCATATTAGTGTCTACTTTAACGGTTTTGTTGTAAATTCCTTAATGATTAATTGATGGCTTTTATAAAGTTTGGTTTGGGTGAGAACATATATATATATATATATATATATATATATATATATATATATATATATATATATATATATATATATATATATATATATATATATATATATATATATATATATATATATATATATATATATATATATATATATATATATATATATATATATATATATATATATATATATATATATATATATATATATATATATATATATATATATATATATATATATATATATATATATATATATATATATATATATATATATATATATATATATATATATATATATATATATATATATATATATATATATATATATATATATATATATATATATATATATATATATATATATATATTTATTTATATATTTATATATATATAAGAAAATAAAGTAATTTATGTGCAGCATTAAAATACACACGACTTTTTTTGATATAATTAAATATGGCTTAATTTCCATAAAGAGAACCTTTTATAGAGCTATCCAATATCTGTACAAAATACAACCTTCGCCAACAAAGTTGCAATTACCATGTAGTATTGTAATAATTATACAATAAATTAAAACGTGAAAAAAAAAACAAGTATTTGTATATTGAACAGGCATAACTTCACTGTAACTTGGGTGACGATTTACATATATATGTTCGCAACTAAACATATATCTACCTAGTACCCATTTCAGAGTACGTATGCATAATATATTTATGTTATTTGTTTATATCACCATCGTTTAAGCATTAACATTTCTTTATATAGCTGCCAGTAGTGTATGTTAAAGAAAACATAAATTCTTGAATAAAACGATCTAGATAGACGGACTGCCTCATTACTAAAGTCCGCTAAAGCCGCGTAAAGAGAATTAAACCATTCACTTTCTCGTAAACGCGTAAGAATTATAAGGTGGTAAATTAATTAATACTTATTAGGTAGGTAAGTTCACTTATTTATCCATTTTAATGGACAGTTTGACGTGTGTGCTATAAAAATTCATTTGAAATTGTAATTGTGTGCTGCTGTGCAATAAATATTCGTTACTCATGTTTCAACATTAGTTGTTAGTTCTAATATCATTTTGTTAGCGATGTTTATGTTGAATCAATGAAAGTCAATAAGGATGGGATTTTTGTTCCTTTTTTTAAATACACTATATAACACCATATATGTACAGAGTGCATAGATTAAGATGCAGTGATACTGGTATTTTTAAAGAAAGTGCTCGCACTATCTAGTGGCAAACTCTACTCATATTCTTCTTTTTTATTTAGCATGTTGTGAAATATACTAAAAATCAAATGTAATGAAAAATAATAAATATATAAATAAAACACAAATAAATTATATGAATTTAGTTAATGAAAACGAAAAATTATGTAACATGGACCTACACTACGAAATATAACTATAATATGTTAAGTTTGTATAGCGATACTATCGTAGTGATGTGGCTGTGTTGTACTCAAATTTTCTAGTTACAAATTCAATTCTGGATATCTAGAGAAACAAAATGCAGAATCTTAACACAGGCACATAACATAGTGTCTAAACGCTACGTTCTATATATTTATCTCTGTATATGTGAATAATATATGTAACACAAAAAGAAAAACAATATTATATATTAGTTATTTATAAAATCTCATTTACCACCGGGCGTTTAAAGAAATATTTTTAAGCTTACAATTCTGAGCGGGCAGGTGTGGCCGGGTCACTGGTTCTTGCAGTCATTAACTCTTCAAATACGTAATTATAAGAGATGACTTCATTCCGCCACTTCCTTTTAATTAAATACGTATTAACTTTTTTTTTGCGAACACCTTATTTTGTGAGGGCTCGATAATGTTCGACCGTTATGTATGAATCGTTTTGCTTCTGTTTTTTTTTTTCTGAAAAAGTTATAGTATGTTTGCGATTTTTTTTATATAACGTGATAAAAATTTAATGTAATGTATACTTTTAATTTTAAATAATAGGAGAATTAGTACGATTAATAAAGATAGATAGATATAATAAAATTAATAGAAAATATTTAAAAATTAAGAAGGTAAGAGTAATACAAGGAAAATACTTAAAGAAAACTTTAGAATGCAGCGGATTTTGAACCCCCTGCCTCTACCAAACCACGCACGTGCTCTGACTACTAAATCACACGTCATCATCACGCGGCGTCGAAATTCTTATACATATGCTTTATACAATTAATTGCGTTGTTAGCATAGAGCCTGATATATGCGGGAACAGGATTAGTTTTAAGATTTGAAAGCATAACAATCTGTTTCACCAAAAAATCTCTACTATATATATATATATATATATATATATATATATATATATATATATATATATATATATATATATATATATATATATATATATATATATATATATATATATATATATATATATATATATATATCATCATCAACAATCCTTTAAGAATGCACTTTGTAGTTATAGGTACATCTGACATATACTTTTTGCCAATCCCACCAATATATCTATCACTACTTATATTCAATTTCTAAATATTTACTTTTATATTTGCGACTCACTAACTAAATCTCTCCATTACACATCGAGCCTAAATAAACACCAAGAAGTTCCTGTTTCCACACAGACCATGCAAAAAGCTGAAGTATAATGTTACATATACATTTAAATGTTTTCAAATTTTGTACTTCTGATGCGGCGGCGCCACCTTTTTTCTACCATGACACGACAGTATTACGGGAAGGTTGAATAGTTTCAAGGTAGATAAGTAGATGTCAATTCGATTGACATATTTTTTTTATATTTGTATCACTCTTTCTTTATATATTAGTAAATTAAACGAAATTGAATGTTATGAATACGAAAACAAAGTCACATTTTGCATAAACCTAGAACCTATATTAAATTTATTATGACAAAAGGCTCTCACGACTTATAATTTACTAGTGTATTTTTTTAAATAAGGCCATTTAATATAGAGAAGTAAAAATTGTAAATTCGCTTTAAACATGGGTAGTTAACAAAAAGCAAATGCTTAATACCTAAGAAAAATAAATATCTAAAAAGAATATACTATAATATATTATGAGTTTGATTTTTCTATAATTAACAAAACTGTTTGTAGACGTATTTGTAAATTAAGTCCGTAGATAGGTGTAAGTAAATCGGCGTTAGGTTACACGGATAAAAGCGGATGCTGTGGCGCCAACAGTTGCATCTTGTCAGGATATAACGCGCTGAAATATGATGGTGTAAGTAATAAGAGCGATTTCAAGTTATTTAATACAATAAATGAAATACTTAACGTTTTACATACAATGTAGGAACCCTAGGTTCCCACAGTTCTTGAGGTTCCCTCTGCCTACCCTGCTATGTGCGGGATAAAGCGTGAAACTAAAATAAAATGTTTTACTAATCGCATAACATTTAAAAGAAGAATGTTCTTGCAATATTTTTTTATTTGTTTTGATTTGATCTCGTACTTACTCTATACATTGTTTATAATATTCAAGATATTACCAGCGACTTTATTAAATAGAAAATCCTTACGAGTGATACACGAAACGTTCTAAGTGGCCGAGTTAATGCAAAAAACGGCAATGGATACTTCTATAGCAAATACTAGATGAATGGATGTGTCTAAAGATCCAAGGTGACATTTTTCATTTAATTTACATTTAATAAAAAAATATCAAAAATACATTCAAAATCGCTAATTTTAAATGCTTCTTCTAAAATTGCTTATTTTATAATATCGCTTATTTATATATTTTAATAAATATAACACAGTACATTTGTCAGTGTAATCGCTTAATCCTATCCCTTGAAGCGTCTTTGAAATTTGATGAGCGAGGTCGCGAGGTGATCGCTTGTCTGAAATCACTGTCTGATGAACTGCTAACGTGTCAACGCTTAAATATAGACGGTCTCGGTATGTAACGTGGTTTTGTCGGTTTGTTTGTTATTTTTATAATCCTTGTATATCTTGGACTATTTTTTGATTATATTTGTTTATATATTGAATATATATATATATATATATATATATATATATATATATATATATATATATATATATATATATATATATATATATATATATATATATATATATATATATATATATATACTTATGAATATATTTACCTACATACCATACCTATGTAACTGTTATTGTTGTAAAATCATACTAACTCACAATATCTTTAAGCAGGAAGTGAAGAACGAAGTGCCACAACTTACTTAGACAAGTCTTTACGTTCATTGAAAACTAAACAATTTTTTCCCAGATAGAAACCGAACTTGTGACTTACAATGAGTAAACACATATACCTAATAAATAACGCATGAGCAAAACAATCTGAAACCGCTTAAAAATCCTATGAGCAATGTAATATTTTCTGAAAAAATAAAAATAAAAAGTTCATAGAAACTTTTAACGTGCAAAATATCTATTCGATTTAATAACACGCGAAATACAACATTAGAATCATATAACCTAAACAAAATTACCCAAACTAACCTAAAACAATTAAATTGGACAAATTAGAACACACGTAAATAATGATTTCGCAAATTTGCCATTTGCCTTGCCCGAAATCCAAAATCAGTCACAGTCAATGCTAATGAACGGTCCAAATTACTATAGTAATTTTAGCAAACAGGCCTCAAAACTGGTCATCTAGTGAACCCTTCGGTGTTTGCGCGACTCGTTGCGGCCCCGCCGTTGAATTATTCATACATTGCGACAGCTAATTGTAATTAAATTTATGCCCCCCTCTACATTTTCTGCAGCGTTTACATGGAATCTGCTGCGTTGACGTCAAACCGTTTAAAGAATTAAGTATTTAGTATTAAATAAATTATTCAATGATGTACCTACTGGCTATGTAGTAGCGCAATAGCGATTTGCTTGATCGCACACGACGGCTTTTTTCAACAATAGATAAGTATAAGAAATTATGTGATATTGTGAATATCTTTGTCTCCAAGGAATAAGTGGGCAAATGTAAATTTAATCGTCCAATGGAGAAGTTTCACGGCATAAAGTAATACCTATGTTTTAAATAATATTTTTATGATTTTTATGATTTTTAGTGTTATTTAATCCGCCCTAGCACGGTATGCAAGAGGGCGCGGGTTAAATCCCGTTGTGTTATATATTTTCTTTAAGTTTAATTATATTTTCTTATGCCCCCAAATTACAAGACATTTTATTATTACAAACAATTATTTAGTAAACTAGTACTAGAAATATTTAACAGTACATAATCATGTAACCCAATCCGTACATCAAGCATTAGATGCGAACGAGTCTTATTATTTTATTAGTTCACGCGCGATTTAATCACGATTGTTGGTTTTGGTAAGTTAATAAGTGAAACGGGTTGGAGCCCTCGCGAAAATTTGACGCCATAGAGACGTACTGCATACAAAGGGATTTACCTCAAATGGAATATTCTGAATATTTAATTTATTTTGTTGACAGGGTAGACAGAGGAAACTGCATCCATAGCAACCTAATGTTAAGACACTCCGTTGTTCACTCCCCGCTTCCTGCATTTTTCAAGGCATTGCGTGTTGAGTGGCAGAACTCAACGCCACGCTTTGTTCAGAGCGAAGAAAATGGAAATAGAAAAATCCATCTTCCATCAAATGGGAATCGAACCCACAAACTATCGCGTTTACAGACAGACGCCACGATTCTGCGCCACGAAAAAATATTTAGTAATAAGGATATAAACATAACTGTTAGGGTGTAGAGAACTAGTGTCAAAACACTCCATTTTTTGCTCAACACTATGAATTGTAAATTGAAATTGTTATAAATAAACGACATTTACTCTAATCAACTAACTTGTCATAACATACGTGACACCCGCACCAGAAAAAACTGTTATGCTGTGGCAACTTTTGTATATTGCCTTATAGAAGTTTGTTTTAAATGTGTAGATAGTAGAGCAAATTAATTAGGACCTTTTTTGCGGATCCCACATAAAATTACAATTGACACTGTTTCTTTAGTGTAATTCTAGTCAAGTGCGAATTAAACTTGTGGATCGAGGGTTCCGCATGCACTTTATGATTGTGATTCAACGAAAAGTAGGTAGGGGAACGGGGGGTTATTTGGAACAGGGGTAAGTAGTAACAATCATTTCATACCTACATAATAGAAAAATATTCGTTTAATTTTCAACTAAATTTATTATTTTATATGCAATGTACATACAAGCGTGGTCAATATCCCGTCGGATGACACTGGCAGTGATGCTATAGAAATCCTTTGATAAAGACAGTAAGCGGAATTTTTCATATGAAATTAATTAGTGTAGATTTCAAATTGTTTAAGAGTTAATGAGTTATATTACTCGTAATATATTTAGCATTTAATTAGTTAGAATATAATTAACTATATTTTTATATTCAGTAATCGATTTTTTATATACTTTAGTATAAAATATATAACACTCTTTCGTCTTGCCACTTATTTGTATGCAATAAGCTGCTGAACATTTTAATAGAAACACCAAAACTACCTCTAAGGATTCTATAAGCTATATTTCTCCACACAACATGATTTGATAAATCCAACATATAAGAAAGTCTTTTTAGGAAGCTTACAGATGTTATAAATATTAATTTAGATCATCGTAAATAACCGAAGCAAAGGTCAAAAATAAGAAGATACTCATAGTTCTGGCATGCTTCATTAACATACCTCAGAAAATTCCATCCCATCTATATTTATGTTTCCATGGCTCAGTTACTGATATTTTTGTAAGGTATAAATTGAAACAGTAGTTTTCTGGATGATTTCGTCACGTCCGAATGTGCTCGGATGCTTTGAGCACTTTTAAAAAATGAGTGATGAAAGAATGGTAAAAATGATGTATTAAGCAAGAGTCAGTGAAAAGACAGACAAGGGGAAGCCTCATCATCAATTAAAAATCCTGCCGTGATGCGATCGTGAAAAAACACGAAAGAAAGTTACCGAACAGGTTATCGTAAACTATCTTTAAAAAAAAATCAAAGAAAAAGCTTTGCTTGCTTTTAGCAAAAATTTCAAATAAAAATTTCTTTGAATTCGATAGTTGAATTGATAATTAGAATGGAAATTCTAATTTTTCTAAATACAAAACAAGTAAGCTTTAATAGCCAAAAGATCACAAAATGTTAAAACTAGCCCCAGCTCTCTTATCTTAATTTTATATATGCGTTCATGGCAATGAAAATAAATTAGTAAATTTTCACATTACAAATAAAAAAATAAAAAGACAACTATGATTGATAACTTTAGAAAACTTATTCTAGTTAAATGATACTATAATATACATAAGTAGGTATTATATATTACACAAAGGTATAAGAATAAAATTATTAAATAAACAGGTATGTTAAGTACTTAATATAGATATGTACTGTAGCTTTAAACTGCGATTAAGAATAAAAGACCTTATTAGCTTCGCGTTGTGTTCTCCGATAACAGAGTAGCTAATAGAGTAGGAGACTCGTGTCACAATAATCTGTCCTCAACAATCTGCCTTGCCTTCTTAACAGAGCGAAAAAATCAATAGAAATCATTTCTTAGAGCGAGAATCGTACCCACAACCAAATATACGACTTCTATTGTTACTGTTATTATAAAAATTCACTTAGACTGAAGCTTCTCTTAACAAACATTTGAAATCAATCAATCTATAAATATTAAATGTATTTATTTACAACAGTACAACAAATATTAACGATAAGAAAATAACCTAATAAAATAAAATGGACCAAATGTCAATGTCATTTGTATAGTTTATTGAATATGAATAATAAATGAACTCATACTAAAGCAATACTTAGCAATGCCACCCATCTTTAAAGCAAGATAAAAATATTTAGAAAAGTACATAACCTTTACCGGAAATTACTTAGACTAAGCCAAACGTTAGGCAACAAAAAAAATCCTTATCGGAGACATTTTGAACACTCAAAGCCATCTCAGGGAGATTTCAACAATAGATACAATTCTATGGGGTGTCGTCAGTCATTTTTTTAATATAAACCTACCATTTCAACGGTATCCTCAAAATTATAGAGCTCCAAGCACTTTCAATCTTACGTCTAAAATATAAAGTTGGAAATAATCGAGTCACAGTTGAGTGGTGATTTGCCGTAACTCCGTAAGTAATTTTGGGGGAGACTGGGGCGTTATCGACCGTTGTGTCCGTATTTACTAATGACTTCCGCCGTCAGGTGCGCCGCGTCCTTCGTTTTTGTGAATCCATTTGGGTTTGATGAAAAATGTCTTTCACTATTACAATTTTCAATATAGAAAGTAACGTTTCTTTAAAGCTTTGTATTTTCCCTACAAAAAAAGATTACGAAATAGAAGTTTATTTAAATATTTTAAAATAATCATCATATACGAAAATAGAGCATTAAAAACGTTGGTTTTCAAATGAAAAAATTGATGAAACTATATAAAATTACCTATACTTATAGAAATAACATCTAAAATCCGTATATATATATGTATATATAGTTATCTAACTCCAACAATTGGGTCCAATCATATCAATTACAGCTTAGCAGTGTACAAAAAGCAATCATACTACCTTATAATACAATATATTTTGCTTTGAATATGCATTGTAGAAATAGGGGTATCATTTACAAAGGTGTCTTTACGTGAAATGAATTTTAAGCTCTATTACAATCGAAATAAAGTATCTTTTGTATTGTAAAATTTTAAGAAGAAATATGGTATCAGTTACAGGATTGGCTAGTGGCGACCACGCCCCGCTATTACACCTACTGTACACCCACTGTGCGTTGTTGTCATTGATTGCTCTACATTTGAATAGATATAGTACATGTTCAATATTAGCTAAAGCCCTAACACACAACCTGCATGTGTGCTTAAATTATAATATATATAAAACAATTTCTGCACTGAGATAGTGTTAGAACATTACTAACAATACCTGTCTCAATACAGTAGTAATTACATATTTTATTCTTAAATAAATAATGCATAGCTTTACGCTTTATTCCGCACATGGTTGGGTAGGTAGGGGGAACCATAGGAAACCTAGGAACTTGGTGTTAAGAGACGCCTTTTTCGTAGCATTGCGTGTTCAGTGGTAGGACACAACGCCGCGCTTTGCCTATTTGCCAAAACGAAGAAAATGGTTATGAAAATATTCATCTTCCCCGAGTGGGAATCGAACCCACAAATCGTTGTGTTTAGAGGCCGACGCTACGCTTCTAATTATATCATATTATAATTTTAATAAAAAATATATGTATGTGGAGCAAGTATAGCAAATTGAAAAGAGATTGCCAACTATACTTTATAATAATTATATTTTTACATGCAAATAAGGTATGTGAAAATACTTTCACCCTTTACCATGGATGCGTAAAATTATTTGTTGAGTTATATAATACTACTTAACAGCACTGAACACATAAAGAAAATGATTTATAGGTTTATAATTACTGAACGAAATGTTAGATGTAATGTCGGGTCATCCGACTATACGTAACTTTAGCTTTCATTGAGAGAGAGTTTCAGTAATGAATCTAAATTGCGGAGAAGAGAGAAATAGAGAGTCAATAAATATGATTAAAAATTGACAGATGAGCTTTGAAACATTTAAAAATAGCAAAAAATTGTTTAAATTTTTTTTAAATAAAAATATATTTAATTTTTGATTTCAAATACTTTATTCTTTTCGTCTTCAAATTTATATATTTTTTTGAAAAAAGTAGGCAACTCTAAGAATACTTAAAGAAAACATATAAAAATTTGAACGCAGCGGGACTCGAACCCGCGCCCTCCTGCGAACCGCGGGTTCGAGTCCCGCTGGGTTCAAATTTTTACATGTTTTCTTTAAGTATTTTTTCTATCCTCAGTGTGGATTAACACTTTAAAAAAATCATAAAAAAAACTCTAAGAATGCCTCTAATATGTCCAAACATTTTAGCGAACTAGAGACGTCTATACTCGAATATATTTTATTAATATACATTTAAAGTTCTAACAAAGAAGACTAAGGGGATCTAAAGAAAAATTAAATAACATTTCTTATATCCAACTGAATAAAACTAAAACCGTTAATAAGCATCATCACAATATTATTTCACTCACCTACTCTCCAAAAATAAACACGTCAAATATTACACAATAGTCGTTGAATAAACAAACAAAATTTCAAAGTATTACAATTAAATATTCAACCCGTCATCTCGCAATGAGATGGTCCAGTTGTAAAAACACAGCATCCGTTCAACGCTCGTTCCCTAATAGATAAAAAGGAATACTCTAATAAAGGACATACGTGACCACAGATAATGGTCAGTTTTGGACGGGCTATAGAATTTAGACCAGTAGTACTTATAATAATATTGATTTTTTTTTATATTTTGACTCATTGTAATGCACTATACAGTGACTAAAAATTATGAATATTGAGATACACAGATAATGTCTCGGCTTGATTTGATAAAAAAAAAATCTTTTTTTAATATTTGAGGACTGTTGTGTCGCAGAGGCGTAGTAGCGTCAGCTTGTAAAAGCGACGGCTTGTGGATTCGATTCCATTCGGAGAAGTGTATTTTTCTTAGCTCTGGCAACTAGCGGCGTTGAATTCTGTCACTCAACATACAATAAGGCCTCCAAAAGGGTGAAAAGCAGGGAACGGAGTGTCTTAACACTAGGTTGCTTTGGTTCCCGCAGATCCCTCTGCCCACCCTACCATATGCGTGATAAAACAGCGAAACTAATTACTACATGGTTAAGTAAAGAATACATATAGTTATCATAAGACCAACCAACAAGATTGAATTTTAAATACTACATATTAATTTTAACTCCCACTATGGTACGACATGACTTAAGATTTAGTTTTGACACTTATTTAGTTAGTAAATCATATAAAAAGTGGAGAACGAAATGTCTTAACACTAGATTATCTCTATCTGCCATACTATAGGTATGCATACAGCATGAAACCAAAAAACATACCCTCAACGTCTTCTCAATTTTTTTCTTCTGACAAATGACTGTTAAGGCTAAACTGGGACATTCCAATTAATTATCCTCATTTAAATATCTTTAATAAGATTAATAATAATAGCCAATTATTCTATTGTAATCAATTATATCGGTAATTATATAACTAGGTATTAATTATTCATTCGGTATTGTATTGATTATAAATTCATTAATATTAAATTTACTAGAAGGTAGGTATTGCTTAGAAAATAGTCCTAACAATCCTAAGTCATTTGTCAGTTGAGTCTATTTTGTATATTTTAAATGTTTGAACAAAGTTCCACTAGGTTCAAGAGATAAGAGTAAATGGTTCTTTATTAGTAAGTAACATTAGTATATAAACTTTCTAGTAGGTTAATGTAGGTAGGTAGGTAGGTGTGTGCGCTTCGTTGTAAATTTAGAAATCTTCTTTGTTGAACAGAGTTTAGATATTGATATGAAATCTGGCGCAAATGCTTTTCAAGCATATCCAAATGGCTAACGTGTTGAATTTGTTTAATTAGTTGCCAATTGAACTGTTCAAGTTAGGACATCGGCTTTTACATTTCACAAATTCATTTTTTTGACATTTTTAAACCAAAACTAGAATACTAGGGCAAAAACTCGCCTTTTTAAGTGTTCACAAATAAAATGCCTCCAGAAATCATATATAAAGATGATTTGGGTAAAACGTGGAACGAAGGGCCCTGATTCTATATTATCTATGCTTGCTATTTTTAGAAATATAACGTGAAGCTTAAAAAAAATAAATAAGTAATATATAGTATTGTAAGTGTAACCTACCTAAACATTTTCACATTAAATGAATTGAAATTAAAGATAAATAGATCTGTTGTTATCTCCATTATACGACTGTTATCTTTAGAATTATAATGAAAAAAATTATTGGCGAAGTGAATTGTGCTCAACTGGCACGCTCGAAACGCCATAAATAAAGAGAAGAAGAAGAAAAAAATTATTATTCCATTTATTTTGTAGTGAAAAGCAAAGAACTTTGTCACTATACATTTGATCTAAGAATATAGCGTTCTTATCCAACAAAACCTACAAAGACAAAAAGAGCTATAAATTCAACATTTTAATTTTCTCATAAATGTCAGAACTTTTAAAGCACACTGTAGAAGTAAATCTAGCTATCTAGATCACTTGAGATATAATTGTCGTCAGTTTTGCGCTAACGAAGCCACTCTAGGACTGGCACCTGCCCATCATTATACATCTGCTATGCAAAAGATGACTATACTTTGTTTTAATATTTTTTAAAATTTTATTTGTTATCTGTTTTAATATTATAATCTATATTTAAATAAATATCTACATACAATTTGTTAATATTTTCGCGCGCTGATTAGTCCGGCATAGAAATAGTAGGTATTCTACTCCGCCATTACGTTTAATAAAATTAAAAAAAAAGAACATAAATCGTTCGCATGCTGTCAATAACTGATTGATCAAGTGTCACTTTATTAAGCTAAGTATTTACCTTATTAACACGATTTCTTTGAGTAATTATTGAGAGTAATTAGCAAGCCATATAATTAGACATATTTGGTAAAAAATGTTCGTGATAATACAAAAATTGAGTGAATTAATTGTTGGACGCGAAGTTGCTTCATTACGCCAGTGCAAATTGACTTCGTTAGTGAATAACCGGACGCTACCAAAATGTGCTTATATTTCTTACTTTTTTGTTTTCAATATCTAGTTTTGGGAATAATTCAAATGAAAAATGTCACTGTTATAATTGAGTTAAATAGTAAATTGGAATAATAAAATATGATATATATAGGTATATAGATATATAGAGTACTTTTAAGCTTTTTCTTTGCTATACACTCATTCTTAAATAACGGTAAATAATTATAGATTAGAAAAAAATATAGACACTTTGTTTAAATAAAGCCAAGCTATTATTATAACTAGCAACGTATAATTTATTGTACGGCCGCATTATTCTATTTGTATAATATTAAAGAATACATAGTCTAAGTAATTTCACTAACTATACAAGTATATATATATACACCCTTTTTACAAACATTATTTCAACTTACATTCGATACTTCTAATTTTGTAAAAGTATTTCACTTTAACGTTCGCACTCAATGTAACTGAATAACAACGATACTCAATAATAATCACATGCAATGCACCCTAAAATTGTACAAAATGGCGGCATATCAACCGCCATAATTGCTATAGACAATATTATTTTTTACACAGCCAAAGGCACAAAGTTCAAAGTCCTACAAAAAGATATTGTAATTTATTACAATTTCATTTTCACATAATAGCGTCGACACAATAGAAGTACATAGAGGCTGGGTGTAAAATAACATTTTAAATGAATCTTTTTATAGGGGCGCGATAATAGGTATTGCGAGCTCTCACTACGTGACGCACCCTCTGGGTAAAAATCAAAATGCTGGGCCAGAATAAAACTTTCGAGTTGATTGGACATTTTTAATAAACCATTAATGTACGCACGCACAATATAACAGTTTGATTACTGGTTATTGTAAAAAGACGTCTAAAATAAGAAAATGTTATTAGTAAACAACCTAAAGAATCTAACCAAATATGTCTTAAAACTCCAACTTGGGCTAGAGCGATTTATACAAAAGTAAATACGTATATTTTTATTATGAAAATTAAGAGAATAATCTATGCTTTTTTTTCATATGCAACAACCATAGAGAACTAAGCAAAAATTTCCTTATTCATAAAGGTACTATAGGTACTTGCAGACAAAATAAGCTTTTAAACATGCAAAATGAAAGTTAACAAAGCTTATAAAAGTCCCCTTTGCTAGATAGTAAAGCTCGAGGGTACAAACGAAGTTACACAGTCAAGTAGGTAACGAGTGGCCTCTATTGTGCTACGTGTAATGCAGTCGTAACGTAACGTGGTTACCGGCCGCCGGGGCGCATGCTAATGCCACGTCCGAAAAAATAGAAAAAAAAAGTAAAAAGTCAACTGTCCACAGCGCGTCGTCAGTAAACTGAGTTGGCGGAGTTTTCTTTTTGCGACGTGCTGAGATTTTGTGTTGAGTTATTTCACGTGAAATTTTCATGTATGTAGTAATAAAAATGGAGTTTTCGTTTAATTATGTCCTTATATATAATTTCAAAATTATATATTAAATAATTTAATAATTTTAATAAGCTTTTAATAATAATTTAATAATTTTAATAAACTTTAAACTTTTCATTTGTGTGAGCTTATAATTTCTCTAATATCGAAAGACTTATATATTTTATAAGTGAATGTTATCGCAGTAGAGGAACGTGCCTCAGCATCTATTGAATCTAAGCAGTCAATACCTATGTCCCTCAGATAAAAGATACCGAACGAAAACCAACTCAAGTAGTGATGTTATTGAAACGTGAGAGTAAATATATTTGTTATCTGTTTATTTTTTCCTAAATGTTATACAAAATAGGTATTTAACGTAAAATTATAATCAATATTCTTATACTCATACACATTTGTCAAAACATTAAATACTTACTAAACAATACTTTATTTATTTATTTTTTATAATTATTTTTTTGTCCATTTAAACATCAACTATACATTATGTACCTTTATATATATATATATATATATATATATATATATATATATATATATATATATATATAACAACAAACTTCATTCCCATTTTCCACTCATATTACAGACACTCCACAAAAGAAAGAGGAAATGAAATTATTGAAACAAAAACATACCAAGCAACCATTTTATTTACTTGAACAATATTCTTTTAAAGTACATAAAACACTATATCGACAAAATAATCTAAGCGATACAACAAAAAGGTGGTATTGTACATCGTGCAATACATAAACCCCCAGGGATGGGATTGTCATGTAAATGACGACGCGACGGGGGCGATACGGACACGGTCACGACAGGCCCACGCCCCGTCCGTGAGACGATTAATAAATCGAGTTGTATGATTGCGATTGCGATTGAAATGTTCGTACAGTTTGGATGGATATGAAATTTTTATGAGTTATGTTTTAGGTAAATTATATTTATGTTTATATTTGATAGTTTGTTAGGGCGAATTGTACGTAAGGTTGTTATTATATATGTTTACAAGTATTTTAATTTGATTAGGAGTTACTTTTACATAGATATTTATTAAACGTAATTTCTTATTTAATTAATCTTTAGCAAAATAAATATCAAAAATCGGAAATAGATATCACATATAATTACACCATTCATATAAAATTCACGTCGGTGACATATACTCGTAGATGTATGTATAGGTAACTTATATAGTAACTTGTATGTATCTCATGTAGATATATAGATTTACAATATTTTTTTATTTGATAGGTATTACTTATTACTCTATCAGTCTCTAACAGTGCCTACGATTTTTTGTGAAAAACGTTAACATACATAAGGGAAGGATCGCTAAAAGCACATACATAAGTCCCTTGAGACGCGATTGTCATGTAAATAGCGACGACACGGACACGACGGCCCACGCCCCGCTCTCCGTGAGATGTTTAATAATCACAAAATAGGTCCATCGGTAAGTGGGGCTACGAAAATTAATTTTCTAGAAAAAAAAAATGTATATAGTTAGTATATTTATATGTATGTTTTTATTACTACAATATTTAATGTGAGAAATATGATGCTTTAGTATTAGATGGAATATTGGTTCTTATTTTAATATAACAGTTATGTATCTATTGAAAACTGTTTGATTCGGCACTAGGCGTAGTTTTATTATATTTTAAAAAAAAATTTTTATTAAATCCAGAATCACCTAGAATCACTTTATATACCTATATTTATAAAGGAGTAAGATAATTTTTTTTTTTTTTTTAGCTTCACGCTTTATCCCGCACATGGCAGGGTAGGCACAGGGAACTGCAGGAACCATATGAACCTAGTGTTAAGACACTCCATTACTTAGTCCCTGCTTACTCCGTCCCCACTTTCCGCCGTTTTCGAGGCATTGCGTGTTGAGTGGCGGAACTCAACGCCGCGCTTTGCCTCAGTTGCCAGAGCGAAGAAAATGGAAATAGAAAAATCCATCTTCCCCGACTGGGGATCGAACCCAGAAACCGTCGCGTTAGCCGCGTTACAGGCAGACGTTGCGCCTCTGCGCTACGACGGTCCTCTTAGATAATTTTTTTTAATAATGTATTATTATAATAATTATTAATAATAATCACCAATGCGATATCATATTAACAATAAAAAGAAGAAGAATTTTCTTCGCTCTGGCAAAGCGCGGCGTTGAGTTCCGCCACTCAACACGCAATACCTCGAAAAAGGCGGAAAGTGGGGACGGAGAAAGCAGAAACTAAGCAACGGAGTGTCTTAACACTAGGTTCAAATGGTTCCTGCAGTTCCCTCTGCCTAACCTGCAATATGCGGGATAAAGCGTGAAGCTAGAAAAAAAAAGAATAGAAGCAACAGCTATAATATTTCTATAAATATACAAAACCGTATTCATATCACAACTGACGTTATAAAAACTAAATGTGTTACACCACAAGCCCACATCTGCGGACGTTTGACAGATAATAATATTTGAAAGGAACGTTAATCTCATAAAAGCGTTGAATTTCGTCGTAATGGAGATATTTATCAAATTATTCGTTATAATGCGCCAGGTATTCGGTGTCGTGTTGCCTATTTTGTAACGCGACTCGTGAGGCGGGCGCGGTTCCTCGTTGGTATTACTTCATCCCTAGGAGTACTTTGTTAATTCGATTTTATTATCTGTGAATCGGCTTGTGGTGTTTTTTTTTTAGGACTACATATTTGCTAAATTGATTTAGATTGTAGGCTTTCGGTAGCTTTGATTTGTAGGTACGATTTCTTTTTTTTTTTTGAGTTATTGATTACGTAAATGTATACGCGATGATGAGTTCTATTTAATATTGGGGAATTAAATTGTATAAAATTAGCGCGGCTTTGGGATTCGATTCTTTACATATACCTGTAAACGCTAAATTACATTACATTCCTATATATCATATTATTGGCCAAATTTATAATATTGTAACCAAATTACAAAATAAATTTTGCAAATTGCTAATTATCAATCAACTTGTATAGTTAGTGTTACACTAATATAACATAATAATTCCATATAAATATAAAATATATAACCATTGAAGAGATAAATTAATAGCCCAATATTCAACACAAGCACTGCCATCTATCGAAGCGTATACGTAACAATAATCACAGTGGTTCGAGCACAGCCATTAGTGTGAATAAAGCACCTTGTCATGCACAAGGCAATTTTTCAACGTGGAAATATTATTGCTTTTACATTATCGTAGGCGTTTGACCGAGCATCTGAGCGGATTTAAACGTTGACTCGACTCGTTAGCCCATCGTTAGCCACCGTGACTTGCTCTTTCTGTTTGTCATTATGGTCTTCTTGAGTGCCCTGTCTTGCAAGTTTAATTTGTTTTCACATCCTTCATGAGTGCATCTTGTGTATAAATAAATGTAAATAAGACACAATGATGCTTATTTTGGTTTTGTTTTATTTTCATATTGTACAATGCCTTCTTGCTGATTATATTTGAATTATATGAAATGTACGTTCGTAAGAAGCAAATGTTGTCTATTTAATATTTGATTTGTGCTATAGTGTTATAATTATCTTATTTTCATTAAAGACAAATGGCGGCGCTGAGTTCCGTTTCTCAATATGAAATGTCTCGGAAACTAGAGAGTGAGGATGTCATTGTACGGTTCTAATGTCTTACTAGATAATACTATTTATGTAAATGTGTAACTTTTTACTGTAGTTTTAAAACTTTTTTTCAATAGTAAACTGTTTTTCCTTAGTAAATCTCATTTAATTGAATATTAATCATGGCCGAAATTTAATTATTACGTTTAAATTAGGTAGAACTTGTATTTCCTAAAAATATTTTATTTTTATACGTTCCATTTCTCCAATTCAGCAGAGAACGCGACAACATATTATTGACAATGACAGCATAAGATACAGATTAAACTTCAAAACTAAAAACTTCATATCCGTTTTGTTCAAATTAACTTTGATAAAAACTGATAAGAAATGCGCCGGGTATATTGAAAGCACGTATATTTTGTAAGCAAGTTAATAATATTATAATCTCATAATTTAGTGTCGTATAATGGGAGTGAATAGCAAAAACATATTGCAAGCAATCTCAGGATGGGAGGCCGTGGAGTTAATATTTAAGTGCGTGTTTATCGGTTTGTGGCAAGTAATTCAGCTCACAGCTCGAAGGTTATGGAAAGGACACCGCAGAAAATTATCTAAAGATTTTCCCCCGGTTGAACTTACCGTTGATTCATCTATTGGCAGACATTGCTATATCAAAATTATGGTAAGTATATTATATTAATTTGTCATTGTTAAATTCATCCATGTTAGTTTTATTTCATTTGAAACGTTTAGCACTTTTATTTATATAGATTGAATATTCTAGGGTGTCAAATACCACTATGTTGAAACAGGGCCTAAAGATGGCAAAAAAGTCCTTATACTTGGTGATGCACCAGAAACAGTAGATTTATGGGCACCAACCTGGTCGTCAGTAGTTAAGAAGTTTGCTGAACTTGGCCATCATGTCATCACCCTTGATTTGCGAGGAACAGGTGCAAGTGAATCAGGATATCGTAGTGACTTGTCTCCACCGAAAGCAGTTAATGAGTTACAAGCTTTATTAAAAGCTCTGGGAGCGTCAGAAAGTAAACCAGCAATTGTCATTGGCTTTGGTATTGGTGGAATGTTAACTTGGTAAGTAGAATAAAAATTATAAAATAAAACAATTGACAGTTTTAGAAGGAAATCTTAAAATTTAAGGAATTCACCATATGCATAGCTCATAAAAATATCTATAGTATGGATGTAAAACCATTTAGTGTTATAAGTTGTTTATCAACAGTTATGAATATATTTAGATATGAATTACTTCGCCAACTAAAACAGAATATGTCTTTAACTAGAAACCTACCTGTGAAATACCCATACTAAGATCTACAAACTGACCAGTTTTAGCACTAAGAACCCTGGCTAAAATTCAGCAGCAAATTTAAACTCATAAGAGGAAAAAGCAACAGTTACTTAAATTAATATACATATATTAAAAAAAATAAAAGTATTAGATAAATCTATTCTTCTAATATCTCAATTCAACCAGTGCCTTTAGCAAAGGTATTATAAAATCCTACTACTATTAAAATAATAAAAGAATTGAATTGAATAAACTAGCCTTTATTAAAAAAAGAAACAAATTATATTACAAAAGTGGGTCAATAAAAGAGATTTAATAATTGATATAAGATATTTACATATTTAGAAATATTACAAATCAAAGTTCATTGACCCTGAATTTATTGTTTATCAATACCTCGTCATCAATATTAATTATAGTAGTGTTATCATTTCGTAGTACTTAATACACACTCTTTACATGTGATTAACATTTACAAGCAGATATGAAAATGGATTTGTAATTTATATTGAAATATTATATATTCTTATCTTTTACATGTCTTACACACTTCACTTTAATCTGTAATATACTCCTCTTTTTTCCATATATTGTGGCATAGCATAATTTCTTTGAGGAAAAAACATAACATATTGTCTTTATTAATATTGTTTTACTACTTAATATGTGTTAATCTATAAATAAATCAAGTTGCTTGCAGCCTAAAATATATATAGGTGCTTGCTGGTGTATTAAGTAGGAATATAAATCTTATTAAATGTTAATAGCATTTAAATATATGTTGCAAATCACAGAGACTGGTTAAAAATATCGAATTATATGAAATGTCGTCGATATTAATCGTGATTAGTATTAAGTAGTTCTATACTTGAATGGACAGAAAGTTGATAAGTTCATCTATTATCTACCAACTAACTCCACCTCGTACATGCTTAGTTAGTTCATTCTCATTTAGGGTTTTTTTATGTCTTCACGCTTTTTCCCGCACATGGCAGGGTAGACAGAGGGAACTGCAGGAACCATAGGAACCTAGTGTTAATACACTGTTTGTTATTCCCTGCTTTCCGCCTTGTTTCGAGTCATTGCGTTTGGTATTCAATCGGCTGTCAAACAAAGCTGCGCCATATCAGCTTGATTATTCAATTTGTATTTGGATAGCTGTCTCCTAAGAGTGAAAGAAAACGACATGGGTGTGAAAATGAGTGACTTGAAGGTAAATTGCTTGTTGTACGCAGATGATGCAGTGCTTATCGCATGCGAGTTGTAGGCATTAGTCGAAAATAAAAATCTAAGCCTGAATGCAAATCAGACAAAAGTTCTGGTATTTGAAAGAGACGAAGAAAAGACAGATTGCAAGATTTTTGTGAATGGAAAATCATTAGAACAAGAGAATGTAGTAGTATACTTGAGAAGTATGTTAAATGAGATTTATGGTACGAGATGGAGACGGAAAAGGCGCAATGCTGGTGGTAACAGAATGAAGATGCCTTAGCTGCGTTGTTGAGACGGCAGAACGTCAGTGTCGCTGCACGTTTGGCCGTGCAGTGTACACAATGCAGTTCTGGTTCCGACGCTGTTATATGGCAGTGAAACGTGGGTATTACAAAAGAAGAATGAAAGAAAGATAAAAATGCTGTGAAGTCTCCTTACCCCTGACTGTCGGTTAATTTTTGAAAACACGCTTGAAGTCATGTAAAACAAATAAGGACCGGAGAGCATGTATGAAGAGGTTAATGACAGTGGACGTGGTGAATGAGGTTTGCAGGGGCAGCAGTTTGACGCCCTGTTCTCTCTGACTACGCTAGGGATAAAGCGCCAAGCTATAGATTTTTATTGAAACACTAGACCATATCGGACACTACACTGAGGGCCGTCGTGGCGCAGAGGCGTAAGCGTCTGTCTGTAAACGCGAGGGTTTGAGGGTTCGATTCCTACTCGAGAAAGATGGTTTTTTTTATTTCCATATTCTTCGCTCTGAAAACTAGGCAAAGCGAAAACGGCGGAAAGCGGAAGCGGAGAAAGCAGGCGCTAAGCAACGGAGTGCCTTAACACTAGGTTCATATGGTCCCTGTAGTTCCCTCTGCCTACCCTGCAATATGCGGGATAAAGCGTGAAGCTAAAAAAAACACTAGTGTATAATAGTATCAATATTATCTTCTTCTTCTCTTTAATTAATATCAAATAAAGTAAAGGTGCTTGCAGATGTGACACTACAACTGTCACAGTTAATATTGGCACGACTGCCGTTTTCCACCACTAGGCTTGTATTTTTTAAAAAAAATAAAAGTATAATATTGTAACAGGTACCTAGCCCATATCCACGGCTCGTTGATAAGCAAGTTCGCTGTAATATCAGCCCCGCACCCGAATCTCTTCTGGCAGTATCCGCCCGCCGCGTTTTGTAACCATTCGCTTTATTTTATACAGGTGAGTTTTTTTTTTCTTTTTTTTTTTTTAGCTTCACGCTTTATCCCGCACATGGCAGGGTAGGCAGAGGGAACTGCAGGGACCGTAGGAACCTAGTGTTAAGACACTCCGTTGCTTAGCTCCTGCTTTCTCCGTCCCCGCTTTCCGCCCTTTTCGAGGCATTACGTGTTGAGTGGCGGAACTCAACGCCGCGCTTTGCCTAGTTTGCCAGAGCGAAGAAAATGGAAATAGAAAAATCCATCTTCTCCGACTGGGGATCGAACCCAGAACGTATAAGTTTATTTATAGGTATAATAATAGATATTACTATTTATAATAAATTTAAGGCAAAAAAAGGTAAAGTGGTTGATCAAATTGGTTTATATCTTATGATATTTGGTTGGCGATACTTTTTTTTCTACAGTAGACACAGCAATGTAGCTCTTTTTTTGCTTTAAATAATTTAATATTTTTTTTACGGCAAACGTACAAAGTCAAAATCCTCACTCGAGGGAGAAATGAAAATAATTCATTTCTCCATTTCGGGAGAAATGAAAGTAAACACCAGTCTGCCAGATACAAGCGGAAAATGTAAAATAAAGTGTATTGTCACTAACTTCTATGTATAGAGCAAAACATTTAACTATCCTAACTTCTAATTCTATGTTTTTAAGGTGTCAGATTACCTTATTGCCTTTAAGACTTTACGCGTACCCTTCTCCTGCTGTTATATAAAATACTGTCTTCCAGTGGCCATATTTTCCCGAAAGATGGCTTGCAGATGAAGTGTCTCAGGGGCCCGGAGAGTGGGCGAGCTCTCGAGCTAGGGACTGGAGCGGGGCGTTGAACTATGTTAGAGGTATATTAAAGTTTATTTTATACATTTTTTTATATTTATTTGAGATAACAACAGAATAGACTACAACTTAGAACTTAAACGAATTATGGACTTAACGAAACCAATAACAGTTATCCTCTGTAAGACTTATTCGTGTAATGCAAGAATGTAGCTTTGTGAACGTTATAGAAAATCAGGGACTAAACAACGGAGTGTCTTAACACTAGGCTCATATGGTTTCTGTTGTTCCCTCTGCTTACTCTGCCATATGCGGGATTAAGAGTGAAGACATAAAATAAAAAAATGAACAATACAATTGACTTTTGTAATATTTTTTGTGGATTTGTCTCTTTGTTGATCAGTCATAAATACAGTTTTATAATTTTTTTTTCGTTGTGTCTATCTCACTTTGTATCTACTTGTACTAGAATTAAAAAACATAATATTTTTATTTGTTACAACTTTGGAAAGCTTACATTTTTCGTAAATTTCAAATACAAAATGCTCTTAAGGACCGTCAGCGTCTGCCTGTAAACGTGACGGCTTGAGAGTTCGATTCATACTCTGAGGAAGACTTTCTATTCCCATTTTCTTCGCTCTGGCGACTAGTCAAAGCTTAGCGGCATTAAGTTCCGCCACCCAACACGCAATGCCTCAAAGCAGGGACTAAGCAACGGATTGTCTTAACACTAGGTTCTTATGTTTCCTGCAGTTACCTCTGCCTACCCTGCCATGTGCGGGATGAAACGTGAACCTAAAAGAATGCCTTTATTATTATTTTATAATAAGAGCCGTATTATAACTGTAACACCTAGGTGCAGCCTGGTACAAAATCCACTCGGATCACAAGATCCAAGCTCGCTGTCTCCTAATAGGCAACAGAGAGAGCGCCTCCCAGCTAGTGGCCAGCGCCCAGTACTGCAGCAGTCCAGCTTTGCGACTCCTGGCCAACCCTGGACCTGGTGGTAAAGACCTGCCGCCCCTCATATTGGATTTCTTTATAGGTATTGTATTATATGCGATATGCGAAGTGATTTGATGTGAAAAAATAAAAGTGTAACTTAAAGAAATATGTTAAAATTGGGAAGGCAGCGGGATTTGAATCGGTTCCTGCTGCTCTGAGTATTAAGCTATGCGTTCTTTATCACGCCGCGTCACATACATACACAAAGAAAACATTTAAAAAAGATATATATTTTCTTGAAGTATTATTCTATCCTTAATGTGGATTAACACCTTAAATTATGAAAATATGAATAAGTAAAAGAGTTTCCTCGATGTAAAAGTCAGGCCCGTTTTGGAAAATTTCACTAATACATTTGAAATACACATTGTTACCTGATGACCTAAGAGAGGACCAGTTGGATAAACTTGAGCGCCTTCAAAATTATGTATTCGCTTCATATTTGGTTTACGCAAATATGATCATATTTCAGATTTTCGTAAGAAACTCAAGTGGTTCCCGATCCGCCTTCGCAGGAATACTCATATACTTCATCTTCTTTACTGTATTCTGTTCAATCCAATTTCCCCTCCATATCTTAAAGAACGTTTCCAATTTTTGGGCGAGTCACATTCTCGGTGTCTTCGCTCGAAACGTAACCTCTCCTTAAAAATTCCTTCCCATGCCTCTTCCTTTTATAGCTGTTCCTTTACCACAACTGCCTGTCGGTTATGGAACTCCCTTCCCCTCGATATTAGAAATGCCAAAACATTTTTAATTTTTAAGCGTCGCTTAAAGAAACACTACCTGTCACTTTGATTAATTTAATTTACTTTATTTTTATACAACACGTATATTTTGTGTTTTGATATTTTATTGTGTAATACTTATTCTCATTTTATATGTAAGTGTATGTATATATGTGTATGTATATGTAGGTATATATGTTTGTATATATATGTGTGTATGCATGTATGTATATGTTTGTTTGTATGTACATATTTATGTATATTTTATACACTACTTAAATATTACTTGCACCCCATCCCTACTTCAATTTTGCTATTTCCTCTGCATTAAGGTTGCCTGGCAGAGATTGCTATTTAGCAATAAGGCCGCCTTTTGTATGTCCAACGTATGTTCTTATTTTGTAATTTCTGTATGTATTATTGGGTGTACAATAAAGAATTATTATTATTATTATATTATTATTATTGTTTTTTACACATATATATTGAGAGCAAACGTCGCTTTGGTAGTTTTACTTATGTATTATAATATTTGGTAGTTTTATTTTACTGTTATATTTGGTTGTATTAAGTTGTTTTTTTTTTTACCTTCACGCTTTATCCCGCACAATGGCAGGGTAGGCAGAGGGAACTGCAGGGACCGTGGGAACCTAGTGTTAAGACACTCCGTTACTTAGTTCCTGCTTTCTCCGTCTCCGCTTTCCGCCTTTTTCGAGGTATTGCGTGTCGAGTGGCGGAACTCAACGCCGCTCTTTGCCTAGTTTGCCAGAGCGAAGAAAATAGAAATAGAAAAATCCATCTTCTCCGACTGGGGTTCGAACCCACAAACCGTCGTGTTACAGGCAGACGTTACGCCTCTGCGCCACGACGGTCCTCATTAAGTAGTTTTGTTCTCGTTATATTAATTATAATAATAATTCAAAGGAGTTTGCTTCATTAAATTTTATTGTTAACCTTGGTTTTTACTATACAAATTTATTCATTGGCTAATTTATAATGTTTTCGCCATATTTTTGTCACTTTTCTTCTTCATATTTTAAACTACACACACACTCACGCACGCACGCACTCATTACAAGACTTATACGCACTGTTATACACCAACATTGTAAGGGATATTGCTGATAAATGTAATCCGGGGTGGATTGCACCTATCAGCAATATCCCTACCTAGTGCTTAACAATTGTTATAGTATATAAACTTCGGGTAGATTGGGAGTATCCAGTCTGAATCATGACTCACACAAACGCGGCTGCCAAGGGATCCCAAATCTATTGTTATATTAAATAAATATAATCTATAATTAATAATCTTTTTTTAAAAAGACTTCCGCGTAGGACCGCATAACAGCACGCACGCACACGCACACGCGCACGCGCACACGCACACACACACACACACACACACACACACGTTCACGCACACGCACACGCACACGCGCACACGCACGCACGCACACGTAGAAACTTAAGCTAATAAACTAAATTGAACTGTAGGTAAACAAAAGCCAGCAGAAGAAACACCAAATGGCATTCTAGGCAGAGTGATAGGCGCAGTGGCAGGCCGCCTCGCCTTACCTGCCACCGCGTGACGTCACACGGAAGGAAACGGAACTAATAAGATATACTTAGGAAAATTACTAAAAAACAGTGGTAAGGTACTTTAAGCATACTTTTTTGTCATTTTGTATATTATATAGTAAAAATTATAAGAGTACAAAGAACTACAAAAAACGTTATAAAGAAAATGTTTTAAAATCCTATGAAATAGCTTTTTCATAGCTATTGAAGTGATGGCATATCTACAAATTATAATTATTAAATTATATTTAAAAGTTATTTGGTTAAGTTGTTTTTTATTATACATATACATATATAATAATGATACAGGTTGTACTATATTTGGTTGGTATAAAAACACTTGTCTGAATGATTGTGCATCACTGTATATATCACAAATTTAGAATTTAGTTAATTTATATTTTATTAACGATTAATATTGTAATTCATTATATATATATATATATATATATATATATATATATATATATATATATATATATATATATATATATATATATATATATATATATATATATATATATATATATATTAGTCTCACATATATTGTATTGTAAATTAAAGTTAATCGCTATGGTCAAATGCAGTGACCTCTCTGATAGTTTATTGATAAGGATTATATATGTAACACTTATGTTGTTAAAATATACTAATGTCATTATGTTTAAAATATATAATTTAGCTACACATATCCATTAAATGTAAACGTTTTTTTTTTGTGTATATTTTGTATTGTGTAAAATACATAGTTATATACATTGTAGTCAGTCAATAGAGTCAGTTCAATAGATTCTTACATTTTTGGCAATTATTGACATTATAGAACAAACGATACTACATTTTAATATAGCATTTCTAATGCTGGTAATTATTATTCTGTATTACGTTATTTTTTAATTCCAGCAATTTCTTTATGTTCTTTGTTACATGTTATTTATATAGCCATATTTTTAATTTTTTATACTGTCATGACAGTATGAAAAAATGGAAAATCGAAATGTCAAAGCAAGTAATTTACAATTTTTCTTAACATTTTCATTGTTATTTTAGATAAGTGTCAGTTTAGTGAGATTTGTACTGTTGTAATGAATTTTGTGTTTATTTTTAATTTTTGATAAATATATTAAAATAAATAAGTTATATATTATATATATGTTATGTATATGTATATATATATATATATATATATATATATATATATATATATATATATATATATATATATATATATATATATATATATATATATATATATATATATATATATATATATATATATATATATATATATATATATATATATATATATATATATATATATATATATATATATATATATATATATATATATATATATATATATATATATATATATATATATATATATATATATATATATATATATATATATATATATATATATATATATATATATATATATATATATATATATATATATATATTATATATATATATATATATATATATATATATATATATATATATATATATATATATATATATATATATATATATATATAATATATATATATATATATATATATATATATATATATATATATATATATATATATATATATATATATATATATATATATATATATATATATATATATATATATATATATATATATATATATATATATATATATATATATATATATATATATATATATATATATATATATATATATATATATATATATATATATATATATATATATATATATACACACACATATATTATAATTGAATATCAATCAACATACTTTTTTTAATGTAAATATTATATTGTTCTAATTATATATTTATTTAATTGTAGAAAACGTTTAAACAAACCAAAGACTGTTAAAAACAAATAAAACACAAGATTATTTATTATAACATATTATATATATATATTTATTATTTTATTATGTAAAGTGCCATAGTAGATTTAGAAATAAAACTATTTAAAAGTGCAAATGGCCTTTTATTATGCAATATGCCCACAAAAGCTAACTATACATAAACTTTAACTATATATATATATATATATATATATATATATATATATATATATATATATATATATATATATATATATATATATATATATATATATATATATATATATATATATATATATATATATATATATATATATATATATATATATATATATATATATATATATATATATATATATATATATATATATATATATATATATATATATATATATATATATATATATATATATATATATATATATATATATATATATATATATATATATATATATATATAATTCAAACATATGTCAATACATGTCAAAAATGTTTTTTAAATTGTGCGCTTCATTCACTGAAAAAACACAGCATCAACATTGTAATTGGAATAGTTTTTGAAAAAGAAAATAAAATGAATACAAATTTAAATACTTAAATTAATATTTAAATACATATGTGCTACAAATGTAACCTAAGATTTTAAAAATTATTTATTTATGATAAAGTTAGAATAGAAATAAATTTGCTAGTTGTCATTTTTATTCATTTTCATATCACAAAATCTCCAAGCAATCAAAATCTTTTTGTTTTTTATATTAAAATGGAGTCGTCACATTTTTAGTTAACGGTTTTAGTATGTACGATTATATATTATAAACATATACAGCTTCACTTGACATATATATATATATATATATATATATATATATATATATATATATATATATATATATATATATATATATATATATATATATATATATATATGTATATATATATATATGTATATATATATGAAGTTAACATGACAACTAATTTGAATTATCTACATATCTACATACATAATGTTAAATATAATATACATATAGTACAGCTTCACATTAAGCACAAATTAGGCACACTACATTTTAAACATAAAAATTAAATTTATAGAGATGTATCGACCAGTCTTTTTCAAGTTAGCTTTTTACTTTCTTTTTATTTCTTAATAAAAAGAATTACTTAAACACTTACTTTTGTTGCTTTTATTAATATTTTCATTTTATTAAAAATTTTTCATAATTTAAAATTGAAAACAAAAAAGAAATTCAATATGACTTGAAAAAAGTACACATATGGCGTAACAATTATTTTTTTTTTGAATACAATTTCGTACCCTTAAGAGGCGCTCAATAGAATATACAAACAGAGCTACCAGGACATTAAAGATTTGTCAAATTAAATCTTTTTTTTTCTTGATGGAAATTTTCAGTAAATTGTAATCATTAACCATTTAATATTTTTTTAGTTAATTATAATCATTTATTTTAAGAAAATTGGTAAAATTCATATCATCTGAGACCATATTCCCTTGCATCGGTCTCGTCATCGTTTACAGGATTTTTTAAATATTCACGTCACAAATGGTAGGCTTTACCGACTTGTCGGCCAACTAGTTGGCTAGTCGACCAGTAGGTCAAAATCATAATCGGCACATCTCTATAAATTTACCAATACAACCAAAATTATATATTTTTTTCGTATATTTAAAAATGCGTTAAAATATTGACAAAAAAATCTTATTATTCATTTTGTTTATGATTCAAATACCTAAAAAAAATGAAAAGAAATATCTTAATTTTGATTTAATTTTTTTATTATGAGAAATGAAACGTCACACAGACTAGAATTTAGGCGGGAATAATACTAAATTAGTGAATTATGATTACATATTACCAAAATTTATATTTTTTAATGTAAATAAAAGTAAAAATACAACAATGATTTCCCTATTTACCTTAATGACATGTTGTCACGGTGAGGGTTGTAATAGGTTCGATCCCATAGAGGGGAGTGACTTTTTTTCCGGAAAACAGAGTGTCCTGTGTCTCTACGACTTTGACTATTTCGTCGTAGCAGTTTAGAAACGTGCATCGTAAATGAGCATCATAGTTATGTGTTCATTTTCATCTAATTTTTTGTCTTGTTTTAAAAAAGTTACTAAAATAGGCGGTATTTGTTTATAGTTTACTCGAAAAATCTATACTTGATTGTTATGTATTATGTATATAAAAAAATCGTAAATAAATTCAACTGTTCCCATGGCAAGGGATTTTCCCGTGACATTATCACAAAGAAAATACTTAGATTTCATTTTTTTATCAACTTACAGCAAGTTTTGTTGTATGGAAGTTCAAATTTCAAAATTAACCTGTCTGTCTTACGAATTCTTTACTCCCATTTTACTTTCATAGAGGTTCATTTTATTTTACTTACAAAATTTCAAAGATCTAAATTCAGCGGCTTTTATATATATTTTTTAATTCTTGCAAGTATTGTCTTTTTTTATATAATAAAACAGATAAAACTTAAATAAATCTACATTTAAGTATAATGCTGTGTATTTAAAAAAAACATTCCGATACAAATATTTTGGCACATACTGTATAAAACATGACTTAATAAAAATTAGTCGCCATTTTGTCATTTTGAATTCTAAACACATCTTTAAATAATTCATAGACATGGTTTTTTTATATTTATTTATATACATATTAAAAAATATAAAATAATATAGAAAATATATAAAAAAATGGTTGCCTGTAAAGTGGGTTTTACGGGCGAAAATTTTACGTGACAACGTCTTTTTCTCGGTAGAATATTTATTGATATGATTAATAATTATAATATAAATTGCACAAATTTTAACTATAGAAAATATATTTTGTTTACTAAAACATTGTACATGTGTCAAGTGATACGCGCGGCGGACCGATCATAGTTCGGTGACAGTTGACACATCGTTACGTTACCTTTTTCATATGTGACTCCGAGCCGCAACCTAATTTAAGACGTTGTCACGTCAAAAAAAATATAAAATTAAAATCAATTATGATTGGTCAAATTTATATTTCCAAAAAAAAAATTATTGTGAATTATGAATTATTATAAATAATTATTTTATGAATTATTTAAAGATGTATATTATTATTATAAAGCTTACAAAATAAGTAAATATACATATAAATTACACATTTACATTACAAATAGAATATTACAAGTAAGTGCTTGTGGCACTGTAGTGGCAGTTTTCGGAGTACTTTATCATATCAAACTACAGTAGAAACTCGATTATCCGGCCCTCAGTTATACGGATTCGCGATTATCCGGACTACAGGCCAATTGAATTAAATGTAACCTACAAGTCGTATCTGTGCAAGCATGGACGTGTCGGAACTTGTGTGTTATCGCCATTTTCAACCAAATTTCTAAATAAGCAATGATTTTCGTTAATGTGTACTACTTGTTTTTAATAAACATATAATATTATGTTACGATTTTATTCATATTTATGTAGTTTCAATTATCCGAATGCCTTACAACAACAATTAGTACGGTTAATCGAGTTTCTACTGTAATTATAATGTATGTTTCATATAAATAACTATATTTAGAGGTAATATATGGTGTTTGTGAGTTCAGTTCCCATTTGTGGGAATTTTGTTTATATTTATAATTATTTATTCAGTTCGGTTTATAAATTAAGTGTTGCTTTTGCCCATTGAATATAAAAAATATTATGTTTATCTTTTAAATATATGTTTTGGCAGCAGAATTAAATTATTGTCAAAAACCCTTTGATCTCCAAATAAAGGCAAAGGTAACAAGGACTTGAAAATAAATTATACCCCCAAATGAAAACAAACCCAGATATATTGCCTTTGGATTATGTCCACGATAAATGATATATATTTTCATCCATATGAAACATACATTATAATAATATTATTCTCATTATATAAAATTTAAAAATACTACAACTTATGATACAATACAATGTAAAAGATTATACATATGTATCTTTTTTTACAAGACAATAACAGATCTAAACTAATATCTACACGAGTATATTATTCGAAAATGCATTAGACCGTCGTCTCCCCTCCCCCCCTCGCGTCCACGTCCGACACCGCTTCACTAACACAGCTGTCACTATCAGGCTTTAGTGTCACATCACTATTCACTGTCACGTCCAAAGCGTCTTTACGCGTTCTCTCTTTATCTCTACTCGTTATTTGTGTGTACAAGTTCGTCTAGCTCACTTGTAAACGATATAGGGCTGTCCCTGTTAACTTCCGGACAACTCAAGGCCGGAGTTGGTACGTATTTTCCTAATTTGGGGTTATTTTTTATTGTTTTCCGCCATCCCGGATCGTAATTGACGTATTGGCTTTCTAAAGTTGACTACGTCTTCAGTTGCTGAAGCTAATTTCGTTCGGGCACATGGAAGATGGCGACGGCTGCGTATAGACCGTGACTTCGTATACTAACTTCGGACATTTGGTAATTTGGACAGTAAATATCGCTCTCGTTTTCGAATCCTTGTTCGCTAGCGTTTGTGCTGCAAGTTTCGAAATCGTACGTGGTCTTCGCCATAAAGAACGTTTCTTTATCTTCGTCCATTTTGTCTTTGGATCCGATCATGTCGATTTGCAGTAGGTTGTCCATTTCTCCCAAGCCAGGGTCTATGTTGTGTGGAGTGCTCGATCGGTTCACGTCGTCACTGTTCATTGTACACTCCTCGGAAATATCTTGCAGGGATTTGTCCACAATGTCTTTATTCTCGTGAGTTTTAGTTGGCTGCAGATAATCTATGTATTGGCCAAAACTTTCCGTGTCAGTTATTTCATTCGTGGAGCATAAGGCACTATTTTCTTGGAAAGACGTCATTTCTGAGTGTGTATTTAGTGTTTGGTCGGAACACGTGTGAGGCATCGCCATTTCTGACGCTGAGCTATACTCGAGACTGCATTGCTGCGATATCGTCCTCATTTCCGGATGGTCCGCGTGACTTTGTAGACATTCCTCCGAAACACTACTTCTTTGTGCATTTAACGTTTTTTGCGCATTTGGCTTAATCACCTGATGTTGAGGCACTTGTGTTTCAGGCACATTAGTATAAATATTCATTACTTGTCCCCTTCCATGTTTGGGATCTTCGTTCTTATTCCAAGACTTTCGATCAGTACAATAACTTTTGAAGTCCTTCTCATCATCTTCCATCAAATTAGGATTTGTTGAATTCCTAGGCTCTTTTATACCGTTGTTGGATCTTTCCACGTGTTGATTAGTATTGTTTACTTTTGTTCCGGCGTTTATGAAGCTGGCGACACCATTGTACGCTTCTTTACTAGGCAGAGGCAGGGAAATGTGAGAGTCTTCGTCACAATCACGCCTCACCGGCAATTCAAGGCAATTCCTTTTCATATTCTGCCTTTGTTTCTTAAAGAACTTCTTAGCGACGTTCATTTGGTTTGGATTATAGAATATTTCCGGCCCGACTGATGCCGAATCCGGATACGTCATCATTGAGTTATTAGACCTGTATTGTTGTCTATGCAATACTACGAGATTTATATTAGGGTTCTTCCCGTTTGTATTTTTCAACTCTTTCGGCAACGTCTGACCGTTTAGTTCGGCGCCGGCTTTATAAGTGACACTATTGTTCGTTTTAGAGTTAGTTCTGTTGGAACTTCTACTGCCTGACCCGGATCTGTTATCATTCGGTATATGTTGCGGCGAAATCTGATTTGTTGTCTGATTAGTCGGCAAGTTCTGTTGGTTCGTGTCGAAAACACTTCTGTTCCTACAACACTGTTTACTTGATTGCAAATAACAGTGCATTAGCGCCCATTGAGCTCTTACATCACTTCTCGCTATACCATAGAAGAATAATATGAAAGTTCCCAAAACTGTTGCGCAAACAGCATATATTATGCTGCATATATCTTCTTGGTAGGGAAGATATGCTGGTAGGGGTCTGTACACCGCTATAGCACCACACGCCCATACAGACAAGTATAAAGACAGTACTATAACTTGAGCCCTTAGTTGTATTATAGGCGTATGTTCAATATCTTCTACTTCAGAGTCTACAGCGGACTTAACACTCCGTCTCTCCGCCTCATTGGCCTGTTGCGGTTCCCACATCTCCAAATCAACATTCTCCGTCGCCTGAGTACCTTCAGACAGCTGTACATTCAAATTCCTTATCGTACACCGTATCAATAGGAACAGTATCAACAAGAACATCAACAAAATAGTTCCGGGAATAAATAAAGCGCTCAAAGCTGGCGCTGTACTCAAAAAACACTGAGAATATCCAGCGTAATCCTTCAAATTGACCGCACCGGATATACCGCACACAATCAACGCAATGCCCCAACCAACTAAATACAAGCCCAATATCGGTTTTTGTACCGGAACATCCGGTGGGATATCGTCTTCTGGAGTTCTCACTGGATTATGCGTTTTGGTCACCCACTTATACATATTACTAGCAGACACACACATCCATAGAAGCACTGACAACGACAAGTAATGTATGAGGAGTCCCAAAACCCTACATAGTTGTACATCCTCCGTTTGATATATCCCAAGAGTGTACACAAAACACAGCCACATCATAGCCAACCACATATTGATCAAGGCGTGTTTATTATCGCCTGGCATATGGAGTGAGGGGAAACAAGCCAAGTAAGTTATTGTGGCAGCTGTAAGACATGCTGCTAAGGCCAAACTCCCTACATATATCGCAGGATGAGATACTTTAAATCTGGCTCCGTCACTTCGAGCCCCATAAATGCCAGTTTCCACGTGCTGTAGGAGACCCACGTACGAGAGACGCGTGCAAGTTATGATTATCATGTCTGATATCATGTGGGACACTTTGCAATCTGGAAATGATATATTTTAATATTTAACATAAGGAAGAGAATGTATTTGATATTTTTTTTTGTCTTCACGCTTTATCCCGCACATGGCAGAGTATGCAGAGGGAACTGTAGGAAACCATAGGAACTTAGTGTTAAAACACTTCGTTGCTTAGTCTCTACTTTCCGCCTTTTTCTAGGTATTGTGTGTTGAGTGGCGGAACTTAACGCCGCGTCTACTTTCAGTCGTTTGTTTACTTTCCAGAGCGAAGAAAATGAAAAATCCATCGTCCCTTCATGACAATCGAACCTACAAACCGTCGCGTTTACTGGCAGACGCTACACCTCTGCGCTACGACGGTTCATTATTATATTATTTTTTAATCTAACATAAAATAAGCTTCACGCATTTTTCTTAATAGTCAAACAGAACGAAGCGCTAAACGCTGTCCCTGCACACCTTTATTAAGGACTCTTCTATCTACTTTCTAGTGAGAGTAGATCAACAGTGGCACATTATTTCCTTTCTTAGTGACTTAAAAGTTTTTATATACTATATATAATATAATTTAAGCGGCGACATACCCGTGGTGTTGTCGTTCCAGCGGCGCGCGGCGGGCTCCCACACGGCGGCGCGTCCGCGCGGCGCGCGCGCCCGCCCCGCCCGCGGCCGCCGCGCGCGGACCGCCGCGATCACCGGCTCCAGCAGCTGCCCGCGCGCGCTGCCGTCCGCTGCCGGGTATGTAACACTCTTAATATTTTTTTAGCTTCACGCTTTATCCCGCACACGGCAGGGTAGGCAGAAGAAACCATAGGAACCGAGTATTAAGACACTCCGTTGCTTAGTCCCTGGACCGAGACACACCGAAATAGTCGTATTGTTATATACTCGGTCCGTGTCCATAAATAAGTAAATAAGTATTTAAGTTTCACACAGTAGACATGAAATTGGCATTTTATGTTAAATTATGTTTTAAATTTTATTTTTAGTTGTCATGATGATAGTAAGATGTCTGACACTGAGAGATGACGTCACGATTGAAATAGTGTTGCCAATGAAAAAATTTTACATAGCAGAAATAAATTGCACTAATAATTTTGTGCAGAAAACGATAAACTAGACGTAAACTCTATTTAACACACTAACTAAGGACAATAATTAATGAGAAATTAACAAAAAAATAACCAAATAAGAAATCTGACGATTAAATCGAACAAAACAAAGCTTTGTAGAATCAAAGAAATTAGTATTATCAATTTTATTCATGTGGGGTAGAATGAGAGAAAAACTTTATGTACTTTTGGTTGTGACAGTTCTAAACTCAAGAAAAGCTGCTGACGTGAAAGAGTACTAAAAATATTTAACCTGACAAACTGAACAAAACTAAAATGAAAGCAGAAAACAAATTAAATATGTATCTAAAAACCCTAAAAGACAATTTCAAAATATACAACTTATACAATATTTTTATGGTTTTTATTAAAATGTTTATCCACACTGAGGATTGAAAAAATATTTAAAGAAAACATACAACAGGCTCAGTGGTGAGAGCGCTTGCGCAGGTTGAGCTCCGCTGCGATCAAATTTTTATATGTTTTTCTATAAGTAACTTATACAATTTTTAAGCATACTATGGTTTAATAGAAAAGATAATTTTATCCTGTCTCGACATCAACATAAATCCTGCCTAAAAAGATTGTTGTAATATTTAAATTCAGGCAGAAAATACTCAATTTGTGTACGAGAATGAATACAACTGCCTTGAGAAACAAATCTGAAGAATGTCATTTTCTGAAAATCTAGCTAATCTTAAGTTAAAATTTAAACATTTTTGTCACCAATTCACTAATAAAAAGAAAGTTTTAATTATTACATACTTCCGGACAACATAGAATCAAAAAAAAAAAATCTAGTCTAACGAAAAGCGAAAATTTCGAAAGACATTTTGCTTTAGTAATACAAAACAAAATAATACTCACTCAACTGGAACCCAACAACCGGCGACGTGATCTCCATATTCATATCCTCCCTTTTAGTACTCCTGCCGTAGTAATCCTTAGATCTGTGCCCTCTGATGGGACCCTCGGACATTTCCGGGAGAAGCGGGAACAGAGACGCGTCTTCATACATGGAGATGACCAGGTCCTGAGGCTTGATGCTGAGGAGAGTCCCCGAATCGGTTGCCGTGTACAGCAACGTTTGGGGGATCTGGAAATATTTATGATGAGATGAGATGAGACGTATCCTCATAGCGGGTATGTCGTCAAGTAAATTATTTCAGAGTTTATTGTGGCAACAGTGTGATTAAGGCAGTTAGTGGAAACGATTTTTTTTAGATTAGCCTTTATTCAGATTATAAATATCTGTTTGCCCTTTAGCAAAGCCCTCCCCCAACTCTCTCCATTTGCACCTATCCATGGCTGTCCTGGTCCACAAGCTGCCAGCCCAAGCTTTGATATCATCCGCCCAGCGCTTGGATGGTCTGCCGCGCTTTCTTGTCTTGTCTCTAGGATACCAATGGATGATTTTGTTGCTCCACTTTCTTATGCCTCTAATTGTATGACCTGTCCATCTCCACTTCAGATTCCTTATTGTTGTTATAACGTTTTTTAGTTTTGTTTGTTTTTTAATACTTGTTATTTTTATTTTTAAACGATTTATTTGGAAAGGATTTGTCACTTATAAAAAATGTTGTCACTATAATTTCCAAAGTTCGACAGCCGCGCGTCCATACCTGCACGCTGGCGTGCACCCGCGCGTCGGGGTCGCGCGGGTCGCGCGGGTCGCGCGTCACGGTGCGGTTGGTGGCGGAGCAGTGCAGGCGCGGCGGCGCGCCGTACCACGCGCACGTCACGCCGCCGAACCCCTCGCCCGCGTTGAACCTCTCCACGGCCAGGTTCGTCTGGCGTAAATGTTTATCGGTAAAGATGGTAAACAGGGGTACCGGGTTCGAATTCGGGTTCAAACTTTTATATGGTTTCTTTTAGTGAGTAATGACGGTAACAAGAGGCGCAGATTCGAATCTCGCTGTTTTTAAATTTTTATATGGTTTCTTTTAGCGGGTAAAGACGGTAAACAAAAGAGCGGGTTCGAATCCCGGTGCGTTCAAACTTTTGTACGTTTTCTTTAAGTATTTTTTCTTTACTTAAGTGTGGATTAACACTTTAAGAACCATATAAATAGACAAATATTTAGCAACGTAGAAAAATTTAGCGAAGCTAGTGTTGATGACAAAAATGTTATTATCCAACGTCCAAATGGACGTTAAATTTTTCCACTTCGTAAATTTTTTCTAATAATGATTTTAATTATACAATGTCTGACGTGTTGACGTGTGATAAAGTTACTGAATTACATACATACACTACACGGGACTCGAACACGCAAATCTCGTCTACATTACGAAGTGTACATTATTAATTAGTATAAATAACAAATTTAAATATAATAGTCTATTTATTAAGGACAGGTATAGGCTATAAAAGACAAAAAAATCCCATTGAATTTCTTGCGTCGATACTTTTCAAAATTGAAACATTAATTTTAATAAAGCGATGGTAAAGCATTTACATTCAAAAATAAAAATGTAAAAGGCTACATTTTTTTAATATAACTAATTCTCTCGGGAAGATGGATTTTTCTATTTCCATTTTCTTCGCTATGGAAAGTAGGCAAAGCGCAGCGTTGAGTTCCGCCACTCAACAAAAAACTCGAAAAAGGCGGAAAGCGGGGACTAAGCAACGGAGTGTCTTAACACTAGGTTCACATGATTCCTGCAGTTCCCTATGCCTATCCTGCAATATGCGGGGTAAAGCGTGAAGCTATAAAAAAAAATTTACTCACTTTATGTCCTTGTACATTGCTAGTATATTTGGATATTTCTTCAACAGCTTTCACCATGTCCGTGCAAGATCCATATAACGTTTCAGCTTTAGCCATAACTTGGCTTGATATGTTCATCGCTGAACTGATTACATCTAAGAGGGTTGAACCTGGGGAATAAAAATATAATTATTTATATATAAAGAAAAGTATATACATATCACATAAGTATTTATTTAATTTATATAAATAGAAAATATATACATATCATATATGTATATATTTCCATCATATGTGAAGTCTAACGGGAACTTTAACTTAACTAATAACTTTTTTTTAATTTATAATTATTTTATGTTCTTATCATAAATATTAATCATATTACTGTTAATATATAGTACTATATATATTTATAAGAATCTCTATTATGTGAATTTTAATACTGGGTGTATATTACAGTGCAGCATTTATCAAGACTATCTATAGGTTAAAATATTTCAAGAATTATGAATAGTTAATAATTTTATTATTTATTTTGTTTGATTAACACATTTTTTTTATTTTTGAAGACATGACTTGTTTAATAATTAGAACTAGTTTATAAAGGCTTTTTATATTGTGCTCTCATTTAAGGACTTAAAAACAATATATATACAGGATATATTTGTCATATGTAAGTTCCAAGAGACTATTGGTACTTAGTAATTGTCATAAGCCTAGTGTATTAGTTAACAACAGATTACTTAATTTATTTAATTTTAACAACGATATCACAGACAATTTATATATTTAAAAAAATAAAAAAAAACATCCATGACATACCCAAATCCTTCTCTTCCGATATATACTGCATATAATTCCTCACAGCCTTCGCTATAAACATAACATCATCCGGATCCACAATATCAGCTATCGGATAAGTCTTCTCTTGTATCAACATTGCCAACCTCTCTGTTGCATTCAACGCTGAATACTGAACTAAACTCACGTTCAACAATGCAAATTGTTGCAACAACTTAGTTATATTACTTATATAAGAACATTCTGATGTATTAGCCGGACCCCATATAGCATTTGGATTACAACTTCTATAGGCTACACCTTCACCACTTCTACACGGTACAGTTGCTGTGTGATTGATTAACAACTGGGGCCAAGAGTACAATCCTTTGTTATCAATTGTGTGATTAGACAGGCAATATTTAGTCATATTTGATAGCACAACTACTTGGACCGTATAGTTATGTTTTATATGATTCTGGTCACTGTACACACAGGTCCAATTGCCCATATGATGGTTGGTTATGTTAGGAAAGTATATAGTTGTTTCAGCCAGACCCTCTTCCTGCATATCTGTATTTGTTATATTGACATCACAAATTTCAAGCATCGGATGCACCCATCTTAGTTCATATTTAGCGATAACCGATGCAAATGGAGCATTGCAATTAAGTACTAGAGTGTCACCTTCAAAAACAACTTGGTCGTGACTCGGTTTTACTATTAAAGTGTTAGATGGTAGAACACTACCACATAGTGAGAGGTCAAGGAATATTTTTAATTTTCTAACAGTTTTGTTCACCATGTTTTCTGGAAATGCACATTTTGGGTTTCCCACTAGTTTCACACTGGTATTTCTGGACCAATCGCCGACCCATAACAACTCACAGTCGCATATTAGAGGGTTTTCTGTTATGTCTCTGAAATATTTGTTTACAATTTTATATTAAACACAAGAATATTTATATATTCTTCATCACGCTGCGTCGAAATTCTTATATGCTTTATACAACTTATTTCATTGTAAGCATCTCTGTAGGGAGATTTTTTACAAATTTCCGCTACCCAAAGACCATTACAAAGAACAATCGTTTGGCGAGAGAGAATACTGTTTTTATTAAATATTTTTGATGGTTTTTAAAGTGTTAATCCAGACAGAAGATAGAAAAAATACTTATAGAAAACATGAAAATTTGAACACAGCGGGACTCGAACCCGCGCCAATTTTTATATGTTTATTTAAAATATTTTTTATTGATTATTGATACTCTTTTCATTCAGCCAGATTTACAACCATTTAATGCATTTATGTAAAAATTTTTCTGTACATTAGCATTTATAAACTTTTAAAAGTACAGTAGTTGAAGTGCAAAATATTTAAATGTCTTTATACAAATTTAATTTTGTTTAAATATGTTACAAATTTGCAGTCTAAATACAATACATAAATAATAACATATTTATAATATTTATAGAAATTAACTATTAATAATTATAATTTAACATTTTTAGTTAACATACTTACATTTGTTTTAAGCCAACTAGGTAGTCAAATGTTCCAGCACCCAAAACCGATATATGATTTTGAGTTAAGATGAGTCTCTCCAAATTAACAAGGCCTTTAAATATCTCCTTATAAATATTGCTGATCTGATTGTATGAAAGATCCAACCGCTGTAACTGATGTCATGTTGTAGAAAGCATCCGATTCTATTAAAGATATTTGGTTTCTGCTAAGGTCCCTGTAAAATATTTTCATTTATATCAATATTTAATTAAATAATTAATTAATTAAGAGAATTAATAATTGTTTTATCATATGGATATAATAATTTTGTACTTACAGTTTTTGTAAGTTTGGTAAGTGGAGTTCTCTTGATAATGTAGAAATAGCATTTCCTGATAGATTTCTGGAAAGAAATATTTTTTTGTGTATTAAATGAATACTGAATGAAAACTATATCATAAAGTATAATGACCAAATGTAAGATGTAAATGCATTACAAATTATTTTCGTACTTCAAAATGTATACATTTATCCACATAAATATTTATATTAAATGCATTAACACCTGTTGTTAGAAAACTTTGTTTATTGATTTAAATGCAAAAAGAATATATGTAAACATTATTACTTACAAGCTTACAACAACCGTCCAAAGCTTGCTTAAATCTATTTCTTTGAGTTCTGTGATTTGGCCTGGACTACCGCCACACTTTAACTTTAGGAGTTCCCCTGGCAGTGGATCTGAGGGCACTCCTTCGACTGCCTTGTTTCCTTTGCAAGAACATAACGACGGACAAAATCCTAGGGACCCCTCGACGAACAGGAATAGTACAAATGTCATAAATAGCTCCATTTTACCCCTTTCACACAAATTTGCGATGGCACAAAGCCAATTACAAGTAATAATCACATCTTCACGAAATTCCTCACGACGTCAATGGCACGTCTTAAAAATCAGGCACAAAAGCAAATATATCAATCACATGTGTTTTACGGTGTTAAATGCGGTGCATTTCAGTTGGCAATGATTTAATTTTATGTATATAAAAAAATAAACAATAGTGCAACTAAACACAAGCACCCGTCCGACATTTGTAGAAAATGACTGATTGATTGAAGGAATGATCTGTGACTGTGTTGACAAATGAATGAATGCTTTATGAACCACAGGTAAATTAGTAACAAGTGTCTAATATGCTGGTATCCGTTGCAGATACATGGCATATAAAGATTAAAAATAATCGGTGCAAAATTTTTAAATCAAATGGTGAACCGTTGATTGTTCATCGTCGATGTTTATTTTGTTTGTTATAAATGTTTATATAAAATAAAGATTTCCTATTTAGTAACATGTTAGACTCAAGATATTCTGATAATGAAATATCGAAAAGAGATATTCCTTCCTTTATTGAACCCAGGCCGCCACTAATAATGAACCCTTTTATGAGGCCCAGGCCTCAAAAAGGTACGAACTTGTTGGAACTGTTCGAAGAAGATTCAGAGTGTGAAGAACCAGAGTTAGTGCAGGTATATCTTAGATTAAAACCGTGCAATAAACCGAATAATCTTTACGAAGTTCGATCAGACCGATGTTTAATTACGTCGTTGGATACCACAACAGCTGGACATGGGAAGACGAACTCAACATAATGTATCTAAAATGTATACTTTCTCACATATATTTGGGCCGGATTCAAACCAAAAGGTTCGTCAAATTTTTTTGTATGTACATATATGAATTCATAGTTAAAACCATATTTTACGTTATATATTTTTTAGGAAATCTTTGAGAATGTCGTGAAAGATAACTTAAAAAAGCTTCCTGAAGGTCACAGCTTCACTCTCCTCACATATGGAGCATCTGGATCTGGGAAGACCTATACCCTTATGGGTACTGTCTCTTCGCCTGGCCTGGTACCGAGATCCTTAGAATATGTTTTTAAGGTAGTTGATGCTGCACAGACTCCAGAATTTAAGCCTGCAGAAAGAGGTGCTGATAGACTCAGCTATGCAGAACAAAATTATGAGTTACAAGTATGTTATGAAATAATTATACATATAATGAAAATATTTTTGCTTGTTAGTGTTTAATATAGCCATATTTTGAATTGGCCTAACATCTGCTTGTTAAGTGAATTAAAAAACATGGCTAATTAAAAAAATATTTTTTCTACATTATATTTTTATTTGCTTTGTATGTTGTTAAATTTGAGTTGGCAAAGACATTTTTTAACTAACAAAATATTTATTTATTTATTTATAACATATTGTCATGTACGTAACATTTGTAGAAATTTATTAATATATGCTAATAATCATTCATATATTCCAGTGGGTTAAAAGACTCAGACAAATTTCAGCACCACTTAGAGAAAAATACCGTAGAATGAGTGCTCAATTGTGTGGTAACTTAACTACCAGTAACATGGACCTTTCTAATAGAACAAGATATTACGTATGGGTAAGTATAAATATATATTTTTTTTATATTTATATATACCACATTTTATATATGGGTGCAAATTACCATACATTTTGTTATGAAAATATTTAGTATTGAAATTAATGTTTAATTATTGAAATCAGTAAATCCTATTTGTAATATAAAGTTTTTTATGATATTATTTTTTATGTTAATTAAATAAAAAGGACTTAATCATGTAAAGTTGATCTCTTCTGTACTATGTATTTCTAACAGCGAAACCCTGGTCTAGTGCCGACATATACCACAAGCTGTAAATAAACAGCCTCTAGTCAAAAACATAAATCCTCCAGTATATTATAGCTTATTTTTTATTTTTTTATAACATATTGTTATCTTTAAATGTTTTAAATTATATAATATTTAATATGTTTTTATGGTTTACTTTTTTTTTTATTTTTTTATAGCTTCACGCTTTATCCCGCACATTGCAGGGTAGGCAGAGGGAACTGCAGGAACTATATGAACCTAGTGTTAAGACACTCCGTTGCTTAGTCCCTGCTTCCTCCATCCCCGCTTTACTATTAGTTATGTATATAGTTTACTTATTTACTGTAATTTAAATTAATTTGTCTCATTGATTTTATGTCACAGGTTTCCTTTATAGAAATTTACAATGAAGGCATTTATGACCTATTGGCCCCTGGTGATAGAAAAAATTCTGCAAAGCTAGCTATTAGGGAGGATTCCAGTGGCAATGTCTATGTTAAGGTAATATATTATTGAAGCCACTATATTAAACTATTACCACTATATAAAACAGTTAATGGTTCTAGTTCATCAATATAAAATAATAATGTACACAACTACAAGTTAGATTAATTTGGGTAAAAAAAATGATTTTAAGAATTAAAAGGCTTTTTTTATTAATATTAAAAAAGTTAAACATTTGTGATATCTATTCTTTCTTCAGTATGAACTTATTTTTTTCCATAACATTCAAGAAATATGTTTTGTACCCCTTTTCCATCTAGAACTCAACCCTCTTCATTCCAGATGTAGGATTCAAAGCCACAAATCTTTACTTGTGGTGTTCTTGCTAAGAAAATATCAGTGTTTTATTGAAGAATTAATATAATTATTTATTTTAAAATTACATGATATGTTTGGAATATATGAAATATTTCTCATTTCCTCTAGGGAGCAACACAGACTTTTGTGAAGTCCGGTGAAGAAGCGTACGACGTGATGGTGGCCGGAAAGCATAATTTGCAAGTGGCAGCTACTGGAATACATGCCCAGTCCTCGCGGTCACATTGTATATTCACTATTACTATGTTGACAGAGACACGTGAGTTATGTTTTATATGTTACTAGGAGACCATACCGGATTTGTATATATCAATATTTTTTTACAGAATTTTAGAATATAAATTAATTAGTACATTTTACCCGTTTATCTCCTTTTTTTAGCTTTACGTTTTATTCCGCACACGGCAGGGTAGGCAGAGGGAACTGCAGGAACGACATACGAACCTAGTGTTAAGACACTCCGTTGCTGAGTCCCTGCCTTCTCCGTCCCCACTTTCCGCCTTTTGCGGGGGAATGCGTGTTGCCTAGTTTCCAGAGCGAAGAAAATGGAAAATAGAAAAATCAATCTTTCCCGAGTGAAAATCGAATCCACAAACCGTCGCGTTTACAGGCAGACGCTTACGCCTCTGCGCCACGACGGTCCTCAATTTATCCTCATTGTCATTATAAGGTGTTGGGGTTACTATTAGACTGTCTTGCTTTGCGCAGGTGAACACTATTATTTAAATAATTATAAAATGTAAAAGACATTTAACCCTTTTCTTACCACACGTGTACCTAAGTAACGTCCTCATCAACTCTGTTCTCTCCGCCCGCACAGCGGGCGGCGTGCGCTCGTCGTGCGTGCGGCTGTGCGACCTGGCGGGCTGCGAGCGCGCGGCGCGCACGCGCAACACGGGCGCGCGCATGCACGAGTCGCGCGCCATCAACTCCTCGCTGCACGTGCTGGAGCGCTGCCTGCGCGTGCTGCGACAGCGCGCGCACCACCACGCGCCCACGCACCTCGTGCCCTACAGGTACCACGCACACACACGCACACACACACACATACACACACACATACACACACACACACATACACATACAAACAACCGACCCTAAACGTTTATTTTTTTGTGACACTAAAATTTGTTGCATATCTGCCAGAAAAAGCACATATTTATCTGGCCCTAAACGTTTAATGCTTGTGTCAGGGAGTCCAAGCTGACTCGCCTGCTGGGCGCCGGGCTGTCGGGGTCGCGCGGGGAGGCGGTCAGCATGGTGGTGACGCTCAACCCCGCGCCGGAGTACGCCAACGAGACGCGCCACGTGCTGCAGCTGGCGGCCGTCGCTAAGGATATACGTATGTGACCACACCACCACCCGCTGCGTTCAAATTTTTATATGTTTTCTTTAAGTGTTTTTTTTATACGTATGTGATTCATTTGTTTGAACATTTTGAGTATTGCAGGTAGACACCTGTAAACGCGACGGTGTGTGGGTTCGATTCCCATGTGGGAAGGATGGATTTTTCTATTTGCTTCGTTCCGCCACTCAACACGCAATGCCTCGAGAAAATGAAAGGAAAAGAAGAAAGCAGGGACTAAGCAACGGTCTCTTAACACTAGGTTCCTATGGTTCGTGCAGTTCTCCTCTGCCTACCCTGCCATGTGCAAGATATAGCGTGAAGACATAAAATTAAAAAAAAATAATTATACTTAATTTAATTGAATTGTTAAATAGGCACAAAAATAGTGGAAAATATATTTTTTATCATTATTTAACAATTACTAAAATAGTGTCAGTAGCAGTTACTAAAGTTTTTTTCTTTTTGTTACTTCTAGAAATTAACAACACAATATCAGATTATCCAAGTTCATTTGAAAGCAGTACTCAAGACACAACAATCACGTCAAGCTCTGAAGTAATGAAACTGAGGGCTGATAATGAAAGATTGCATTTTGAATTAGTCCAGTGAGTGAATACTTGCAATATTCAACAATTATTTATATATTTACTCTAACATTATCTGATTATTAAAGTATTTCCATTGCTCAACGGACAATGTCTTCAAATAAAGGGAATAGAGAGAATGTAATAGCATTTCCTCTATTTTCTCTATTAAGTACAGGATCAATAGATTTTTAGTTTTTGCAAAACTTCTTGATATGCATTTTTTAAATAATATTAATATGTAAAACTATGTATGTGTGTATGTACATACTTGTATGACTTGGTAGATAAACCATATAAAACAATTGACTAACAAAAATAATACATATACAGGTGTAACTGACACGGCGGCCGTTATCAAAACTACTTATAGGGGAAAATATTTCAAGGCTATATACAAATAACTAGTTCACAATTATCAATAATTTAGGCACAGGATCATTTTTCCTATTTCACGATATTTATACGTGCTGTGTAACGCGTGAGGTAGACATCATTATATACGTATGACGTATAGACCTCGTACTACAAGAATACTATCAAACGTTGTCAATCTGTCACCTTTCATTAAAAAAAATAACCTAATGAGAAAGGGATATATCTCTTTCCCGTTCTCACAGGATAGTGTACGCTTGCGTCATACTTGAGAAATGGCATTTTATTTTGGAACAATAATTTAATTATTTATTTTGTTCCAAAAAACGACCGGACAGATACGACCTGCAGACCTTCAAGAAAAGAGCGTATTCCCATTTAAATGGCCGGCAACGCATTTTGTAGCTCCTCTGGTGTTGCAAATGTCTATGGGCGACAGTATTCACTTACCATCAGGTGATCTGTCAGCTCGTTTGCCACCTATATTATAAAAAAAAAAATTTTTTTTTCTAAATTTTACTTGTTTTATAATTTTACCAAGTTTATGAAGACTAGTTAATATTATGCTTTAAATTAAGGTCGCGGTAACAACCACACCCTGTATATGCTTCAGAACATAATATCTTTATATCATAATTAAAATATTTTAATATGAATTAGAAATTAAATATTGTAGAAATAACGTTCAGCAATTGAAATATTCACCATATTCTCCAAGAAAATGCAATTCTTCTAATCATATTTAAAAAAATAGTAATATGTATATTTTTATATAATAACAATATATTGTCTGTCCATTAGAGCTCAATCTCGCATTAAAGAATTACAATCATGTATGGAAGAGCGACAAGCGTCTGCGGCAGACACTATGAGGGAAGTGGTGGAGGAGGCCAAGGCCATTACTAAGGAGTACTATGAAGCTCAGATACAGGCTTTAAAAGAAGAAGTATGTAGAAAGACTGTTGTTATTTTTAATATACATTGTTTTGATTATCTTAAACAGGATTTACACTTGCCATTTGTTTATATTCGTATATTATAAACTGAAGAGCTTTCTTGGTTGAACACGCCAATCTCAGAAAGTACTGTCAAATTTAAAAATTATTTTTGTAATATATAGTCCATTTATGCAAAATATATCCATAGGCACTTGAATGTGCCTTAATAACACACATGGGAATTGAACCCCCGAATGTGTTGAAAGGTGTCACAAAGATGACAAAATCCCAAGGTTGTCATGGTACAAAAGAAATTATTTTTATATATATATATATATATATATATATATATATATATATATATATATATATATATATATATATATATATATATATATATATATATATATATATATATATATATATATATATATATATATATATATATATATATATATATATATATATATATATATATATATATGTATATATATATGTATATATATATATATATATATATATATATATATATATATATATATATGTATATATATATATATATATATATATATATATATATATATATATATATATATATATATATATATATATATATGTATATATATATATATATATATATATATATATATATATATATATATATATATATATATATATATATATATATATATATATATATATATATATATATATATATATATATATATATATATATATATATATATATATATATATTTAATATGTCTTTGAATTACAGATGGAAGAAATGGTAGAAGAGTATGAGAGCCGTCTCAGTAAAACTGTCCGACCGTCTAATGGCGATACACCATCAAAGAATATGCAGATGAAGGTTAATATACTATATAATTTATTCAGTTTTTGTGAGGACCGTCGTGGCGCAGAGGCGTAGGCGTCTGCCTGTAAACGCGACGCTTTGTGGGTTCGATTCCCACTCGGGGAACATGGATTTTTCTATTTCTGTTTCCTTCGCTCTGGAAACTAGGCAAAAGTGCAGGCGTTGAGTTCCGCCACTCAACACGCAATGTTTTGAAAAAGGCGGAAAGCGGGGACGGAGAAAGCAGGGACTAAGCAACGGAGTGTCTTAACACTAGGCTCGTATGGTTCCTGCAGTTCCCTCTGCCCACCCTGCAATATAAGGGATAAAGCGTGAAGCTAAAAAAAAAACAAAATTTTTTTCAATTGGTTTCACATTTTCGTTTGTAATTTTTTGCTTGAAAATTGATTTTTTTCTTGGATTGTACATTATTTTTGAACTGAAATTATTAATGAAATGGCAAACGTAGTTTAATTTGCTGGAGAACTTAGACAGAGGTGTAGGTTCAAGTCCTGCTACATAAATAACTTATGTTTCTAATACATCTTATATAACTTTTACATATTTAAAAATACTTAAATTGACACTTTAAAATATTATTAATATTCTTTTGTGATAAATATTTATTTTATTTAAAATAATTATTTAATATATAGTTACTTAATTTTTATATATATATATATATATATATATATATATATATATATATATATATATATATATATATATATATATATATATATGTATGTATGTATGTATGTATGTATGTATGTATGTATGTATGTATGTATGTATGTATGTATGTATGTATGTATGTATGTATGTATGTATGTATGTATGTATGTATGTATGTATGTATGTATGTATGTATGTATGTATGTATGTATGTATGTATGTATGTATGTATGTATGTATGTATGTATGTATGTATGTATGTATGTATGTATGTATGTATGTATGTATGTATGTATGTATGTATGTATGTATGTATGTATGTATGTATGTATGTATGTATGTATGTATGTATGTATGTATGTATGTATGTATGTATGTATGTATGTATGTATGTATGTATGTATGTATGTATGTATGTATGTATGTATGTATGTATGTATGTATGTATGTATGTATGTATGTATGTATGTATGTATGTATGTATGTATGTATGTATGTATGTATGTATGTATGTATGTATGTATGTATGTATGTATGTATGTATGTATGTATGTATGTATGTATGTATGTATGTATGTATGTATGTATGTATGTATGTATGTATGTATGTATGTATGTATGTATGTATGTATGTATGTATATATATATATATATATATATATATATATATATATATATATATATATATATATATATATATATATATATATATATATATATATATAACTTACAAAAATATGTTTAACTTACAGGTTAACCAACTGTTGACTGAGAATGCTATTCTGGAGGTATTTTATAATTTTAATTGTTTATATTTAAGATTTTCTTAAAGACACTATCTATAACCGCAAAGACTGTAAGTTCGAATCCTAGTCGGGGTAAACAAACTATTTTCATTTTATACACTTTGTTACTAAGACAAAGCGCGGCGTTGAATTCCGCGGAACAATCGCAGATTTATTGTCTTAACACTAAACTCGTTCCGCCTATTAACGCATTAGTAATAAATAATAAAATAAAAATATAGTGAAACTACTTGAATTTTAAGTCTTTATCAAAGTACATTTTAAACAAAATTTACTGTATGTATTGTTAATAATATTATCGTGAAATATAGTGTTTCTTTTATTTTAGGAAAAGTATACAGCTGAAAAGTTGGCTCGAATTCGTGCCGAAGAGGAAGTGCAACATTTACGTGCTTGTATAGAGGAGAGGGATGGTTAGTTCATGATTTTGACGTCTAATTATATAATAATACTATTATATAAGACCGTCGTGGCGCAGAGGCGCAACGTCTGCCTGTAACGCGGCTAACGCGACGGTTTCTGGGTTCGATCCCCAGTCGGGAAGATGGATTTTTCTATTTCCATTTTCTTCGCTCTGGCAACTAAGGCAAAGCGCGGCGTTGAGTTCCGCCACTCAACACGCAATGCCTCTAAAACGGCGGAAAGCGGGGACGGAGTAAGCAGGGACTAAGTAACGGAGTATCTTAATACTAGGTTCATATGGTTCCTGCAGTTCCCTCTGTCTACCCTGCCATGTGCGGGATAAAAGCGTGAAGTTATAAAAAAAAACAAAAAAAATTAATAATAATCATTGTTTTTAAAAAATATTTATTTTTTGTAATTTAGTACCTTAATTTATATTGTCTAGAATACTATTGTAATTTAAAATATGTGACACAAAATATATTCATAAATCTATATTACAGAAAAATCCGAAGAAGATGTACCTGTTAAGGAAGATACAGTATATCTATCTGACAGTGAAAGTGCTGATGAAGAGGATCCTTGCAATGAAAGTCTAGAACCCACATTTAAGAAAGAAGACGTCAATCGTTCTAGAATGATACGACAAAGTGCTATTAACGACAACGATAGTTTTAATAATGACCATTCAAATGACAATAGCGTGTTTAATGAAACTAGTGGGACTCTGAAAGATGAGGATAATGAAAGTAATGATAATGATTGTACATTCGAAACTGGTAATAACGTTAGTGCTAAAAATGATAGTTTTAAAGATGATAAAGAACCGGAAATCGTTATAACTGGCGTAAATATTGATTTTAACAATGATATAGGATGTAAAACAGATGTAAAATTATCAAGAGAAACATATTTTGTACAAAATAAGACAAGTAGTAATGAAAATTTTGAAAATGACGAGAATAAAGCAATTGCCTTATGTAGGACTGCATATTGTGAGACAAATAATAAAGTTGTGTCTAAAGGTGAAAATAAAAATTCGCTTAAATATGCGTCTAAAGATAGTTTGTTACATATGGATGAAGAGGATAACCAACCTGGCACGTTTATTAACAATATAATAAGTTCAATCAAAGAATCTAACTTAAATGCTCAGAGTAACAACTCACTAGCGTTATTTGAAAAGCTAGAGGAAGCCGCAAAAGTAGATACGGACACAAATCCAAATGACACAAACTTTTTTAATATTAAAATGCTTAAAGAGAAACGTAATTTCTTTGACCGTGAAGATGTACCAGCACCGAATTCTCCAGAAACTCCAGCGACTGTTATTAAATGTAAAGGTAAGAAATGTATAAATAATATTGTTAGTACTAGTAACAATATTGACGAAAGAGCTGTAATAGATGATTATCGATCACCATCTATTGTAAAAGATGAAGTAACTAATAATTTTGAGCCCAGCATGATCAAAAAATTGTTAGGACAGAGCATTAGTATACAAGCTGACAATTTAAATAATATACAAAAAGTGAAGCTTTGTGACAAAAAACAAGATTCTATTGATTTATTTGAAGGACTCGATTCACCAAGATTGTCTATTAAGGCACAAGAAGATGTTATGGAAAATGTTAGAAGGTCTATACAAGATGTTGCTATATCAATAAAAGATGAAATAGTTTCTGAAAATTTAAATGTTGAAACAAATAAAGAGATGGAAGTGAGTGAGGAATTAAATAATGTTGAGAAGACTGAAGAAAACAAATTCGCAGAGGAAATGGCTAATAAGGTACATGTAGAAAATATTAAAGATAATTTGGTGCATGTGGATGAAACGTCGAAAGCGACTGCAGAAAAGCCTAATGATGATGAAAAAGTAAACAATAATGATTCGCAATTACAGATTAATACTACAAAAAGAGATAATACGGTAGATGAATTTGAAAATATATATAATGATATTACAGCGCCGAGGGCAACTGAATTTGATTTACTTGTATCACAGGAAGTTAGGGATTCTACAATGAATAGTACTAATAATGAAACTGAAAATAAAGAAGTAAAGTATAATTTACGACAAAAATCCAAAATGGAGAAATCTGGGATTGAAACGAGGAGGGGAAAGAAAACCTCAGAGAGTTCCCCTTCTAAAGACGAGAAACCCAAACCTAAAAGAAGAAATTTAAGACTTCGACGACGACAAAACGCGTCTGAAAGTAATTCAGATTTAGATAAAGCTGGATCTAAAGATGCAGATGTGGAGAATGCAAAAGAAAAATCTATGGAGAAGGCAAAATTAAAAGACATAATTAATTTACAAAAGGAATTTTCCGATGTAACGTTAGACAAGCCCGCTCCTGTCAAAGAATTTAAAGATATACCGTCCCCAGAGAAAAATGACAATGAGAATAATCCCCCAGTACTTGGTATACAGAGTTGTCCTGCTAAAAGGTAAATTGATATAATATAACACAAAATTAATAATAAATATTAATTAATTTACACAGTATAAATACAGTCATAGAAAAGTAAAAATGCATTGTAGCTAGCAAGATTTATATAAATATTCAAGAAAATTTAAATTTATGAAGTTAAATTTATATATTTTTAAAAATTGATTTGAACGCGCATCCTGAACAAGTTATGTTAATATCATTGTAACACGTTTACTCTTTGGCTCGAAAATTAACAAAAGAAATCTATATTACATTCACTATTTTTTTGTCATCAGGGGAACCGCAGGAATCGTAGGAACCTCGTGTTAAGACACTCCGTTCCCTGCTTTGCGCCGTTTCGGAGCATGGCGTGTTGAGTTGCGGAACTCAACGATGCGCTTTCCCTATTTGTCAGAACGAAAAGAATGGAAATGAAAAAATCCATCTTCGCCAAATGGGTATCGAACCCACAAACCTTCGCGTTTACAAGCAGACGCTACGCCTCTGCGCAACAACGGTCCTCTAACTCTTTCATCCATCATTCACTCTCTTTTTTTTAATAGCATAACTCGGAGTAGGCGAAAGCTATTCACGCCACGTCCCGAGCCTTTAGAAGAAAATATGGAACAGTCTACCGGCAGCAACGAAAGGCTGTATGTCCCCAGACCGTCGTATCACAAGCTCAGAGTGCGACGCAAACTTTAAAAAAAATATAAAGCTAATGCTTCTCAATGTTCATCCAGGAGCGTGAACCATAGATGTAAATGAATGAATGGAAATAAATAAAAAAATTTGTCAATTTATTTTTTTTAAATCTTAAATAACGTACTCTTTAATGGTAACGATAATTAATCTGTAATTATGTAATTTATCAATAAACTTGTTATATATATTAAACATGGTTTTGTGTTTATTATTTCTGTCTGTATTTAATAACATAACGCTTAATGTTGTATAACAATTATTAAAAGGTAGACATGAAATTTAAACCAATATACAGTTGTTATATTAACTCTTTTTAGTCCCGAAATGCCTAAGTATAAAAAAATGCACGTAGTATTTTATACTTACAATATGGTTTATATGCAAATTATTTTTTTAATATTTATTGGACATTTTATAAACAAAATTTATTTATTCTTTTATGATTGGTTCATAATTTCAAGTGAAATTTTACTACATTTTTAAATGCTGCCAAATATAGATACGATTGTCGATTCGAATACCAATCGGGAAGAATATGATCATTTAATATTTTCTTTTACCACGTTCTAGTAAAAAAACATAACCGACATTGAGTTCCGCCACTCCACAGCCACATTGTGAATGTTTCGATAAGTGGGAATAATAATGATAACTCCGACCGATTTCAGCAACGGCAACCACTTCGACTTCTATTTGGATTCGCGCTGATTCATCCGAATATGGCTTATAAAGCTGGTTTTTGCAGCAGGGGTTTGCTTTGCGCTGCTCCTAGAAACCACTAAGTCATCTTTTTACCATCTAGAAATCACTGTACCACGAAAGCTGTTGACGCATTAAGTAAGCAGGGCTGTAGCTAGAGTCATATTTGAAGTAGGGCAGCATTTGTTACAGGTAGGGTGGAAGTAAAAAAATATTGTAATTGATCTGCCCTCGAAGGACGAGCCCCTAAATCGATCATCTAAAGTGACATTCAATAGCTATGCGTAGACAAATAATGTATTTTATCTTAGTTTTGGTATTTTTAAGGTTTTTAAGGTAGGGCATTACCCCATAATGCCCCCCCTTAGCTACGGCCCTGTAAGTAAGCCTCAATGACACCAACACTGGCTCGTCTCAGAACTGCGGTGTTGCGCACTCGGTTGGACAGTCTGATCTTTATGATGGTTCGTTAGCATATTACATGGAAATGACCCTAAGTACGCATTTGGTTCATACACCAGTTCTCGGAGGAATAAAAAAGACTTGAGAATACAATTGCATATTTGTAAAGAAATCTTAGTGGCAAATTTTAGATAGTGCGAACAAAAGACCTTGGAACGCAGCTTGCCAAATACTGCAGCTGCAGCATTAACTCTGTTTTTGATCTCAGCGTCAAAGTCACAATTAGACGTTATCGTGTGTCCCAGATGTCGGAATTTATCTACCAGTTTCAGCACTTCCTCACTAAGCGTAATGTCCAATGGCTCCCGACGAAATGTGTCTAAAAACATCATCTCCAACTCCTTGACACTGATGTTTAGGCCGTATTAGCAACACACTTGAAGGAAAAGAGACATCAGCTGTTGGAACCATTCGGGATTTCTACTAAAACGTCAAACGTCTGCAAAATCATAGCATTTCTGCTCTATTCATTGAATATGATACTTATGTCCGCGTCTTAAGTAGTAGTAGTCTTACAAAAGTAAGAGACTACCATCTGCATCAACATGGATGCGGACTCCTTCAAAACAATGTGCAAAATCTGAAGACTACAAGTCGGGGCGAAGACGCACTCTTGTTATACCTCATATGTAATGGGATTCAAATTTAACTGTTTGTCGTCTACTAGAACGCAGCACTGCATTTCATCATGCAAGAAACACGGAAGGCTTCGATGAATTTAAAGTTTTAGTTTTAAGTATAGGCCTTATAATTCATTGAAATTTTATAATACATATTATTATAAAGTTCATTTTCATTAGTTTCATTCATTCATTCAGTACAATATCTGTGGAACTACTTCATCTATGGTATTTAACTAAATGTCAACATTTAATAGAATCTAAGTGCAACGCAATATTTATTATTGAAGTAAAAAGTTCATGAAGACTTTAATTTAAAGTTCAGAATATATTTTATTTTAAATATGACGACTAATGTAAGGGCACCAGTATCTCAAATACTCCGTAACAAAGATGACGCTGCTGATGAAGAGGATGAGCCAAAGAAAAAATCTCGGGAGGATTGGAGGAAAGCTAAGGAATTAGAAGAAGCTCGTAAAGCTGGTACAGCTCCTGCTGCTGTTGATGAAACTGGTACGTCTTACTTTACGTTTAAATATTGCAAAATAATTGCATACTTGGATTTTTAATTTCAATTGTTAAAATTTGTCCAATGCAAAATGAATGAAGAAAGTAACGATATAAGAATAATTCTTAATAAGTTAAACATTAAACAATTTTCATTTGTAACATATGTTAATGTAATTTTTAGGAAAGGACATAAACCCTCACATTCCACAATATATTTCATCTGCCCCATGGTACTATGGTACGTCTGGACCTACATTGAAACATCAGCGGCCACAAGAAGACAGAGAGGGACAGTTTACAAAACTTGATACATATTATAACAAAGGTGTTACTGTGAGTAATATTTTTATATATTATTTTTCATGCCTCTACAGAACTATGACATGTATTTAAAACACTTTGAACAATGTAAAGATACATGTATATAAATATTTTTAATATGTTAATTTATTTAACTAGTTAAAAAAACATAATACTAAAAAAAAACTATCAATTTGTGTCTTGATTTTTAAATTACTACCATCCAACTTATTAATACTTATCTGATTTTCATCTTCTCATCTTCATCCTTTTACGATGAATAAAATAAGTTGAGAACAAGATCAATGTAAACAGAATATTATTAAATACATTTACAGGCAAGTGTTTCAACTAAATACAGAAAAGGTGCATGTGAAAATTGTGGAGCCATGACTCACAAGAAAAAGGATTGCTTAGATAGACCTAGAAAGGTATTTTTTCATATAAATATATAATATAGTATATTAGACTAATTCTCTTAAATAAATGATATAAAGATAAAATATATATTACCAAACTATGACATTACTATGTTAATTATGTATCATAATGCTTTCCAGATAGGAGCAAAATTCACAAATGCAAGTATAGCTCCTGACGAATTTAATCAGCCCAACTTAAATCTAAGTTATGACGGCAAGAGAGACAGATGGAACGGCTATGACCCAGAGCAACACAAGGCCATTATAGAAGAGTATCAAAAGGTAGAGGAGGCTAAAAGGGAGTTGAGGGCTAAGAAGTTGGAACAAGGTGAGTTTGTGTGTATTAATAAAATTTTGTATATAAAAACTTTTTCTAGAACCTATTAGAAGAGACAACTTTTTGTCTTCTCCACTTTTTATTGATTTACAAGCTCACTATAAACTAATTTTGGATCTAAATGTAAAGTTTTGAAATTTTATTCCATAATGTTATAATATATTTGTTTTATTATTATAATAAACATACATCCAACAAAATTGTTGTATTAAAAAACTTACATATTTGTATAAAATTATATATTTTAGTTATTGAAGTGTAAATCTCTCAAAAAAAACATTTTTTTTTGTTTATCGGCAGATCCAACTGCTACCGAAGAGGATGAAGACCTTGAAGGTGAAGATGAGGACAAATATGTAGATGAAGTTGACATGCCTGGTACTAAAGTGAGTATATATATAATATACAATACATTATGATAAATAATATATATAGAGTTAATAAGATAGAGTTAAATAAAAGTCATTAACTTCAAATATTTCTATTTTTATATATAATATTCTTTATTGCACTAATATACATGTGTAACAGTTCAAAATATTACAATAAATTTAGTACACAAAGGTGGACTTATCTCTACAAGAGATCTCTTTCAGTCAACCTGTGGTTGTGGATGAATGGCAACTAACGGGTGAAGCAAGTGCAATTTAAAGAAATACAAATAAGTTTAATTATAAATACACATATGCATATATATACAGGTTTATATAAATATGTATACGTCCAAACAAATAGATATACATATTTTAAATTAAAACCACTGTCTGAAATTAATCTTGTGAGATATTTTTTTAATTGGGATTTAAAGAGAAAGAAATTTATGTCAAACACATAATATGATAAATAAAATAAATAAATAAAAAATTTTTAGGAAATTTGTGAAACATGGTAAAGAAATTGATTTACCTCATCTTATTTTTTTTATTGTTTTTCAAAGTACATATTAGATTACTTAGCACATATTCAATATTTCCAGGTGGATTCCAAACAACGTATCACAGTGCGTAACTTACGTATAAGGGAAGATACGGCGAAGTATTTGAGAAATTTGGATTTGAACTCCGCATACTATGATCCGAAGACTAGATCCATGAGGGACAACCCTAATCCTGAAGCTACCGAGTGAGTATCATATATTATGTTTGTATATATATATTATACTTTTATGGATATATATGTTTTATAAACATTTTATATTGTGGGCTAGGAAAAAGGATTTTATGTTATTTTTATCCTGTAGTTTCCTCTGCCTACCCTGCGCGGTGCGGGATAAAGCGTGAAGCTATAAAAAAAATGTATTTAGTTTCCACCATTTTCTTTAAATAGAATTTTTATTTTGCAAATATATTTTGTTATCTCAATTATTATCCAATTTTTGAATGACGAGGTTTTAGTTCCATTGTATTTTTATGATTTTGTAGAAAATTTATCTTGTAAATAAATATTTAGTTTTTTAATTCTTGTCTCAAATTGTCCAGCTACATTCAAATTTCCACAAATTTCCTTGGAGTGCAATTCTACGTTGTTAAATTAAATATATAATTTTGTAGTATATTTTTTGGGGGGTTCAAATCCAGCTGCGTCCAAAATGTTGTATAATACTTTTTTTTTTTAAATCTAAAATGAATAAATATAATTTTAATTGTAAAACGTTGGTATAAACTACGATTTTTGTCATGTAAATGTGTGTCAGGTCGGAGTACGCGGGCGAGAACTTCGTGCGCTACTCGGGCGACACGCGCGCGCACGCCGCCGCGCAGCTGTTCGCGTGGGAGGCGCGCGCGCGCGGCCTGGACGTGCACCTGCTGGCCGAGCCCACCAAGCTGCAGCGCCTGCGCGCGCGCTACGACCTGCAGCGCCGCCTCTTCAAGGACGAGGCCAAGCGCGCCGTGCTGGAGAAGTACGGCGGCGAGGAGCACCTGCGCGCGCCGCCGCGCGAGCTGCTGCTGGCGCAGAGCGAGGTGCTGGTGCGCTACAACCGCGACGGCACGCTGGCCGGCGCCGCCGAGAAGCAGCTGGCCAAGTGTGTGTATTTTTTAATAGTTCTCTTAGTTGCGGCGTTAAACCTGGCTGTGTTAAATTTTTTCTTTGTCTAATATTTTCTTTTATATAATATATAAACATATTTGCAGAAGTAAATACGACGAAGATGTCTTAATCAATAATCACACGTCGGTGTGGGGCTCCTACTGGAGGGACGGTCAGTGGGGGTACAAGTGCTGTCACTCCTTTATAAAGGTATGTTCTTCATTTGTATATGCACATGATACTGTAAATACAAAAAAAAGATACAAATTATTACAGGTTTAATGTTAACAATGGCCGCCTTGTCACTGCAAGTAATCGCTTACAGGCAATAATTTACAGACAGTAAACGTTCTAAAAAGACGAAAAAAATGCATATATATATATATATATATATATATATATATATATATATATATATATATATATATATATATATATATATATATATATATATATATATATATATATATATATATATGTGTGCATGCGTGCGTGCACGTTACGTTTATTTGTATATATTTTATTAATTTTCTTAATACTTCTTTCTTATTTATATGTCACAGATGTCATATTGTGTGGGTGAAGCCGGAAAGTCGATGGTTCAAGAAGTACCTGAAACATCAAAAGAAGGAACCAGCCAGAAGCCTATAAAGGATGGTTGGTATTTTTAAATATTAACATAATATAATCTGTTATATAGTAAATTGAACATTATTTATTATAATTTAAAGACTAAATCACTTAACAGAACAAATACAGTATATAAAAAGAGTGTAGAGCATAGGAGAAGCATAGACAAATAAAATCCTTATATATTATTTTCAATAACAAAAATCAAAGTAAAATTGCAAAAATTATTCACTTAAAACGAAATATTAGGACCAATGAGTATATAATAAAATGCACATATATTTTTTTTTAAAGACAAATCGGTAAAAGCATCATCCTCGTCATCATCAAGTTCCGATAGCAGTTCCGATTCTGAGTTGGATAAGAGGACAAAAACAGAGAAGACCAGCAAGAAGAAGAAAGACAAGAAGAAGGCGAAGAAGAAAAAGAAGAAGGAACAGAAAAAAGGGAAATCTGATGAGGATAAATTGAAAAAGGTGTGGTTTCTTATTTATTCAATTGAGTTACAATAATTTGAATTGTTTCAAAACAATTATAGCATTTTGATTTTATAAATCAACTATAGAGTATGTTTTTGTTATTGTCTACATATAATTTCAAACAACTGGCAAATAAATTAAAAATATTTTTTTTTTCTATTTTTTTACAGGCTTTGGAAAAGGAAGAACGGAATCAAAAGCATGCAGATTATTTATTATCTGTGGATGAGAGGAAGCGACCATACAATAGTATGTATGAAGTGAAAGAGCCCACGGAGCAGGAGATGGAGGCGTTCATGATGAAGCGGAGGAGGGAGGAAGATCCAATGAGTCAGTTTATGTAGAAATTGTATTTAACATGCAAATATATAGTGTTCACACAAAACTTGTTTTGTTTCAATATTTTTGATTAATATAGAATTTTCATAATTATTTCACATATCATTGGTTGTTACTGTTACTGACTGGACATTGAAGTCGACCTCAAATTCTCTTAAAGTTATTAATATTTTTTTTAATATTAATGTAATACAAATAGTATGATATTCTGTCTGTATGCGTATATGACTCATAAAACTGAAATTGAATGAAAGAATTTTTAATTAATTTAAAGTGTTATAATATAAAAACAATATATTTTACTAAAATGACATATAATGCAAATTGTAATTATTACAAAGTCCCAAATTTTAGTAAAAATAAAGGGATTGTGTGATAATGAAAATATGTTAAGCCATCTTCATAAATATTCAATTGTGTTCAACGTGTGACGTCACTGCGTGACGCATTCAACCATGCACTTAGTCATAGTTTGTTTTTTCGTCATAAACAAATACGCCTACCTACTATAGCTAACTTCATTCATAATGTTTTCTACTAAAATAGTAGGTTTTCTTTATAACAGCGTTATATCTACTTTAGCATTATTATGAAGAATCCTAAATTTTCCTATTTTAAATGTAAATATAAATAAATATACCATTTTATTAGTCATTTTGCTACAATTTTTTACATGTTTATTGATTATTGTGATTTAATTCAAACTTAGTAGTAGTTTTTATTATTATTTCCAACGGGACATGGCAATACCAATACCAAACGTCAAATACTGTTGCATTCACGTCAAATTCATTTGCTTTTTGATTAGAGAACCGTCTCAGTAGTTTGTGATTGTTTGTATTAAAAAAAGCTATGATGGCTGAGGATACGACGGCAGACGCGACCAGACGCTTAAATGTTAAGAAACAGACATTAGACGACGCGTACGCGGCTCCGGCGAACTTCTTAGAAATCGACGTGGTAAATCCAGTTACGATGGGAGTTGGGAAAAAACGCTACACGGATTACGAAGTTCGCATGAGGGTAAGTAGGTGCAGGATGCAGCCAATGCCTTATACGATAATTGGATTACATTGCCAATGTTAAGACTTACAAGTCAGTTTTTGTGGGCGTATCGGCCGTTAAAATCGGACCGCTGCCACTGATTGCCGATAATTGCTCTAGTATATTCTATTTCCTGCTTCCAGACCAACCTTCCCGTATTTAAAGTGAAAGAATCTAGTGTAAGACGGCGGTACAGTGACTTTGAATGGCTCAGGACTGAACTAGAAAGGGATAGTAAAGTGAGTATGTCCATTGATAACAGCCGTTTTTGTGTTATCAAACGAACAAAAACATTTAGAGAATGAATCATTTATTGTGTTTAAATTCAATTTGAATAATTTCGTAGCAATTTTTCTCAATTATTATAACTAAATTGACTGTGACAGCTATTATTTATTTGTGTTTAATTATAATTAAATGTTTTATTATTGGTCTTTGAGATCTTTTTATTATTTATTAAATGTCTTTATCATGAGACAACAATTCATTGATTTTTGAATTTGCTAATGATTTTGTTTCGCCAATAAGATTTTACAATAGGAATGTTGATATGAATACATACATTTTAATATGAATTTAAATTGAATCATAAAGTGCATGTACAAGTACATGAGAGTGTACATTTTATTATAATTCCTGCTTATTTGAAAATAGTATTACTACAATTTTAGTGCAAATTTTTAGTTTACCTTACAAAAATAGGTAAAATTTAGTGAAATAAAGAATTTTACATATTTATTGGCAAAGTCTAATATTGGAGACAATAACAAAGAGACTATTGCGGCTTAGTGGAACAGATCTGATGTGAAACGTAATAGTACATGTTCAATCTCCAAAGAAAATTATATTTGTTGTTTAATCAAGACAAAACATTATGTGTGTAGTGACATTTAGAATAAAATTTTTAGAATTCAACAGTTCTATAATTATTAAAGTTTACACTTGATTAAAAAAGCATCTATAAATATGATTAAACATAATTATTATATAAAAATATTACACTTGAAATGTTATTGTAATTTTAGATTGTAGTACCTCCACTCCCTGGCAAAGCATTAAAGAGACAACTACCTTTCCGAGGAGATGATGGCATCTTTGAGGAGGAATTCATTGAAGACCGTAGAAAAGGTAAACATTATTCTTTATATTATTTTATTCAATAATAATAAAAAAACATTAACCAAAATAATAGTAATAATATATGTTGTAATATACTTAATATGATTACCATACATATATGGATGTAAAAAGGAATAGCTTATAATTTTTAACATAGTATAAGAAAATTTCTTTCAAACAATAAAGTTCACGGGGAATAAGGTTCAGGGACGGAGAAAGCAGGGGCTAAGCAACGGAGTGTCTTAACACTAGGTTCCCACGGTCCCTGCAGTTCCCTCTACCTACCCTGCACAGGATAAGGTGTGAAGCTAAAAAAAAAATAAAGTTGACATTACTAATAATAATGCAATGATAGGCAATGTTTATATGTAAGCATATTACCGCATTAAACTGAACCAGCCAAAAAACTATGCATAAAAATCATGCAGACATATTAGCAAGCAAGTCACAAAATTTTAATAAAAATAAGAATATATTTCCGTTACTGCTTTAAACTTAATTCCTCACAGATCTGAGATATATCTTTACGAAGCAGCAACATATATAATATATAACTTGTATCATATTTGTTATGTGAATAATCTTGTTATGAGTCTTCTTATGCTAATCAAGTTTATGCAGTCATGTTTTATACCTATATACATATTTTAATCTAAAGTAAGTAATTCTAATATTATTAAATTATTATTATTAAGAGTTTGTTTGATTAAACATGCTAATCTCGAGAACTACTGGGTTTTAGTGTTAGATTTGTTTTAATATAGAGTATAAAGTATAAGTTGATATATTTTTAAATATAATTTTGTTTTTATAGGAACTCCATTTTATAGGAAGATCCATTTTATTTCCGCCTATTTTTAAGTGTGTTGCCTATGCGGTGAATGGCGGAAACCATTACATATAAAAACACAGTTTCACGCTTTTTCCCGCATATGGCAGTTTAGAGAGAGAACTGTAGTGCTTAAACACTCTGTTAGGCGTGTTAAGTAAAGGAACTCAAAATCAAAAAATGAGCGAGTAAATTAAATAACTAATTACCACAAGTGAGATTCGAACCCACAATGATCGCATTTAGGTTCAGGCACCCGTCCTACTGCACGGCGTCGCCTTGAACTAAAAATGAAAATTATATACAAGTATTACTTATTGAACTCCTACTATATCTAATATATAAATATTTTATTTTATATTTTATATAAATTTTTAGCTTCACGCTTTATCCCGTACTTGGCAGGGTAAGCAGAGAGAACTGCAGGAACCATTGGAACCTAGTGTTAAGACACTCCGTTGCTTTGTCCTTCTTTGCTTTCTCCGTCCCCGCTTTCCGCCGTTTTCGAGGCAATGCGTGTTGAGTAGCGGAACTCAACGCCGCATTTTGCCCAGTTTTCAGAGCGAAGAAAATGAAAATAGAAAAATCCATCTTCCCTTTATGGGAATCGAACCCACAAACCGTTACGTTTACAAGCAGACGCTACGCCTCTGCGCCACGACGGCCCCCATAATTTTACGATACTAAATATTCTGGGGTGGGCACAATCGTACCTGTGCCCATGATAACAATAAGTGAAATCGACATTTATTTCCAACAAACAGGTGTATTTACCTTGTTATTGATAGGATCGTAATAATCTTAATTGTTTACAATTTGCATTCGGTCATTGCCGTGCAGCCAAAGTCGATTTGGTCGTTTGAGTAGATACAAAGCTTGAGTAATAAGAGATAACGTGTCTTTATGTAATTATATTTAAGATTCTGACGCAAAATGTATGCCAGAATATTTTTTGTCAAAAGTAGTGATGCGTTCGCGGTTTCGCTCGCTTGATGATAAAATGCATGTATTATACATTATTATAGGTACTTTTAATTTTTTTTTTTATGGAAAATAGTGAATAGTGATAATTTTACATGCAATATATTATCTATAGGATATCGTGAGGTTACCGTCGCGATGGTTAGTGGGTTCCATCCCCTTGCAGAGATTGCATTATTTCATTTCTATTTTAGTTTTGGCAACTAGACAAAGCGCGGTGTTAAGTTCCGCCACTCAGCACAAAGCTTCGAATGGTGGAAAGTGGGGAACGGAGAGTCTTAACACTAAGCTCTCACGGTTCCTGCGGTTCCCTCTGCCTATCCTGCTATATGCTGGATAAAGCTTGGAGCTAATTGATTTTTATTGTATTATATTCATTATATTATCTGCGATATGTTATCTGTATGTGTAGGTACTACTTAATTTATATAATACCTTCCTAGTATTAAACGTTTCGATATTATTTAATCAATCAATCCCTTTCAAATCGCAACAGCCACAGAGAACAGCTATACTTGACATATACTATATGCTTCACGCTTTATTGCATGGCAGGGTTGGCAGAGGGAACTGCAGGAACCATACGAACCTAGTGTTAAGACACTCCGTTAGTAGTCCCTGCTTACTTCCGTACCCGCTTTCCGCCGTTTTTCGAGGCATTACGTGTTGTGTGGTGGAACTCGACGCCGCGCTTTGCTTTAGTTGCCAGAGCGAAGAAAATGGAAATAGAAAAATCCATCTTCCCGACTGGGGATCGAATCCAGAAACCGTCGCGTTAGCCGCGTTACAGGCAGACGTTGCGCCTCTGCGCCACGACGGTCTATATGTTTATTTATTATATACTATATGTTTATTTATTATCTGTATATTTTTAATTATTATCTATATTTTATTTATTATCTCCATTCCAGGACTAGAAGTATTCATTAACAAAATAGCTGGACATCCGTTAGCCCAAAACGAGCGTTGCCTCCACATGTTCTTACAGGACTCTACTATCGACAAAAACTACGTGCCGGGGAAAATAAGGAACACATAACCGATTCACTTCGAACTGTAAGATGATTCTCGCCTCGCCATTTTGTTTTCGTTTCCTGTCAGTCAGTCAGTCATTATTTAGGCCATTGTCGAACGTTTGGTTAAAATTAATGTTGATTAATTCGTTAATTCGTGACTGTGGGTCTAGATTAAGGTGTGTTTTTTTTTTAATTTTCAATAATACATATTAATGTATTTGTTTATGGAATGGTATATGTAAATATGTTACAATGAAATTTTGTTTTTTTTTTTTCTATTTTGTCTTTGTTTATATTATTAAGTTTTTTTAAAAAAAAAACTCGCGTATAACATGAGCGTAGTATAAAAACATTTTTTTATAACAGTCCCTTTATTTATTAATACATATAACACGGCGACATTCGTAGTTAAATAAAAAAAGCCCTGACTTATTCTTTTTTAATTATCACCGTATAATAATTACTTATATATTGTCCGTAGAAAAATGTTATAGAAAATGAAAAATAACATCAAAATATTGATATTTTTACCGAATATGTTGCTATGTTACTATAGAAACTATTTAAAATATGTAAAAAGTAATATTTTACTTGAAATTATTTATGTAATGTGACCTTGTCCGTAATAAAGTAAAATTAAAAAAAAAAAGAACAATTGTATTCTTAAAATAGTTTTTAATCTGTTTATGTTTAATGTTATTTAATAATTATAACTATTATTTAATTTTTAATTGCATATTGTAGCTAAGGCGAGTTGTCGGAGAATCGTTTTACGAGTTCTACATAAAAATATACGGAACCTCTGAGCGCTAAATAAAAAAATCATATTTTTGAAAAAAAAAAAACTATCACAAAGCATTACATTCAAGCACTTCATTCCACAAGTAGAAAAATTAAATGGATCCATGTAAAAATAGCTTTTGAACAAAAATTATTTAAAAAAAAGTATAGATAAAATAAAAAATATATATAAAATTGTTTATGGTATAATTTCGTATACACTTCTTACAAATCTCATTGTTTTAATGATTTTAAGTTGAGAACTAATTGTATTTATTGTATTACTCACTGATTAGAGTAAGGTGCTTCACGTTTGTTCAAATGGTGGCATTATGGTTGACTTTTCTTTATTTTTAATTATCTGTATTAAAAAAACATATTTTATGTCTTCAATTTCGCGGTAATTAGCTGTCAGTTTGACAGTTATTTTTAAAAGCCAGTTTTAATTTGCTGCGTCAAAGATAATGTTGCCATTATTAAGACAAAAGCAAATGTGTCGCGAATAAGAGTTTGTAATCTATGAAATATAGATGTAAATTAGTTTTAGCTTTATTTTATTTTATATGTATCAGTCAGAGTTGCCAGTTGTAAAGCAAAGTTTATGCAACTTGCGACTGCGACGTTACGATATCACTCCAGGTAATATATATATTATTCCTAAATAAAAAAATAAGAAATATTTAAATGGATTTTATTTATATATGTGTATTATTGCATTTTTCTGTCTTCTCGTACATTCTGCTTTCATCCACTTTCACAGGTTGGCTGGAAGAAATCTTTTATAGAGATAAGCCACCTTTACTAATGATATTTCTGTATTTATGTATTTCTCATTTTTTTTTAATGCAATAAAGAATATTATATATTATTTTAAAGGCCCTCATTAATTTTAGAGGTATTTGTTTCTAAATATGCAAAAAGTGAAGAAGGGAGGTTTTAAAGTAAAAAAAATTGGCCTTTTGCTATTGGAATTCATTTTGAATTGACTATTTTGGTTTATATCGACAATTCGTACTGTGACTTGTAATGAGGAAAATAGAGTTTTAAAACTAAGTACTCGTTTTCTATATATGTATATTAATTAATATTCATCACAAAATAAATATGAAAATTTATTTTAATATCAGCATTCAATATTTATCGTGTTTCAACACAACGTGGCTTCTACTGGCCTTGGTGACAGACTCCTCTTGCCGCCACAACTTTTGCCCACGAATATTGATCTCTTCGTGCCAAGCTTCTTGAGTTTTTCTATAGTAAAAACGACATAACTAAGCCAGATGTAGAATAATAGGCCTACAATTTAAGTAATTTATTAACTAAGAAGTAATTAATTTACTGTGTTGATGAAAAAGTGAAAGCTTTAATTTTTTAATATAGATTAAATATATACATTAAAACCCATTCCACTAACCTGCAATTATCAATAAGCGGCGCAGTGTTAGGGAAAACGTTCTGCAACAAAAGCAAGCATGGCAACACAACCACTGAGAGAAACTGGATCTGCTCCGCCGGCTGGTTGATGCTGCGTCGACGGTCCATCATGCTGAGGGGAGTGTAGCCCATTTCACGTTCTTTGTCTCCCTGAGAATTGATATGTGTGTTTTACCATTTTTTTAGCTTCACGCTTTATCCCGCACATGGCAGGGTAGACAGAGGGAACTGCAGGAACCATAGGAACCTAGTGTTGAAACACTCCGTTGCTTAGACCCTGGTTTCTCCGACCCCGCTTCCCGCCTTTTTCGAGGCATTGAGTGGAGGAACTCAACGCCGCGCTTTGCTTAGTTGCCACAGCGAAGAAAATGGAAATAGAAAAATCCATCTTCCGCGACTGGGAATCGAACCAAGTAACCGTCGCGTTACAGGCCGACGTTGCGTTTCTGCGTCACGACGGTCCTACCTTTTTTTCTATATATGAATATCTTTTTTCTTCTCCAAGGCATTTTGGGAAAACGGGGAAGAATTAATTAATTAAAAACATTATTTAAATAAAAAGTAAGAGTAATGCTCTCGTCTCTTTTATAATGTATTATATTGAATGATTGTCTATGAGAGATCACTTTGTATTTCAAAAATTTACAAGATATAGGTATAGTATTACTATTAGCATGTATACATACAGCTTCACAATATCCCTAGCAGGGTAGTCAGAGAGAACGTCCCTGCATAGCTCTCTGGCTCGTCCACTCTCATTAACCTGCTCTCCGGGGAGTCCTCATGCTTATTACGTGATCACCCTTCAGTATCTTCGATACTGTGCTATCGTAGGGTCTCCCCTTGCCTCTCACCACTCATTTTTATTAATACTATTGACATTGTTTAATGTAAAGTACCTGGTCATAAAATTCTTCATAAACAGATTCAGCTATTGCCTTTGAAACGCCAAAAGGCTTACACGATCCGGATAAATCGCTAGTCGTCATTAAAATGCCCTTTAAATATAAAAATTTTTGTCAAACGTGAGTCGTGCTCTCCGTATCAATTGCATGACTAAAAGTCAACGGAAAGCATGATTTATAAAAAAACACAATAACATCTATTATAATTGTTAAATATTTAGCCTCAAAGAGGAAAGATCAGGTAGATATGTAGAAGTGTGAGTAGATGTCCTCGTTTGACCTCAACCAGCCCTCAAAATTTGTGCTAAAAGTGCAAATAATCTTATAAACCAAAAGTAAAAAGTTACAAAAATCATGTAAAAAGAAGAAGAACAACGGTGTGATAAAAGACTCGTAGCTGATGGTGGTCAGAGGGCTTGAACGGCTTGTAAGAGATGCGAGTTCAAATCCCGCCGCTTTCAAGTTTTCAAATGTCTTCTGCAACCTTTGACTAATATATGAAGAAATTTCGTTATGATTTTTATATATAAATTGTTTGCTTTCGGATTTTCCTTAACTTGAACAGATCCATGCTAAGGATATTTAAAAGGTCAACAAAAGTATTGTTTACGTTTTGATTATATATTCTAACGAAATTTACACAAGTTGACTTAAAGATATGATTTTATGTGTTTTAACGGTCTATAGGTAAAATAAGAAAAATAACTTAGAAAGACCGATAGGCTGTCAACAATTGGATATTTGAAAAACATTTTGTGATAAATAGAAAGATTGTATATTAGTTTTATAACAAAACTATTTTTTTTGCAATAATTCAATAGTTATTTCAAAATAAAAATTAATTTTTGATTCCAGTACCGAAGACACGCCGACAACTCCCAAACAAACCCGTGCGCGTGTGACGTCATAATGTTAGTTTTCACTGTATTTTTCTACTGCATTGCAGTAGATAGGAAAATAATGAATGCAGTGTTTTGATCTATTTCATTTTGTATTAAATATTAAAATTTATATTAAAAATGTCGAACCTCAAAAGTCATCGTTCTTGTTTTGTACCATTATGTACGAATACTAATGTAATGTAATGTAATGTTGAAAATATTGGAGTAGATTTTGCTCCTCCAAATGTAACACCTGGCCAAAAGGTCACGGTTGAAACACAAACTAATATTAACCACCGTACTGTTGCTGTACAAGTAAATAGTCGTCCTAAGTATCGTAGCGTATCAGTTCAATGTAAAATTTAATGTAATCATAAATATATCAACATCAGGAATATTATCAGACTTTGTCTTAATAAATCCTTTATCACACAGCTAATCGGAACCAACTAACAACTAGTATTTTAGCAATAAATTTTCAATATTATTGTCTAGTCACGTGTAATTGCCCTAAACGCTGTACTGTTATTAAATAGCTATAACATTATGACGTCACAACTATGGTGACCAATCATGGCGCGTTTATGGTCATGTGATTTTTATTTAAATTTCATCAATTTTTATTTTTTTTTTAAGTTTTTTGCATTAAATATCAATATTATTAAACAAAGTTTTAAAATATATAAAAAAAATCATTTTTTTTTTCAAAAACCCAATTGTCATTTGACGTAGGCCCGTTTCACAAGGACAACTTAAACATTTAGTTTAATTGGATTGTAGTCCGGATAATCGGGAACCAGCCTAACTGAGGGAGGATAATTAAGTTTCTACTGTTCTAGATATTATTTTATTAAGTATTAGTATTATTTACGTATAATCTAACCAATCAGCTGCCTTTATTCTGAACCAACGTCCCTACTTTCTTAGCATATATGAACCATACAATGTATTGTACCTTCAACAGCTTCCGATGTGTACTATCAGACCAATCGAAGGCGCATTCCGTCAATATTGGAGTCAACTGAGCTCTGATCTAAAACGTAATTAAATAAATACTTATCAATATATCTAATAATTGAGATATTTAAGTGTTTTTTTTTTTGGAAAATGTGTTTAATAAAGCATTATTTACGATTATTAATAATAACCTTAAATAGTACAAGTATACACACAAACATAACTTCACGCTCTATCCCTAGCGAAAGAGGGAACGTAGCGCCAAACGCTGAGATCTCTGCATACCTCTTTACCTCGTCCACTGTCATTAACCTCATCATATATGCTCTCCGGGGAGTCCTCATGCTTGTTACGTGTCCTCATCATATATGCTCTCCGGGGAGTCCTCATGCTTGTTTCCGAAAGTCAACCGAGGTCTCCCCTTACCTCTCCTACCACTCACTTTTGCTTCAAATATCGTATATTTTTACCAGTCTTTCATCACTTATTCACTCGACATGCTCAAAAAATCTGAGCACGGTTTTCAAGAAATTTCCAGCTGTGATTTGTTTTAATATGCATGCAAGTTCCGATTGTTAAATAATTATTAATACTATTAGTATTAATATTCGCTTAATTTTTTTTCTTTCAAAAATCGTCTCTTTGTGTCATCAGAACGACATTAAATTATTTTAATTTCCGATCATAATCAGAAGTGAGAGTCCAGAGCTGGCTCACAGACAATATTAAAAATAATATTTAACCAACATGTACAGCTTCTATTTCTTCAATATTGTCCTTTATGATAAATAGTTCTATTTTCTCTTGGGTTTACTTATAAAAAACTAACAAACACTAGTCTAAGTCAGGTTTTCTATGAGGGATCTTGTAAAAGAAATAACAAATATCAAGATCTACTTGTCATAAATCATATTGAAGTATATTAATACAGGACCGTTGCGAAGAGGCGCAGCGTCTGCCTGCAAACAGTCACAGTTTGAGGGTTCGATTCTCATTGAGAGAGAATGGATTTTTCATTTCCATTTTCTTCGCTCTAGCAACTAGGCAAAGTACGGCGTTGAGTTCCGCCATTCAATACGCAATGGTACAAAAGAAAGGCGAAAAGCAAGGAATAAGATAGTCAGTCTTAACACTAGGTTCATATAGTTTCTGCGGAATAAAGCAGGAGGAGCAGGAATTTAAAAAATATACTAAAACAGCTTCACGTTTTTTCCAGCATGTTGCAGGGTAGGCAGAGGGAACTGTAGGAACCATACAAACCTAGTGTTCAGACACTCCGTTCCTTAGTCCCTGCTTTCTTCGTCCCCACTTTCCGCCCTTTTTCGAGGCATTGCGTGTTGAGCGGCGGAACTCAACGCCGCGCTTTGCCTAGTTTCCAGAACGAAGAAAATGGAAGTAGAAAAATCCATCTTACCGAGTGGGAATCGAACCCTTAAACCGTCGCTTTTACAGGCAGACGCTTACGCCTCTGCGTCACGATGGCCCTCTAATTTAATATATATGTATAATACTAAAATGTGCTATCGCTTCACGCAGTGGGGCAACATACTTGACTATAAGAACGTGTTGGATGTAGATTTGAAGAATTCATTATTTTCATTTCTTATATATAGCAAGATAAAGTGTAGTAGAGGCACGTCACTTATCAACGTCTCGGAACTCAGACCAAAGAGAAGAACGGAGTGTCTTTTCCCTTGGTCTTGGTTCTTTTCTACTGACCCTATTAAATTTTTGGTATAGTGTGAAGATGAAAAAAAAATTTAAAAACAATATTTTAAAACTGACCTGAAAATATATCGCCAAGTCGGTACAAAGAATGTTATATTTCATCTCTTTCATGATGCGCTCGCGGTCAGCTATTGAGAGAAGACTTAACAAATTCTTATCCTGGAGAGTTAATAAAGCAATATTAGTATCTTTCCACGCTTTATCCCATACATGGCAGGGCAGGCAGAGAGAACTGCAGGAACAATAGAAACCTAGTGTTAAGTCACTCGTGCTTAGTCCCTACTTTCTCCGTCCCTGCTTTCCACCTTTTTCAAGGCATTGTGCGTTAAGTAGCGGAACTCAACGCCGCAGTATGCCTAGTTTCCAGAGCGAAGAAAATGGAAATAGAAAAATCCATCTTCCCCGAGTGGGACTACGTTTTTGCGCCACGACGGTTATTTTTAAATTACATGTATTCAAATTCGTATAAGAATAATTATAATTACGTTTCGTTATGGCTTGAATCATTTTAGAAACGATGAAGCTAGAAATCTTTATTTATTAAAAGACAGTATTTTTGAGACCGACAAAAAGCATGCACAAATATTTGTGAAACAATCAGTCAGTAAGTCAGTCAGTGAGTCAGATAGACAGTTAGTCAAACAATCAATCAATCAATCAATCAATCAGTCTGTCCGTCTGTCCATTTCTCCATCTGTCCATCTATATTTATCTAGATATAATGTATTATATTTACTGCAGTGGTATTCGTTTCATACCCCATCGATATATTGCGGCGTTGAGTTCCGCTACTCGACTCGTAATATCTCCAATACCAAAAACGGGGAGTGCTAACGAACGCTATATTTAAGAAAAGTGCTAATATTTAAAGTAAGCGAGGTTCGAAGCGAGGTTCGCTTCGAAGCTTCGAAGCATATGTTCTTAGTCAGTTGTATCCAAATTATTACATTTTTTCCATTTAATCACTATTAGGAACCATAGTAAAAAAATACATGGACTCTCGCACACATCTTCACGCTTTTTATAGTCAAAGAGAACGGAGCGCCAAACGCTGCGATCCCTGCATACCTCTTTCATCTCGTCCAATGTCATTAACCTCTTCATAGAAGCTCTCCGGGGAATCGTCATGGTTTTACGTGAACTTCCTCCAGTATCCTTGATATTGTGTAAGTCAACCGAGACCTTATCTCTCTTGCCGCTCACTTTTGCGTCGTATATCTTTTTTACCATCCCTTCATCACTCATTCTTTCGACGTGCCCAAACCATCTGAGCACTTTATTCTTTATTCTAAATATATAGAACAGAGTGTCTTAACACTGGGTTCTTAATGTTCTTGTAGTTCCCTCTGCTTAGCCTGCCATGTGCGGGATAAAGCGTAGCTAAAAAAAAGAAAATAATATTACCTCAATTACTTTCTTAGCCAGGAAGTAATGATGATTCTCCAGCATCGAGGACCTGTACATCTGCGCGAGCGGATGCTTGCACAGGGATAGGTAGTTGTTGTTGTATCCGGGATGGTCAAGGTCGTGGCAGAGACCCGCCAGCATTAACGCCGCTGTCTTTAATGAGAAATCTAATAAGTTTAATAAGAAATCCAAAAGATTATCATTATTACAATGTATGTTTTCGCAAAAAATATAAATTTTAGCTTGAGTTCATATATTTTATGCAAGAATTAAATATAAACATATACACTATGGATATTAGTACCAGCACAGAATATTTCATTTGAACACACACATACACACGCACACGCACACGCTCACGCTCACATTCACACACACACACAGCTTTACGCTTTACCCTGCTTATAGCAGGATAGGCAGAGGTAACTGATGAAACTTTAGGGACCTAGTGTTAAGACACTCCGTTCCCCGCGCACCGCTTTTTCGAGGTATTGGGAATCGAACCCACAAATCGTGGCGTTTACAGACAGATACTCCTTTTGACCAGCGGCAGTCCTTCTTTTGACGAAAGATGATAGAGAAAGAAAGAGAGAGTGAGTGTGAGCGAAACAAGCGTAAGTATTAAAACGTCAAATTACGTTAACAACAACGTGTGGCTTAATTGGCTAGAGCGTTTGAGTTTCTTTCCAGACACACGGGTTTAAATATCAATAATTTTTATCTTTTACTGCTTTCATTCATTCATTTTCATTCGATCATTAAGTTCATATATAACAATAAATCATAAAAATAAGTAAACAGAACAAAATATATTTGAGGAATCGTACAATTTTGAACATGCACCTTGGAAACTGTCCTATTGGAACACTCAAAGAGAACGGAGTATCAAACGCTGCGCACACCTCTTCCGCCTCGTCCACTGTCATTAACCTATTCATACACGGCCTCCTAACGGTTGACATGCTGTTTACGTGACCTTAGTATCTTTGATATTAAGTTTTCAAAAGTCGAATTGGTAAGAGAGCCAAAGGAGACCTTTCCCTTACCTCCCTCAACATTAACTTCTGCTTAATATATCTTTTTAACCATTCTATCATCACTTGTTCTTTCAACGTGCCCAAAACATCACCAACGATTTATAAAACAACGAAAAATTACCTCAACAAAATCAAAATAACCACGATTATTCATTAAAATGAGGAACAACGTGTGTGTGAAGCAGAACGCGTGCTCTGCATTATGATAGGGGTTGTGTCTGTAGCACTGGAGCACTGTTAGCACGAAGTTGGCAAGATTCTGCCTCTCAAAGTTCTTGTCGGCAAACGATTCTATGTACATGTAGCAGACGAGGCCGGGCATGTCTTCGTGGCTGCCTTCACTTATATGGTAGTCGAAACTGTAACATTTTTTTATGATATTTATTCTTTTTTTTACACTTTATCCCGCTTATAGAAGAGTTGGTAGAGGGACTGCAGGAATCGTGGGAACCTAGTGTCTCCTCTTCGACACCAAGACACTCCGTTCCCGATTTTCCGTCTTTCGAGGCATTGCGTGTTTAGTTGCGAAACTCAACGCATTGTTGCCAAAACGAAGATATTGAAAAGGAAATAATCCATCTTCCCCGAGGGAATCGAACCCGAAAATCTTCGCCTTTCAGGTAGACGCTATGCTTCTGCACCACGACTGTTCTTTTGTTTTCAAAAATGTAATTTAAACGGTATCTCTTGTATTATGATAATTAGAAAGGGAAAACTCATAAGATCTCATCTTTCCAAGAGTATGTTGTCAGTATTTAAGTATAAGTTCCATAAAACCTTCTAAAATTGATCGGTGGCAACACCATCCCATTGGTCTCCATTATCTCCTCCATATCATGTTTACAAGGATTCAAGTGCAGTTGCATCAGATCATTGTATACTTGGTTCAAATTTTTCTGAAAATAGTTTAAAATAGCTATTCAACTACAGTCAAAAAGTCAATTACCTATTAATTATTTATTTAAATATTAATTGGTGTCTCTGTGTGACTCAAAATACTAATTTTAATATTTTTATAAATCTAATATTGCATTATAATTTCTTTTTTTGTGTTTTTTAGCATAAAGCTGGCTTTATCCTGCACATGGCAGGGTAGGCAGGAACCTGCAGGAACCATACATTACTTTCCTTGCTCTCCGCCTTTATAGAGGCGTGTTGAGTGACGGAACTTAACGCCGCGCTTTGCCTAGTTGCCAGAGCAAAGAAAATGAAAATAGAAAAATCCATCTTCCCCGAGTGGGAATCGAGCTCACAGACCGTTGCGTTTACAGGCAGACGCTACGCCTCTGCGCCATAACGATCCTCTAAATATATTATATATTATATACTATTATATTAATTAATAATATATTATAATTATAGACCAAATAATACGTACATGATATATTTTCCGCAATTGAATATTATAGAAGTGAATAATTAGAGAACAGTAATTTATGAACACTTGGAATATGGCTTCGTCTTCTGAATCAAACGGTTGAGCGCTTATTTTATTTGTTAATTGCACAACACCTGATGACATATGTACTTGTAAATAATATATATTTGTAGCATCTGTAACGTGACGATTTGTGGGTTCAATTCCCACTTGAGGAAGATGAGGAAGATTTTCATTATCATTTTTCTCCGTTCTGGCAACTAAGTAAAGCGCGGCGTTGAGTCTTGCAACTCAACACTCAATACTCGAAGAGGCGAAAACCACGGTTCTTGTGCTTTCTCCTGCAAACCTTGTCATGAGTGGGATAAAGCGTGAGATTTAGAAAAACAAACTATCTAAAATTAATGTTATTTGAAAATTCTACTGTAGTTTTAACTTTAGATTCCGTACATCAACTACTAGTTTTTACTTCAACTTCTAGTACTATTTTTTACTGAAAAGAAGACACGTGGTGACCGTTATAGGGCACGAAAAAAAACTCAAGAGTATGATCATTCCTTTACTTTAAATCATTATATATGTGTCATTAGATATATTGTATATATAACTGGTGTGTTCATACATGAGATACTTGTGAGTATATTTTTACGCTTATTTATACTAACCAATGACTCCTTTCTTATCCACAATGGGGGAAACTAAGCACGATCTGACCACGGTACCCGTTGTAGGGTCAATTTCCTTTGAAAACCTCGGATCTTTGTAAGCATCACGTATGTTTAACGCTTCACCAGTCTTAGCCACTAGTCCGGCTGGAGTTTGTTCTTGACTTAGGCTGTCAGATCAAACAATAGTATAGATTATAATATTGTTATAATATATTTTTAAAGCGTATTTTTTTCTTTTATAATACTAAAGCAAACATAATAGAAAAACGAGGTCCAAATTAATTGATTATTTCTTTTTTCTTTTATTTTACGTAACACAGAACAGATATTTTTTTTGTAAAAAACAATATAATAATGTAGATAAGGAATTCCATTTTAGTTCACTGAAGGCAAGATTACATTGTCAGTGGTAGAGCCAAGCTACACCAACACAAATAGCCAAAAAGGGCCAGGCTCGAACCGGGAACCCGCTCTCACAGAATACCGTCGTGGAACAGCAGCATATTAATGCTCTTGTGTTTCATCAGGTGAGTGACAGTTCCGGAAGCACATGGTTGACAACGCATCCACATCCTCTCAAGTTGTGGATGTCTATGGGCGAGGGTGTCCACTTAACATCAGGTGGCCTTTCTGCTTGTTTGTCAAATTATAATATAGAAAAGCCAATTAGTACATACTTTACTTTGATTTTCCTCTTAGGCATTGTGGACTTTTCAGAGCTCCACCCGTCGTCCCACATGTCAGCTTGAAGATTATCTCCCACATGCTCCTTGTCGATTATATAAAAACTACTTCGCATTGCGCCGATAAATGATTTTACTACTGCCTGTTACAATTGAAAAAATATATCATTTTTTAATTGTCTTACTTATAAGAAATACCTAATACACGTAATGTACTTAAATAATTATTACTTTTTCGTATACATATTTAAATTCGGTATAATTTTATACTTATACTGAAAAGCCATGTATCCAGAGATTAGCCGATCGTAGAACAACTGGATCTTGTATTTTGATTTATAATAATAAATTATTTTAATCAGTTTATTTTTTTGGACAATCTAAAACGACTCTTTAAACATTTGAAACCAATTCTAGATGGTACTAACAAGCATATCAGTAAGCATCGTGTCAATAGAGGCTAGATCGCAAAAGTAGTTTTGAAGCAAAGCTCGCAACTCATTGTTCAAATGAGCGGTACGTTGCAGTATGACGCGCGCCTGCGCCTGATGTACGGCGGCGCCCGCCCAACACGCCACGCTGACTACTGTATATAAAATATTCTGGAAATTGTCCTATTTTGTAAAGAATGTTAAAAAAGAAAGAAATATTTGTTTCGTTTTTGATTATGAACGTTCTGGGCTGGGCACTAGACTATTTTGGGCTGGGCACGAATTACCCGGCCCACCTCTTTCCTAAACAAAGGCATGTAACCTAATGCCGTCTTCATAAAGTTGCTAAGGCTATGTAATAGTCTATGTAGCCTATGTATTATAAGAAGCATACTTTCATGGAGCTTCAGGATTTGAAGCGGTTACTAACATTATCATAAGGTTCTGTATGAGTCCTGTACAATTCCAACACGGCATAGCAATCTCCGTCTGGTTTAATAATTGGCATACAAAGAACGACTTTGGCGTCTATCCATTTCAGGCCTTCTGAGAAACGGTTGTCTCGCGGCACATCTTCTATGAGAAGGTATTCCTTTGTGAACGCTACGTGAGCTGCGGCTATCTTGCCTTCCTCTAAATAAGTTAAATATTAAAATAATGTTGTAATATTAATTTAAATGAAATAACATTGTATATTTATAAACGAGTATATTATATAATTATAGATTAGACTGTAATTTGCAGTCTCATAAATAAATGCGATTAACATATTTAAAAAGTTTTATTTAAAATAAATTAAAATCAAACGATAAACGTCGTGGTGCAAAGGCGCTGCGTCTGTCTATTAGCGCGACAGTTTGTGGGTTCGATTCACACTCAGGGAGCATAGGTTATTTCATTTTCTTCGCTCTGACAAATTGGCAAGCACGGCGTTGAGCTCCGCCACTCAACGCACAATATCTCGAAAGGTGGAAAGTATGTAACGGAGTATCCTTAACACTAGGTTCTCACCACAATTCGAAATTGTGATGAAATATCATTTAATTATAATTTATCAAATTTATATAATAATGCCAACCAATCGGAATGTTGACCTCGTGACGTTCTGGATTTTTGACATTTGGTGTCATGAAGACAATCTCATTGTTATTTTTGTTCACTTTGTAAATGAAAACACCTGCAAATAGATTTGCGGTCAAAAATGTCTCCTTTCCTATATAATTATTGATTTAAGAATTTCTTAACCAATTTATAGGAAAAAAAATCCTTAATTTTTCACTCTAGCATTTTACCAAAGCCGACAAGATAACTCTAAAGTCAATGGTGTACATTGTAATCTTATGATACAAAATATTTAAACACATGCTACATATAAACATATTATTAACACAATACTTTTGTGTATTAACTTATATATCGAAAAAAATAAATAGAATTATTTATTAAAATAAACGTCTACCAGACTAGTATACCGGAGGCGCAGAAAATCGCAATCTTTTTTGTTAAAAGACACAATTTTTGTAAGTAACAAAAATTGTGCGCGAATGATTTTTAAGCAAACTCAATTGGCCAAAGTGTATAGTTTTAATCAATTATGAATTTAAATGCGCAAGTTCGAACATCGGCTATATTTTTCACCAATCTGCCTTTTCGAGGTCTTTAAAACGGTACTAAAACTAAAATGTTATATCAAAAAGGTCTCCTCTCTAAGTGTGCGCAGAAAAAACCCTATCACAAACAGTACATAAAAACACAATAAAATAATTCTTAATTTTTTGACTATGAAACCTTACCACTGCTATTAGTAATAGTCTTCAATACATTAGCTGTTTCGTACAACAGCGAGTCTAAATCCACTGTATCCTCCAAGAAGACGGTGAATCTATTCATATCTAAATAACTATCTTTCAACTGCTCCTCTTTTAAGCCTTTCCTTTCGATTTGGGCGTAAGGTGCTATCACACGTCTGGTCACTTTGTCAAGTCTGTCTGAAGGTACCAGAAAATGCGATTGGACTTTGGGAACATTAGCAAATACTTTGTGTGACTCGCTTTGGTTGATCGTGTCATATCTGTTTTTGACTGACTTGGCTGAACGAGGCACTGGGTCAGTCATTTTTTATTATTTTTAATCCGTTATTTCCGCTATAATAGATAAAGCTATTTATAGTCTAATAAATAGATCAAAGTATTGTATTTGACGTAAGTCTATTTGACAGTAATTGATTTCACTTGATATTGTTTCGCAGCCTCCTTGATGAATTTCTAAATAAGAAAAATTTTAAATGATATGGCAAAATTATAAAATTATATTAATTAACGTAATAATGACGGTTGTTTTATTTAAAAGGTGTCTTTGAAATATTACACCATCTCTTTATTTAAAGTAAATTTTGATTTAATTAGTTTACACAGATTTAATAAATCAAAGATGAAATAAAAATAAAACAATAACAAGCAAAAAAGGCATTATTTTATTTTAATTATCAATTGATACTTAATTTAAAAAACAAGCGAAATAAACATAAAAAATTTATAATATGTATAATATATAGTACTAGTTGTTGCCCGCGACTCCGCTCGCGGTTTTTAAAGGTATTACGCACATTAAATTTTTTAGTGGTATGCCCGAGTTAAAGTATCTTAGTAATTTCTAACATTTACGTACACAGTCTTAATAATGCTAGGTGCTAAATACTATTATTGTGGTTTGGTTTGGACCAATGTTACTCATTTAAATTATTATAAAAAAGTAAATATTATGACATAACTGTTTTTGACGCAACGAAGGCGCAACGTCTGCTTGTAACGCGACGATTTCTGAGTTAACTCTGGCAGACTGGCAAACTAGGCAAGGCGCGGCGTTGAGTTCCGCCGCTCAACAAGCAATGCCTCGAAAAAGGCGGAAAGTGGGGACGTAGAAAGCAGGGACTAAGTAACGGAGTGTCCTAACACTAGGTTCCTATGGTCCCTGCAGCTCCCTCTGCCTACCATGCGGGATAAAGCGTGAAGCTAAGAAATAAATAAATAAATAACTATAAATAATATAATAATATTAAAACATCAAACTTGTCAAAAGTATAAAACAACCATCTTATATAATTGACGGAAAAATATGACAAAACAAAAAAATATGAACAAAAATTTTAACAAATGTTTTACATTTAAATTGGACTTTGTCACATGAAAATCTTGCAGGAAATAGAAGAGGGTAGTAAATTAATATTTTGAAGTTATACTTTTTTAGGCGTGTTAAACAATTATGAGAGTGAAATTTTAAGATTTGTCACACAAAAGTTACATTATGAAGTTACAGCGGTTGCAGCAATTGTAGTTTCAAAACAAAAGCTATTTATTTATTAAGTTTTTTCAAATTTAATAGGAACTTTATTGTTTCGAATTAACCATCCTTCCAGTATTTTTTTTATTTTATTGTAATGTGTTATTTGCATATGATTAGAAACTATTTTCAATTGTTGCCAAAGAAGTATAACTTTTAAGTACATGCACCTTTTATTTTCTAGTGTCAAAACATTTGCCCGTGGATTCAAGACATAGCTACAATCTTTGTAGCATCACTCAATAGTATGGTTTGTCTTACTGGGGTAGGAAAGTTTAGATAATTCTTCCCCTTATACTCTGTTAGATAATTTCCACAGTTAGATAATGAGTCATTAAAAAATTCTTTTTATTTTAACAAAACACACAACTCATAATTATTTTTTTATTTATCTGATTTTTTTGTTTCAACAATTTTAATTTTATTTAAAAAAGATATTATTTGTGTCATTTATTACAAATATTATTATTATTTATAAACATAAAAACTTATAACTTCTGTACAATTTAATATTGTGTTAGAAGATTTGTGACATTTTTTTACACTTAGGGCCATGTTATTGGTTTTCTTTCCTTCTTTACGGTGGTACTTTCTAAAGGTGTATTTACCTGAAAGTAAGATATTTGTTGGCTACAGTTTTATTGTTTATTAATCCTCATATTCCAAGGTAAACAGAGATATCCTAGTATAGATATTTTATTCTGTATTTTATCAGAGAATGATTATTGTGTCCGTCCGTCGTGGCGCAGAGGCGTAACTTCTGCCTGTAACACGACGGTTTCTGGGTTCAATCCCCAGTCGGAGAAGATGGATTTTTCTATTTCCATTTTCTTCGCTCTGGTAAACTAGGCAAAGCGCGGCGTTGAGTTCCGCCACTCAACACGCAATGCCTCAAAAAAGGAGGAAAGCAGGGACTTAGTAACAGAGTGTCTTAACACTAGGTTCCCACGGTCCCTGCAGTTCCCTCTGCCTACCCTGCCATGCAGGATAAAGCGTAAAGCTAAAAAAAATAAATAAATAAAATTATTGTGTATGATGGAGACAGAAGAAACAATCATCTCATCTTTTAATAGTCTTAGAATATTCCACATTATTTTATTAAACAGTTTAGTCACATCTACATTTTAATATTAAATAACCAATCAGAATCTTTTTAAATGAAACAAGTCAAAAAAAATTGTCAGTTATTTAATAAATTTTCCTTATATTTAAAGAGCCACATAAACTTAAGTTACTGCCGTTATTAATATTTGAGAAGATGTAATGTCATTTCGTAAAATGATTCAACTTACAGCATCAACAGACATTTTCCTCTTGTTCCTTGACATATTATCTGTAGAGGTAATGTTATTATCTAATTTAATTCTTTTCATTTGACCAGATAAAATATCTGGAGGAGGTTTTAAGCGTTCACTATCTGAATATATTTTTTTTCTATTTATTTTAATTGTACTCTTATTGTCAAATGTGTTCAGCGTTGTTACCGATTCTGGGCTTATATTTCGAGTTTTATTAAGGACTTTACCTCGTCCTGAATCTCTGTACCTTCTCTGACCATAGGGAACACAAAATTGGTGAAAAAGATCTAATAGCTCATCTCTTCTCATTCGCTGAAGGTTTTCCACTCGCAAATATCTCTAAAACATATAAAACATATTTATTACATAAAGGCCAAATTAAAATTATATTTTTTGCTATTTAGCCAACTTTACCTCTTGTAGAATCTGAATTAATTGCTCATTTGATAGTAATTCTGGATGTAATAGCATTTCAAATGGGACAGCCATTGTACTTTATAAATATTTTAATATATTTAATACATAATGTGAGAGAAAATAAAAAAAATTACAATGAAAAATAACCGCTAACACTTTAATCATATCCCTCTATGTATTATTCTACTCTTTGACTTTAATAGATTATTTTGACATCTCGCGTCATTTTAGTAAATTTCATAATGACATTAAAACATAGTTGCCACATTTAATATTTATGCAACATAATTCTATGAAGTACATTTTTTCATTCACCTTGTTTCCAAAAATTGTCTTACATTACGTAAGTATAGTGAAAAAATTTACATATAATAAATAATAAAATTAGATATTTACTGCTTGTATACAATATATTTAAACATTAATAAAGAAAATTGCAGGCTGCAACTCCAAACGAATGACAGCTTCAAATGTCAAGCACTGTAGCTGGCCTGATTGTCATTCCGCAGGCTTCGATTGTTTGCTTCACTGTTTTCTAATATTTTATTTTGGATTCTTGTCTGTGTTTGTTGTCCCGCGTTAAGTTAAATAATTAAATATTATTTAAGTATATTAATTTTGATAGTAGTTTCGTATAACTGCAGTTTAAATATTTAATTTTGGTAGCAGAAAATAAAAACGTCGCATTTGTTGTAAATACCTTCATGTTAATTAAAATTAAATTGAGAACTGTGCTTAAGTAAGACGAAAAAATAACGCGCCAATGCCAAACATCGCCGGGAAAATATCGATGCGTAAAGTGGACTGGGATAGTTATATTTGGTGGGACTATGTTGTTTCTCAGTGCCTTAGCGATCGGGATGATTACTGGCTTGCAGAATGTCACTACGGAGGTGCCGACGACGGAGAGTGACGCAGACTTGACTACGACGGACAGCATGGGCTTGCTGGAGACGACGAGGCCGTCGGCCGGTAGCGACTTCGTCAATATTACTATACAGGAACGTCCATCAATGTGGGATATGTATCTAAACCATTGTCCCAAATGGCGTCCGATTAACCATATATTTTTTCAAGCAGCCAATGTGTTCTTCCTATTGTCGTTCCTAGCTCCACATACCCCTAGTGGACTTCTATGGCTAAGAGTAGCCTTGATCCTTGGATGTGCCTTCTCAGGACTGTGGGCGTGGAGTATAGAGTGCTACTTAGACGCTGTAGTGTGGAACAGTGCATTTGTAGTTATTAACTTTGTGTACTTTGCTGTGCAGTTTTACTTGTTGAGACCTATCAAATTTCACAGAGAAATAGAAGAGGTAAGATGCTTATATAAATTATATATTTAAAATAAATTGTTTTGTAATTTATATTCTAGAAATATTTATACAGCTACAAAATAATCTGAATGCAATAGGAAACACATTAAATATTAGCTTTTATTTATCTTATCTAAATGTCTTAGAGATGTATTATTTCATTACTCATACATGTTTATGTCGTTCTGAGATATCATGATGAACAGGAGTGCCGAATGAAAGGAATGTGATTAGAGAGGTTTACTATTTATAATATAGTATTTTAAATTAAATTTATGTCCACATAACACATAAACATTACATAATTCAATTCATCAGGTAAAACCTGTTTGATAGGCCTCAGGCTTTCTTCCAGTCAAATTTTGTACCTTAGATAGTTATTTTAATTTGATTCAGTTTGATTAGCTCCAAAATAATGATAAAAAATTAAAATGAGAAAATAACCCCAGTGTTATACTATAGTTTGTCTGGATATTTCATAGACTGATATAAAACTTTAAGATTTACAAGGTCTGTGTTGTGGTGCTTAGAAAAAACTAAATTCATTGATCATTACAAATTGTTAATATAATATCATACCTAAATTCAACAGCCTGATCTAATTTAAAGGACCTACATTAGCATTAGTCCATTCAACCTAAAGTATTAAAAACTATTATAACTATAATATAAAACAAATATATATAATATATAAAAATCAAATATATCTAAATTTTAAATGCCAATTATTTATTTCAATATTTAATACATGAAATAGCGTTTAGCGTGTGCTAAAAAATTGTAACCAGATGTTATTATTGTTACTTGAAACCAAATAACATAGTGTAATTAAACTCTTAAATATCTTAAAGCAATTTTTCTGACCTAAACATGAATATTACGTATTTTTAAGGTGCAAAGATATCTTTAAAGAATCGGTTTTTTTAATGTTACTGTATACTGATAAATGAATATATTTTATATTATTATAAGAACAACTTAATGAGTTAAATCTCTTTTTTCCGTTATCGTCATAATTTCGGCAAACAGTTTATTGGTTTCATAAACAAAGAAGGCAAATACATTTATTTTTAATTTACAAAAAAAAAAAATGGTTATGATTAAGTAAATCGAAATATCTATTTATGGCAATGGCCATTAAAATATTGGTACGCTGCCAGCATATCAACCTTATTAGTAGACAACCTTCATTATTCTGTGATTAATATATTTTGGATAAAATATATTTAAAAAGTATTTATTTATTCGACCGCAGCCATTGTGGCGTAGGTGGACAGTGGTTGTGTTTACGCGATATTCGTAGGTTCGACTCCACTACACGAATTCTTATTTACAGCCTGTTTCTTATTGCTTTACCTATATCTATGAACTTCAGAAGCTCTATAATGGTGACAAAATGTCATCCCCGATAATATTGACTTATCGGGTTGCTTCGTAATAATTGAAAATAACTAACAGTTATTTTGCAATACAATTTCTTATAATACTATAATGTTCCATAATTTTCTATTGTTGATGTTAATTAATGATATGTGTATACGATATCGATAAGAAATATCGACGCCACAATTACCATTGAATGTAAAATTGTTCACGACGAGAATGGCTGGCAGACCATATCTGTTGGATAACCGCTATCTTTTACGTAACAATTTGCGAGCTGTGTAAAGCTATGAAGCTGTTGTAAATAGTTTACTAGTGTTGGTACCGTCTTACTTTATGATGGGTGTATCTGAGAGAGTAGCCATTCTCGAAACTACTTATAGGGTTAAATATTTCAAGGCTGTATACAAAAAAATTGTTAAGAATTATCAATAGTTTGAGTACAGGATCATTTTAATTTCACCAAGTTTATAAAGGTTGTAAATACTATGCTTTAAATTAGGGTCGCGGGTAAATCCACACCCTGTATATTACATTTTTTCTTTATCATGATGATAAAAGTATCTATTAAAGGCCTCCTCTTGATCTATCTTCCAAACGCATTGTTTTCAGCTTTAAAGTTTTTGGTCCAATTTAACCAGTCAAGGATAAACTTTTATATAATAAGCTGGTAGTTAATGATGGCGAAGAAATAAACGCTAATAATTTGAACAGGTCTTCCTTCATCTGCTAGATATGTCTATCTGATACGAAAGCAAATCTTGTAGATAATCCAGGGGATTATAAAGAAATGTCCTAGGTATAGGACTCTATCAGCGAGTAGTGAATTATCGTCATCTTTTGTATTATTCGACCTTTTATTAAAACTGCAATTTGGCAAAAATATTTAAATAATTCCTCACTTATCACAAAGGTGTCATAAACGTTATTTTCAATATGCTGTTTGTGTAATGCTATTATGATTTTAATGCAACTTTTTATTACTTTTACGTAATAAAAACTGTTTAACTCATAGATTAAGTAACCGAGGTGGATGCTTGCCAAAACTAAAAAGTTAAAAACCATATAAGTGGCATACTAAAAGGGCCTTGCCCGTATAGTATCGTGTCACAAATTAGAAATACCTAGTGCTTACTGACTAACGAGCTTTGGCATTATGTAAGAAAGTGATGGAAACGCGTCTTGTAATTTCCATACAAAGAGTATGAGATCAAAATTTACATATGAAAGAAAGATTTTAGGAGCTTTTTAATTTTTTTCTAGTGTCATTTTTAGGGTTACAAAAGCCAAATTGCAAAAAACGAAAATTATAGATTCGTCGTGTCTGTTTGTCCGTATGTCACAGTTACTTATTGTTATATATAGGTTTTTTCAATTAATATGCTTTCAAGACCAAATGGGGAAAAAAATGTTTTCACACTAAGTTCCTTCCCTCTCTGCTACATGCGAGAAAATAGTGAATCTACCATAAGTAAAAAAAAATGGATACACCATGCACTTCACAAAAGTTGCAGTTGGCGTACAATTCTACAAGTCATTATATAATTTTTAAGAAGGTCAATATTTATTGAAATCATAAACCTTGACGCGACGCCGTTATTGCCCAATTGCGACACATCTGGCTGTATGCAGGGCTACAGAGGACCTTCAAATACCATATAATCAAATGAATGACAACAGAAAGTGGAGAGTAATTTGGTATATTAAAAGATTAAAATAATCTTTTAATATACCAAATTACTCTCCACTTTCCTTCCTTCCTTTTGTAGTGGAATAAAATAAATAAAAATTTCCAATAGCAGTAGTCTATGTAGGAACTTTGCAAGCTTTATAAGCTCAAATTAGGTTACACGTACAGATGAGATCGGCATCACAATATTTGGCAAGTCAGCAAACTTTGTTCAAGAGTGATTCATATTGGTTTCGAAAGCTAGAATGGTAGGGGGCATACGGTGCAATCGAGACCTTGTAAATTTTCAGTGTGGGTTAAGAGCTTTTAATACTTTGATGGCTTAAAAGGAGCTTTTGGTTTGAAATTTTGCAAAAAATTTTAAAGTTAAGTACAAATTCAAAAGTTCAGAAATGTAAGTTTTATACAATATTTGTAGTTTGAATATTTTTGATCATTAAATTAGTTGTTGATGAGATGTTTCTTAAATAAAGATAAATTATTGTATTAAAAAACTAAATTGAACTCAAGTTACATTATAAAATAATATATAATAATTATATTAATTTAAAATATTTACATATGAATAAATCGAATCAGTAGTAAAATAATGTACCTGTATATATTTTTATTTATTACTGAATGAGAAAAACGCCTGCGGCCTAACATTTAGACCCCATTAAGCATTTCAAGTGTGTTGCCTAACTTGAGACAAACATTGCTGTCATACATATGCATGTAATTTGCTTCTACCAATTCAGATATCGCCTACCGTTTTGATTTATTCATTTGGGAATAAGTCATGTGTTAGTTTTCTTTCTTTAGAGTCAGGGATAGGTAGGTAGGGTGTCTCAGGGATATCTTTCCAGCTTCACGCTTTTACCCGCATATGGGAGCTTATATAGAAGGAACACAGTGTTGGAACAGAGTGTCTAGCATTTTCCGCTCAATTGTCAGTTATTGCGTGGATAATAATATAATTGCCGGCGTTCAACGCAGGGACGGGAATTTATGTAGGAAATATATATATATATATATATATATATATATATATATATATATATATATATATATATATATATATATATATATATATATATATATATATATATATATATATATATATATATATATATATATATATATATATATATATATATATATATATATATATATATATTTATATATATTTATATATTGAACATTAATTTGTTTATTAATTAACTCTAGCGTCTATGAGAGAGAGAGAGAGAGACAGACAGAAAGAAAGAGGGAAATATAGAGAGAGAGACATAAGAGTGTTATCTTAACAAACACAATCTTGTGTCCTTAAATTTCTATCGTTAAAAGCAAATGAAATCCATATTTGTACGTGCTCATTATTGTTTTGTTCGCTGAGTTTGGGGGCTATTGTACAACATCGATCGTTGAGGAGCACATACCCTTTATTATGTTTTCAAACATTTCGTTTGTTTATTATTAGCGTGTATTGTTTTGTTGCTTTTTATATGTTTTTAAATTTACAACATATTAATAGATTACTCTTCGTCTTACTGGCTTGACACGTTTGAGGCATGGTAAAGTTGTCTTTTTTTTTTATTAAAATTTTTGAGACAGACAAAAAATACGTTTTATCACTTATGAATTTCAAGCCGAAACCGTTCAAGTTCGAACATCGGCTATATTTTTCATCAATCGGCCTTTTCGAGATCTTTAAAACGGTACCATAAGTAAAACAAGTCAGAAACTCGCCTCTCTAAGTGTGCGCAATTAAAACGCTTCTACAAACAATATATAATGATAATATGAAAATAATTGAAATGCGGCGTTGAGTTCCGCCACCCAACACGCAATGCCTCGAAAAAGGCGAAAACGGGGACGGAGGAAACAGGGACTTAGCAACGTAGTGTCTTAACACTAGGTTCATATGGTTCCTGCAGTTAGCTCTGCCTACCCTGCAGTATACGTGATAAAGCGTGAAGCTAAAAAAAATTAAAAGAATATTATATGACATTGAAATAAAATATTGGTTATACTTATTATTTGCGTGCGAAATACTTGATGTCGTTTCTCTCTTGAACATTGAATGAAGTACTAAGAAAATAGGCCATGACCTATTGAGACGGTACATATTCTCAAATCGAATAAACCAAATCCCGCCTGTGACTATAAACCCGTTTACAGCAGGAAATGAATTATATCTAACTGGGAAAATGGCGAATCCGGCGTGGCTAAGTCCAAGAAAGTGTTGATAAATATAATAAAACGTTTGTAGAGTCGAGTTGTTAACTTACAAAGTAGTTTTTAGTTTTACTTAATAATTTTTTTTTGTTTTTTAACTTCACGCTTTATCCCGCATATTGAAGGGTAGGTAGAGGGAACTGCGGGAACCATGAAGCTAGTGTTAAGACACTCCGTTGCATAGTCCCTGCTTTCTCCGTCTCCGCTTTCCGCCTTTTTCGAGGCATTGCGTGTTAAGTGGTGGAACTCAACGCCGCGCTTTGCCTAGTTTCCAGAGCGAGGAAAATGGAAATAGAAAAATTTATCTTCCCCGTGTGGGAATCGAACCCTCAAACCGTCGCGTTTACATGCAGACGCTTTCGCCTCTGTGCCACGACGGTCCTTTTACTATTGCATACAAAATGCTATATATATTATAACTGTACTGTACCATACATGTGATAAAAAAAAATATAAAGAAGAAATAAACATAATTAAATATAAAAACATATAAAAATTTGAACGCAGCGGGACTCGAATCCGCGCCCTCTTGCGAACCGTGCACCTTCATCCTCAGTGTCGATTAACACTTTAAAAATCACAGAAATAAGTATAAGTTTTACAAGTAACCTTGTACCTTGTTAGCGAACCAAGCTTACGTAAACATTTTTTTATTAAGTAAGTATAGGTACAATTATTATATTATAATAATTATTATAAATTAACTAAGGACCGTCGTGGCGCCGAGGCGCAACGTCTGCCTGTTACGCGACGGTTTCTGGGTTCGATCCCCAGTCGGGGAACATGGATTTTTCTATTTCCATTTTCTTCGCTCTAGCTAACTAGGCAAAGCGTGGCGTTGAGTTCCGCCACTCAACACGCAATGCCTCGAAAAAGGCGGAAAGCGGGGACGGAGAAAAGCAGGGACTAAGCAACGGAGTGTCTTAACACTAGGTTCCCACGGTTCCTGCAGTTCCCTCTGCCTACCTTGCCATGTGCGTGAAACATAGTAGGTATTTTATTTTATAATATTAATAAAGAAATATGAATATTGATGTTCAGCTACGACATTATATGATATTTGCGGAAGCGTTTAGTTGCGCACACCTACAATTTTAGTTTTTTTATCGTTTTATAGATTTCGAAAAGGCAGATTAGTGAAAAATATAGCCGATATTCGAACTTGAATAATTCAATTTATGGTTAACTAAACAAATTCTAGAAGTTACTTCTTCTTCTTCTCCTTTTATTAATTGGCGTTTCTATCGTACCAGTTGGTCACAATTCACTTCTCCAATATCACGTTGAATGGAGAACACAAAAATGAGAGTGTACGGTAAAAAGGAGCTTATTACACAAAAGAGGAATGCATGTTTAAAAGAGATCGAGCTTAAATCCTTCACCTATAGCAAAATCAACTTATTTTTTGAACTTTTTTTTTACTTTTTTTTTGTTAATCTAATAAAAGGAAGCGGGAAACCCTCTCTAGGATAAATTGCTGATAGAACATTATGGTTATGGGATATCAACAGGCAGAGTATTTTGAAAACTTAAAGATATGATAAACAACTTACGTTACTGGTTTAGTTTCCAAGCCATAGTCAAAGTATATAAATCTTGTCTTATTTAGCGGTATTTCTCTGTAAATATTAAATGTAGATATGACTCAATGGTCTGTCAACAGTTTAACGGCCCCAGCTAGAATTTGATATTCAAGTATGTAATCTAAGTTGGTGTTAGTTAAAAAAAAGACGAAAAATAAAAAAAAATGCCTTACATCAGTTTAAAGAGAGGTTAAATGAAAATAAATGAAAGCTTATTATTTTTATAAAAAATGCCATATACTGTTAGAAGTTCAAAATTTTATTTTATTTTATTTATATATACTTAATTGGGTACACTTCACTTGATTAAATTAATTAGATTAGTGTAGTGATTAACACTAGATTCAAACAGTTCCTGCCGTTCCAACTGCCTACTCTGCTATGTGCGGGATAAAGTGAGAAACTACAAAAAAATATATATTCCTATATAAATAAATATAAGTACACAGCTATATCATAAAATACATGTATTATGTGCGTCATATTGCATAGCTGTATGCAATCCATGCATTGAATGAAGTCAGGGCATACCTCTTGTATGTAAGTAACGCCATTATAAGCCTATATCATTAAGCTAACTGGTGAGTGACTTATTGATCGTTGGAATACATATACCCGAAACACGTAACTGGAAACCTTAACGTCCCATCGGGGAGAATCCTTAGCAAATTTCGCAAACTATATTAAAAGTTACGATATTAACTTTTAAAATTGATGTTTTTAATATTATTTATTAATTTTATACATTTATTTGTATATTTTGGCAGGCAATCTAGAATGAGTATATATATAATATAACTTGTATCGATTGAATGGAGTTAAGAACTTATTAAAAATACTTATAGTAAGTATTATATAAACATTTAAATGCAGAAGGATTTGAAGTAGTGACTCACGCTGTGACCACAATATTTACGTATTAAGTATGTACGAGTTGTCACAATAATCAAAACCTGTAGGGTAATTCCGGTTGAAATAGAATTTCTGTGTTAGAAATGTTATTCTTAGGCTAGAAATTTATAGAAATAAAAAGTGACGATTACAAAGTTATAAGCATACACCCGCAAATTAGTTTGACAATTTTTATAATTTGAACTCGCCGTTAATCTGTATAAGAAATTGGTACAGAAACTTTGATCCGCAAGACCTACTCATGCATGGCCGATAATATTTATAATTATTTCATATACGTAATAATTTTGCTTACAGTAGGTTTCTATATATCTTCATTAAATATAAAGTATTGTAATTATCGTTTACTTATTTAAATAAGTAAAACCTATATGTATTGTAAAGTTGTTAACGATATTATTCTTGAATATTGAACAGAAATGCTAGTTGCTACATGGTTTTTTTTTCATATAAAAAGACTTCAGTTATATAAAATCAAGAGTTTTTATCAATTGTTTCTATGAAGATTTGTTATAAAGAGTTTCTTATGAGACTTCTATACTAATTATTGCACGAGAATAAACCAATTGATGTTACTCTGTTATTTTATTATGAAAAATGAACTCTAAATAGCGAAGCTCTGGTATAGCGTCGCTGCGCTTACATAACAACTCAAAACTAGATTTATATGCATATCCGTCCTATTAAGAGATAAATGTAAAAAATTACATTTTTTTTATTTGTACTCGTCAAGTGAATATCGAACCCACAAACCGTTCCGTTTACAGGCAAACGCTGTGCCTCTGCGTGCACTATATATACTATATGTCTTAACACTAGGTTCTCCGTATCTGCCTCACCATATGCGTGAATAAGCGGGAAGCTGTAATGAGATAATTATAAATATACTTTTGCATATATTCGTTTCTCTAAATGATTTATTTTTTCATACTGAAATTAAATGATACATATGTTTCATATAACAGAAACCTGTTCAAAGATTCAACCTAAAACTATTGGCGTAAACGTCACTTGTTTTTAATTACGCTAGGGTATAGTCAAATATTTTTTAAATGCAAAAAAAAACATTGCACGCGTGTCGTTCTGGTGCGAAGCCAAATAAATGACCTTTTATACAATTCATTTATTGTTCAAAATACAGTTGAAGAAGTATATCGCAATTAATTTATGAAGTTTTAAATAAAAAAAATCAAAACGCATAAGGAAATAATTACACATAAGTAATGTCTTGTAGTTGCTTCATTTTCGTCCGAAAACGCTCTGAATTTGAGAAAAAGGTTTTTCAAGATATATATTTTCTTATATGCGTAATGTACAATATAAATTTATAAACGAAACGGATACTTCTAAAACATTCATTCGACAATAGAGTAAACGGTGAAAGAACCCTAAAAAGCGAGTAAGTGTGAACGATCAATAAGTAAGCAACTAGCGTTGAATTGGATCGTTACTCATGGGGCCATGATTTGTACTTTGTATTGAGCATGGTGCAGGTATGGTGGCGAATTCTATGAATTATAGAATCGTTTTATGGCGCACACACGGTCCGCTCCAGTTCTATTACTTGAAGTTTTTTTAAATTAACTTCATAAATCACATATATTAAAGGATTTGGTTTTAATTTTGTGAACGTCTTCTTCAGTTTGTGAAGGTTTTTAATTTTTCAGGCTCTTACTTTAGCAATCCATGGGTCATTTATATGCCTAATACAAGTGACTGTGTCATCACTAGATATATTAATTCTTAAACAAATGTATGGATACAAACGTATGGAGTCAATAGGAAGGTTTATATGTATAATATATGCTTGATAGAAAGTATCACTGCTTTTAAAGGTTTCTAATGTGATACCTGTCACCGATGTGTGTGTGTGACCAATGATATGTAGCTCTTTTTTTATGAGAAGGAAACACGCGGTCGAGTCACCTGATGGTAAGTGATCACCTACGCCCACGGCCCTGTGTTACAGCGGAGGTGTTACAGGAGGTCTACTAAGAGTACCTTCTAAAGTAAATATTACGTATATTTATTAAATTAATATTATATAATATTAAAATTCTGTGAATGTTGTGTTTAAGAACGTCTTGATGTTGCAATTGCAACCAAACTAAGCCAATTGTAAGCAAACAAAAAAAGCAAACTAACCGAGCCCGATTTCTGGTGAAAAACACGATGAAGTTTTTTTCACAATTGCAATTGACAATGACATTAGCTCGGTAAAGACACGTAAAGCCAGGAAAAGTGGAACGTGGGCGACGGAGTGTCTTAACACTAGGTGCCCACGGTCCCTGCGGTTCCCTCTGCTACCCTGCTCTATGCAGGATAAAGCGTGAAGCTAAAACAAAAAACAAGTTGATTTGATTTTTTCTTTGCTTTCTATTATTGTGGTAACTCTTTTAGTAGATTATTTTCATTAAGTAATAACTTTTTAATACTTTAACAATTAAAATTGTATTTTAATTTGTAACTTAAAAATTTATATTGTTTTTGATGTTATTATTTTATATTACATTATTTTTATTGGTGCATGCATATTTCCTTTTTATTTACTTTATTTTTTATAAAATAGTTCATATTTATTAAGTTTCAGAATAATAATATGTTTTGCATGTTAAATTAGCCTTTAGGTGTATAGTGTATATGGGTCTTTAGGTGTGTAATGTATGAAAGATAAAATGCACTTATATTTAGATTTTGACTTTCTAAAGAAATAAATATAAAGGTCTATAAGCTGTATTTAATAACAAATAATAAATTTCTTAAAAAGCTCACTTTTTTGACATTTTCACCTTCTTATTGTGTATCGTTTTGTAGCTTCACGCTTTATCCCGCACATGGCAGGGTAGGTAGACGGAACTGCAGCGAGTTGAGTGGCGGAACTCAACGCCGCGCTTTGCCTAGTTTGCCAGAGCGAAGGAAATGGAAATAGAAAAATCCATCTTCTCCGACTGGGGATCGAACCCAGAAACCGTCGCGTTACAGGCATACGTTGCGCCTATGCGCCACGACGGTCCTCCTGTATCGTTTTGAAGCATTTAATTACGCGATGTCATATAAGAAGTGCAAAAGAGGAGTGGCGAGCACGTTTTAAAAGGTTCTTTTTATCAGACGTCGTCCGGGTATGACTTTCGCATACACCAATGTCAGTCATTTCGGCCACGGCCGTCTAGATGCTGTGACACTGAGTCTCTTGTTATTAAATTTATTTTTTTTACTTGTTTTTATATTAACACTAGCCACGCGTCCCGGTTCCGCTCGGTTGCAATTCTGATATTTAATTTACTATAGAATCTCTTCTTCTTACAATATAATTATTGTGCATGTGTTTTACATATAAATTTGCCTCGTGTAAATGCACAAAACTTTTATCTTGCGTTTTGAGCTTGAATGCAAATTATAAATATATATAAACACAGCTGTCACCGAACTACCAAGTTCCGACATACTTTTGCTTAAGTATAGATCTGAATGTATGTCAAGTTTTCTACCAATGGCCTTAAGATATAAATCAATATGTAACAGCCCTAACATTGTTACAAGGCAAAACGACTGTGGCAGCAGAACTGAATAATTGTAGCAAAGACTGTTATCAAAATTATCATCGTAAGCTGGTGGATGTAGGTTTCTTAAATAGTATCTTAATGACCTCAGTCATTGGCTGTTTTTTTTTATTTTTTATGTCTTCACGCTTTATCCCGCACATGGCAGGGTAGGCAGAGGGAACTACAGGAACCATACACAACATACTGTTAAGATACTCCGTTGCTAAGTTCCTGCTTTCTCCGTCGCCGCTTATCGCTTTCAATCGTTGTTTGTCGTAGACAACGAGCTGTATAACTGTCCTAGTTGAAGTTAAACATACCGTACTAGTACTATTTATATAATATACGAGTTCTTTTATCTATAGCTTCACGCTTTATCCCGCACATAGCTGAGTATGCAGAGGGAATCGCAGGAACCGTGAAAATCTAGTGTTGACACTCCCTTTTACGCTTTTCACCTTTTCGAGGCATTGCGTGTTGAGTGGCGAAACTCAACGCCGTGCTTTGCGTTGTTGCCAGATCGAAGAAAGTAGAAATGGAAAAGTTCATCTTCGCCTTCTTTTTATTTTCTAGACATATATTTAGATAATGTTTTCCTTAATATGTGGGATATACGTGAAAATTGAGCTACTTCATCATTTATATATAAAAAGAGGTTCTCCATGAAAATAAGTTTCATGCATAAACGAAGATAATATACTAAAGGTAGTAAAACAACAGGGAATTACGTGACGTGAGTACAAAATGTAAAAGAAAATGAAACGTAATGCTAGTTTTCTTTAGATTTTTGATTGTTCTTCTAAGTAAGGGGAAAGAATTGATATTTTATTGAATACGTTATTTTTAGATATATGTATATTAATATCAATTAATAATATGTTAATATATATGTGTATATATATATATATATATATATATATATATATATATATATATATATATATATATATATATATATATATATATATATATATATATATATATATATATATATATATATATATATATATATATATATATATATATATATATATATATATACATATATATTAACATATTATTTACAATTTATTAGCAGGTTCGTTCTTCGTGCGTATACCTAGGTCTCCGCCACGTCTACTATCAGGCGTAAAAATCCCGTATAGTGAATACATACTTCAAAAACATAATAGTTTTAATCGGAAAGTAGGTCATTTCTGGTAATGATGTAACTTGAAATTGTACACAATTACTAGTTGAGCTGATTGTATTTATTGTGTTCTATTTATCTGATAGCAATTATATATATGGTAGATATACATATATAGATATATGTATATGTTACATTTTATGCTAGGGCAGTTGTGTGAGAGAATAATAATTTCCAAATCAAATCGACGTCTTTCACTCATGTATCGTTCAAACGTATATTTATTTAGTATATTATGTTGCCCATTATATGTATGTTAGTTTAGTATATTATCACTATGTCATAATAACTTTATTTTGTTACAATGATAGTGGTATGTATATAATTTAAATTGAGAAAGAAACCGTGAACCTTGGTATAGCAACACAGTAAGTTCTTGTTGTAAAGACAACAGTTATGGGTTCAATTCCTATGAGGTAATCTCCTATTTTCATTACTTCACGTAAATCATTGGGCATATAGCGAGAAATAAAGAGTTAGTTTGTCTATACTTTCTATATTCTCTCTCCGTACCCCGCTATCTACTTGTAGCTGTAACAAGAAATTTACTATTAACTAATAACTCCTGGAATGGATTTTGAATAATAATGGATTTTTCTATTTTCTTCGCTCTGGCATCTAAGGCAAAGCGCGGCGTTGAGTTCCGCCACTCAACACGCAATGCCTCGAAAACGGCGGAAAGTGGGGACGGAGTAAGCAGGGACTAAGTAACGGAGTGTCTTAACACTAGGTTCTTATGGTTCCTGCAGTTCCCTCTGCCTACCTTGCCCTGTGCGGGATAAAGCGTAAAGCTAAAAAAAAATAACTTCTTTGAGTTTCTTAATGCTCTTTTTTCATTTAGCATTTTCTTATTACTTATTGTTATTCTTTGAATGCAATTATTAGCACACTGTTTCATCTCGGAACATCTCCTCCGTTTCGCGTAGTACTCACAAAATAATGTTACGTGATACGTGATTTGGCTCGTTTATTCTATATATCTTCTGCTATTCTAGAGATATTGTATACTGGCCCAAGCACTGAGTAAAAGTTAGGTGGTGTAGGTTCTATCTCCCAGTTGGTACAAATTAAATATTTTCATTGACCTGCTTTCCAGATTCCCAGAAGAAATTCAAGAATTCGGTCACATATTCCAGAATATAGTGTTTTAGTTGTTTTTGCTCACACTGCTTTATATGGGATAAAAACTAAGCCATATAAGCTACAGCCCAATACAACACTTTGTCTTAACAAATCGAGGGTGAATATTGCTGAGGGGCTTAATGTTTTTGTTTCGGACTTCTGACAAACGTTAAGTGAAACGTAAATCGGCATTCCAAAATGCTTACTTAATGGGTTTTTGTTGTATCGATTTCGTCTGTAGGCTATTTTTACTCAATCGATTATACTATCTGTAAGAAATTATAAGTATTTATAAATATCAAACGAATAGATTTATTATCCTCATAATGGCGGTTAAAATAATTCTAAATGAGCGTCTATTAAGTCACTTTCCATAATAGAGAGATTTCTTAATTTTCGTCTTAAAAAAATGAGCTGAAAGTTTTTTTTTGTTACTTCATATGCATTAAGCACTCAACAACTCGTCATAGAATGACGACTTTAAGCAATCATTGCTGTTCTAGCGATGTTATTTATTAATAGGTGTGTTATATTGTTAAAATTAAATACCTTTTTTTACAATTAAAATCTATCTTCGACTACTCAATCTAGTCTTAGTAATAATAAGACATAACTGTCTCTTAGTACCATAGTATCAGTTGCAAACTTAAATATTTGGAGTTTCTTAGACCATAAAATTTTAGAAGTTATGATCAATGTTTAAGGATTTAGAGAACCGTCGTGGTTCAGAAGTACAACCTCTGCATGTAAATGTGACGTGTTTTGAGTTTGGTTTCTAATCGTGGAGAATTAAATGATGACTGATTCCGCCACTTACCACGTACTAAATCGAAATAGACAAGTGGAGAAGGGAGTGTCTCAACACTAGGCTCCTACAGCCTACCCTGCTATGTGCTGGATAAAGAAGCGAAGTTAGTAGAAAAATGATTATCCAAAAAGTAGATATACATTATCCTATTTACTTTGTAAACGTTATATCTTCATAACATATTACGAAATTGAATTATGTAACGTCACTAACGTTATGAAGGCGTCGCGGCAAGAGTTTTGTCTCCAGACCGGGGTCACTGGGGCAGGGCGAACGCCTCCGCTGACGTCACGCCTGTGGAGTGAAGACTAGTGCGTGATGTCATTTTGCCAGGAATTCCTCCCAAATTGCATTTGCTACGGCTTGCCTTGTATTTATGACGGAAATTGTTATTAAAGCAATTTTCGTAGACGAAGCTAGTTATTTTAGTTATTTTTGTGGGAGTACTTCAGATGTTTTTTTTTATTTTTCACGTAATTATTTAGGAAATTACACATTTTAACTTCAGCAGTCATTGGCGAAATTATTTGGTAATGTAAAATAATTTTACAATTGCCCTCATCTTACGCTATTCAATAAAATTCACTGAGATGTCTTAGAATGTCTTAGATTGTTGCAGACGTAAATTTAGTGTCAGTACAAATGTACTAAAATAGGCGTTCATTAATTATAGTTAGAAACTAAATAAATGATGAATGATGACCAAATAAATGAATGGAATGAGTATTTGTCATGTGTGTGATTATAAATTAAATAAAAAATTGTTTTCTAAATTTTTAAATTTAGCTCTCAATATCATAACAATATTTATGTTTACATATTATTATAAAAGCTATATGTTTTTTGTGCAATAAAGTATTTTATTATGGTAAGATTGAAATAGTTGCACATTGACGATTTTTTTCTATCGACCTCTAGCTATTAGCTAGTGACCTCTTCAAATTAAACGTATCGTGATTCACGTCAGCGGCAGAAACTTTAAATCTGTAGTCCGGTGCGGTGTGCAACTTACATTGTACCGGGGGTTTGCGGTCCGTGGCCTAGTTGCATCTGTTTATAAAAATGTACGTGAAATAATAAGTTAGTCTAGAAAATATAATGTATGGAATGAGCTTTTTTATTATCTTTACTTTTTTGACATAGATCTTTGACTTACTGCGATGTCAGCAAGAAGATAGATATGTATGTTATATAAATACTATATTTTTGGTGACAGCGCTTTACGACTAGTTTGTTATTGTTCTGTAAGATTTGAACCCGCTATGCAAGAACTTAACAGAAGGAACCACAAAAATTACAATAAAACTTACTGTATCAAAGATACTGGTCATGTAAAAAGTATGATGACTCCCCGGACAGCATATATAAAGAGGTTAATGACAGTGGACGAGGCGGTAGAGGGATACAGGGACCGCAGCGTTTGTTGCTCCGTTCTCTCTGACAACCCCGATAGAGATAAAGCGTTAAATTATGTATATATGAAAATGTAAAAATAACTAAAAGTTATTTCTAATAATAAATTAATATTATATATGATAATAATAATATGCATTACTTAATAAAAATAACGCATTTTATTGACGAGTGATGTCATATTAATAGACATACATAGAAACTTGTCCCAAAGTCTATTAATGCTAGGAAAAAATAAATTGCAGGTAGAAATACTTTTTTTAGAATCACCGTGCTTGTTGATCTAGTCCTTAATGTGCTTAACGCTCAAATGCGGACACGACAGCTTTAAAGCTTTTGTGGAGCTTTTGATAGGTATATACTACAATGTTTACGAATAGATTGAAAGATCACTGAAATCTTTTTAAATATTGGGAGCGTTTCAAAAGCGGAAAGTGAATTTAAAATTTATATTGATATTCTTAACAATTGACATGAAAAATATAAATTAACATAATATATTGTTATATTGCCACCTATGAAAAACAAAGGTATATATGCGTATATGTGTATATACGCTTTGCTTTTTATATTTGTACGTTAATATTTGAAATTATGAAATCTACCAGTAGAATACCCTAGTGTTATCGATTTATGCTAAGGTGTTGCACCCCAAACACGATGCCCCAATATTGCAAGTTGCGGTTGATCCAATTCACCTCTGTTATTTAGCTTCCATTGATTTTCCGCTTTACCGTTGCATTACAAACATGTTACACTGATAGTTTATTGCACAGAGATATTGTTTTATAACACAAGCTGTTGAGAACGGATTACTTGTGTTATTTTTAAATATTAAACTTGTTTTCTTTTGGCCTTTAAGTACTTATATATTTAATAGTATACTTAGACTTTGCTGGTATTTTTATGATATTTAAAGTGGTAATATACACTAGGAATAGAAAAAATACTATTTATTATTTATTTATTATTATCTGTATTTGAACTTGCGTCTCTTGGAATTACAGCTCACGCGTTCTCCTCTAGCAGTCTAATCTTATTAGCCGAAATATGTATTGTAGAATGTAACCCTTTTCTTTTATATATGCACGTAGCGACCCTTGCCAGCCCTACCTAGGGCTGTAACAGTCCATCTACCCCGAGTACCATACGTGCGCACAATGCTAGGGCGTCCCCCCGAGGCGACGCGCACCAGTGCGTCCCCGCTGGTGTGAAAAGTGGTGACGAATGCTGCATTGGAGTCCGTCACCTACTACTACTACACATAGCTGCGTGGAATGTAATAGGAGGGATGGACCAGAAGATGCATGAATGAATATTAGATGTGATGGATGAGCGAGATTTGGATGTCATTTGTATGACTGAGACCAAATGAAAGGGCAAAGATGCAACCGATTTGCCGGGCAGCCGCGTCGTTTTCTTGGCTGGGATTCCAGAGAGCGAACGCGGGTGTCAAGGTGTAGGTGTGTTATTGTTATCTCGATTGGTTAGTGCAGTGGAGTACAAGGCGTTCATCCCTAGACTGCTTTGGGTTCGCTTCAAGCTGGGGATTACAAGAATATTCTTATTAGTGGCATATCCTCAGCTTTATTGAGCGAGCTTGAGGGGTTTTGGAAGAGTGTCAGGGATATTCTAGGTAGTGTAAGAAGAAATGAAAAATTAATACTATGTGGAGACTTGAATGGATGAGTCGGAACCGTGAGTTTTTTATGGCAAACACAACGTTTGACCACAAACAAATTCACATGAATACGTGAGAGCGCATGGGAGATAAAAGTATGATTGACTTATTCCTAGTGGATCAGCGGATTCGCAAACAAGTGGACACACGTGTGTTTAGGTGTACCGACTTGGGAACGGACCACTATCTAGTAATTGCTAGAATTAGGGGTTTGTTCGTAGGATGGCGTAACCACATGAGGTATGCATACTTTGAATCGAATGATCACATATGAAGCTGGATGTTGAAGTTCAAAATCCACCGATCAAAGAGGAATATATAGGAAGGGTTTCCAAAAAGCTAGACAGTTGTGAAATAGGAAATGAAAATGTTGAAGTATGCTGGCAGAACCTTAGGGACTGCATTGTGGAAGCTGCGACAGAGGTATGTGGAACAAGGAAAAAAGGCTTTAGCAGAAAGCGTGACGAATATTGGGATGATGAAGATGTATGAGAGAGATTAAAAAGAAAGAGTATAAGCTGCAAACGAAAGCACTGATAAAGATGAAGCGTGAAATAACTGAGAGTAAAAGAGATGAAAGGTTGACGAGAAACTTCCCGGAAAATATGAAACTTTTCTGACGAAAGTTAGTGATTCACGGACTTGTTGGTCAACCTTTAGGATGAAAGGGTGCTTTCGAAGGACGATGAGATGTAAAGAAGTTGAGAGTGCACTAGGAAGCTTGAAATGTCGTAGGTCAGCAGAAGCAGAGGGAGTTTCTGCCGAGATGATCAAATATGGTGGACCTCGCATCTTGGACTTGTTCCAGATTCTGTGCAATGCTGGAGATTAGGGGAGGTCCCAGATGATTGGCAAAGTGCAGTCATCGTGCCTTTGTATAAAGGCAAAGGTTCACAGATAGACTGTGCAAGCTATAGGGCTATCACTTTGATTAGCTTAGGTGGTAAAGTATATGCAATAATTTTAACGAGAAGAATGCAAGAAAGATCCGAAAGGCTATTGTAGGAGGCCCAAGGAGGTTTGAGACCTGGAAGAGGATGCATGGATCAGATCTTTTCCATCTGTATGATCACAGAGAAATTTTTGGTTGTAAGCCAAAAGGTTTTCTGTGCTTTTGTGGACTTGGAGAAGGCGTTTGACAGGGTTGTAAGAAAGAAATTGTGGGAGATACTACCCGGTATAATGCGAGCGGACCCTTTCTGCAGGCTGTAAAGTCCCTTTATAGAGATCACCCAGCCTGTGTGCGAGTAGGAGCCGACATGTCGCTGAATGCAATGCAAGTAAGACAAAGGTTCTTGTATTTGAAAGCGACGGGTAAAGGACAGAATGTAAGATTTTTGTGAATAAAAAAATATTAGAACAAGTGAATGAAGTAGTATACTTGGGAAGTATGTTAAGTAGAGTACAGTTCTGGTTCCGACGCTGTTATATGGCAGTAAAACGTTGGTATTACAGAAGAAGAATGAAAGAAAGAATGGTAAGGTATTTAGGGATCGCAGCGTTTGGCGCTCCGTTCTCTCTGACTACCTTGCTAGCGATAGAGCATGAAGCTATATATGTATGTATGTATGGGTAAATATAAACATTTACCTTCACTTTATACCGAACCCTCAACCACTACAGCGATCACGAATTTTGCCACTGTACCACAATGGAGTTAATCTATCTTTGATAATTTAATGTATGAAAAAAAAAATATTAACAATTTTACCAAAATAGGCGATGTACACAGTATTAATACAAGAAACAGGCATAAACTTACCGCGTCTTTAACTAGACTACATCGTATCCGCAATTCTTTTATGGGACAGTCTGTATGCTTCTACAATAGGATCCCAGAAAACGTCCAAGACTGTTCTTTATCGCAATTTAAAAAAGTTGTGCAACGACGTTTGTGTGTTTTATTACCATTATTATTGATTTATTACCTTATTAATGATTTCATAAATGATAACACGCCTTGGGAATGAAATGCTCGCTCCAGTCTAGTTCAAGAGTATCGTTGTCATTAATAAGAATTTTGAAATTGTAAATTTCTGGATTTTGTAAATTTTCTTTTCTTTGAGTTTCTTGCGCCGGTTTTTCTTAGGTCTGAGGCATTAACTTTAGCGAACCGATGGTAAGTAAGATTAAATTATTTGACGTTCAAAAAATGAAGCTTGTCCTTCTTATTTTCAATAAAATTGTTTGACTTTGACTATGTCTACTGAAGATATTCATCTTATAAATATTATAAATCTAAAGTGTTTGTTTAGTTAAGTAACGCAATCTCGGTAACTAGTAGTTTTTTTTATGTCTTCATGCTTTACCTCGCATATAGCAGACTAGGCAGATGGAACCGCAAGAACCGTAGGAACCAAGTGTTAAGACACTCCGTTCCCAGCTTTCCGCGAATGTTAAAAAGATTACATTCGTTGCATCACGTCCGTTTGGAGGCAATGCGTGTTGAGTGGCGGAAGTCAACGCCGCGCTTTGCCTAGTTGCGAAGAAAATGAAAGCGAAAATGTCCATGCTGCCTGAGTGCAAGTCGAACCCACGAACCGTCGAGTTTACAGGCGCCACAACGGTCCTCTACTAGTAATAAAACTTTTTTTATGCTTTCTATTTATTTGTCAGGGAAACCTGTAAGTAATATTGCATCGCTTTAATATTTTCTATGTAACTCACTGCACCTGCGACATGCACCACGAGCACTTAGGATGTGTCATATATCATAAATGAGAGTTATTTATTAAGTGCTATATAATAAGTATTATGCATTTTGATATATTGTAATGTTATATAAAAACGCTATACGTAAATCAGGTCAGGTCTCAATAAGTTGTATGATAAATACATTTTCTAGACAATGACATATTGATTTGTTATTAATTTTATAACTTAACATTAGGTTCTTACGGCTTCAGCGGTTCCCTCTGCCTATCTTGCTATGGGTGGGATAAAGCGAGAAGCGAACAAAAATTCTATGTGGTTTTTATGATAACGTAGACTTATGCCAATTGATGATTACTCGTACATATATTTCATTGCATTATCTTTGTCAACAAACAACATAGCCATTAAATACATTTTTTTACGGTGAGAGTATGTACCTTCGCTCTACTTTGCTTTATGCATGTTAGAGTGTGAAGCCATTTTTTTTTAATTATTTTATTCAATTCTGATTTCAAATATTGAACGTAACGTCACTCAACACGCAATGCCTCGAAATGGCGGAAAGCAGGAAACGGAGAGTCTTAACATTAGGTTACCCACGGTCCCTGCAGTTCCCTCTGCCTACCCTGCTATGAGCGGGATAATGCGTGAAGCTGTGTGTATGCGAGTTTTAAATATTTAGTTTAATATTATTTAGTAACACTTGCTAAAATTAGAATCATATTTGTTGTGTAATTTACTCACATAAAGTGTTTCTTCTCGATTCTGTCTTATCATTAATCACAGCAAGCAAATTACAATGATCAATTATGAAGAGTTTCATTGTTGATCAGTAATTGAATGACCATTGTTATAACGATTTAGTGTAACGGATGATGATTGATGGATCAGACGCGACTGTTGTTGATAAATCTTCATATGATAGGGATGCGCGTTTTAATGAACTCGTTGACATTCGGTGATTTGAGGTTAGTGTGGCCTTAAATCAATTTTTGTTTGTAAAAAAAATGTAATAATTGTAATATGTTGTTATTTTTGAGTTGGAAAGGTATTGTTATGTCAAAATTTATTGAAACATATTTGTGAAGGAAATTGTCCATTTGAATACTGAGATTTTTGGAATTTACTTTTACTTCTCTAAGTTAATGTTGCAGTTAACTAATTACAAGAAATATTTGATAGTTTTTTATTATTGGTATAAATTGTAATATAATAATTAATATTGACATTAAGAAGCTATCATTCTTAATTAAGTTATTGTATTGTAGAGGACCGTCGTGGCGCAGAGGCGCAACGTGTGCCTGTAACGCGACGGTTTCTGAGTTTGATCCCCAGTCGGGGAAGATGGATTTTTCTATTTCCATTTTCTTCGCTCTGGAAACTAGGCAAAGCGCGGCGTTGAGTTCCGCCACTCAACACGCAATGCCTCGAAAAAGGCGGAAAGCGGGGACGGAGAAAGCAGGGACTAAGCAACGGAGTGTCTTAACACTAGGTTCCCACAGTCCCTGCAGTTCCCTCTGCCTACCCTGCCATGTGCGGGATAAAGCGTGAAGCTATAAAAAAAAGTTATTGTAAGTTAAAAAACGTACGGACCAAGAGTCCTCCCTGCAAGCGCGACGGCTTGTGGAAATTAAACCTACAAACTTTGCGCTTACAGACAGACGCTACACCTCTGTGTCACGATGGTCCTCTCTAAACTTATATATATTTTATATTTCTCATCTAATTTTACATCAAATATATAACTTATTTGTGCAAATTAATTTTGCGTAAATTGAATAAATGCAATTCAGCATATTGTCATTTAAGTTGCTAACAGTTAAAAGCATTTATTAAGGAACGGTTGAAATTAGGTCGATGATTCAGAGTGCACTTGTTTTAGAGAACAGATATGTCCTCTTTAACCAAGACGTCACCATAAAGACTGGACGAGAGCTGTTTCGAGATTTCACTGTTATTTCAGTTTCAGCATTTGTTTCTTCTGTATATTTTATTGTCTTCTTGCAATTTTTGTTCCTTAGTTTTGCATTGAGATGTTAAAACAAGTGTTTTATTTTGTATTCATATTTTTGTTTTACCACTTTTTCTTTGAATACATTTATATGGAAAAATATAATATTTAATTTAGTCTTTATATTTGCTTCCTAATTTATCGTGTCCATCTTCAATTTACTTTAGTACGTGTATGTAGCAACATAAAGCCTTTTGATGTTGTACTATATGAAATATCATATAACACGTTATGTTATACGATAGTATATAAACATATATGACATAATATGATAAGAAATATTTTAGAATTAACAATTGTGATGTGGTTAAGCGTGTGGTTTTGCTTCAAAAGGCGATATTTGTGTGTTTGATTCCGAGTGAATAATTAGATTTTGTTTATTTCCATTACTTCGCCTATCCTAGTCTAATCTGCCTACGCACGTGATATAAAACAGCGATAAAAAATGTATAAGATTTTAATATATTACCATAAGACATTATCGCAAATTCCATTAAAATAAAAGAAACTTCTCACGAAAGTTAGATTCGCGTTCACGATATAATTTCAGCTTCAAAGATCGTCTGACGATCAAAGGCAACGTCGCGTCGGGGTCAGAGGACGTCCGGTTATAGGTCAAACTGGCAACTACCTACTGCAGTTCCAATGTTCCAAGTAATTATGTTTCCAGTTTATATCTAAATTTCTTGAGTAGTTACTATTTGGTTAGGTTTTTTTATTTCTTCTCGCTTTATTCTGCATATGGCAGGGTAGGTTAAGGGAACTGCAGAAATGGTAGGAACCTAGTGTTAAGACACTCCGTTGCTTAGTCCCTGCTTTCTCTTTTTCCGAAGCATTGCGTGCTGAGTGGCGGAACTCAACGCCGCGCTTCGCCTTGTTTCCATAGCGAAAAAAATGCAGTTAGAAAAATCCATCTTCCTCAAGTGAGACTGTTAGGAAGCAAATTTTTATGTTGAAAATATTTTGCTTACATAGTCATTATGTTGTAACATTTTCTATGGATATAGTTTGATGTATGAATTATATTTCATAATATTGCATTAATTACTTTAGAATTAAAACAATAAGTATATATATGTATACTGTTCTTTTTCTTACACATAATCCCGCAAGTGGTTATTTGCCACTCAAAACGACAATTTTTCTGGGCATCATCGTTTTTGTTCATTTTTACCTGTTAAACAATATTGGCTACCTGTGTAGGGTCTTTGAGTATTTAAGCTCAAATTATTTATGTTGATTTGAAACGAATTTGGAAATAACAAAATTTAAGTTTTTGGGCTCTAAGGTCCGATCTTTTTGGTTAAAATTAATTTAGTCAATTAGCGGACTATTATAGATAATATATTATTGTTAAAGATAATTTATTCTTATCATAATAATCAATCGTCGTAGTAATCAAAGATTGATTTTTTTTTCACTTTTATAATTACTAATTGACACGTAAATTACCAATTTATTAACTAAATTACGCTTTATCCTGCAGGGTAGGCAGAGGGAACTGCAGGAACCATACGAACCTAGTGTTAAGACACTCCGTTACTTATTCCCTGCTTACTCCGTCCCCACTTTCCGCCGTTTTCGAGGCATTGCGTGTTGAGTGGCGGAACTCAACGCCGCGCTTTGCCTTAGTTGCCAGAGCGAAGAAAATGGAAATAGAAAAATCCATCTTCCCCGACTGGGATCGAACCCAGAAACCGTCGCGTTAGCCGCGTTACAGGCAGACGTTGCGCCTCTGCGCCACGACGGTCCTCACTAACTAAATTACTACCGTTTTATATTTATAATGTTTTACGCTATTTCTATTAATAATTAATAAAACTAATAAAAAAATATTTACAACAAATACATATTTCTTTTTATTTCTTTTAATAAAATTAGTAAATATTTCGTTACACTTGTAACATTGAAATATGTGTCACGTCCTTCACTTGACCTTTTAAAAAACGCTAATTAAAAACAATATCAAAGGTATTTTCTATTGACACTGTAAATCAAGCGCCGGACGCTGACCCGTGTTTGTTGGCTACCTAGTTAACGTTTTCTATGATCGTTAACGTCAAAGCGTTTGTGATAGTCCCTATACAATAGTTTGGTTTTTGGCTTAGACCTCTGTTCTTCATAATATATAACTTCTTTCTTTATTTTTTTATGTCTTCACGCTCCCGCACATGGCAGAGTAGACCGAGGGAACTGCAGGAACCATAGGAATCTAGTGTTAAGACACTGCGTTGCTCAGTCCTTGATTTCTCCGTCCCTGCTTTCCGCCTTTTTCTAGGCATTGCGTTTTGTTTGATAATAATACATTATATACTATTTTAATTATCAACAGCCACTCTGTATTCCATGATGAGCTGTCCAATTAAATATTGAGATTATATGCGTATGTTATGTTTACTAATAGATTTTAATTTGCAAGTCTTGCTCGCTAATAAACAGTTGTTTCAAAGAAACTCTGTCGTGTCTGTGAGAAATTTATGACAGTTAAGTGTAAAAACTTTTAACATTCAATTGGTAGCGTTAGATAATTATTCTCAGACTTAGCAATCAACCAATTGTTTTATGTTTCTACTAGTTTTTCTTAGGAATTGAAGTGATGTGAAAATATTGTAATATATGACACGTAAATTTAGCACGGAAAGCGGAGAATGGAATTTCTTGAGTTATTATGAAGTTATTACTTATGTCATTTTAAGCTTATTTTATTATATATTTCATGATTGTTATATTCAGGCTTGTGTCAATTATTGATGTTTGCATTTTTGAATGTGTCATCTTTTGGTGAATTTTAACCAAATTAATAGAAGTGGAACTTTTGTTTTATTTTACTTTGATTCAGTGAGTTTTTAGTTTAAAATATAATTTTGTATAAGTCAAAGTGCAATTAAATTTTTTATTTTATTTTAATTTCTTTTCAATAAAATAATATTTTTGTTCAAATGTTGGGGCTTCCTTATAATGTCTACCCTTAGTGCCTTTACCTTACCTAAATTTTACTACATAAATAATGTAAATGCTTAATTATAAATTTCCCAAAAAAAAAACTTAAAGAATTACTTCTATCTATATAGGATCTATTCCTTTGTATTTTCTCGAAATGAAGTACATACATGCTCGACGGATCCGTAGACATTATTTAGCAGATATGTTGCCTAGATACTCTTAAATATAAGGAATACAAATAAGACAAAAAAAATAAACCGTCAATCGTCATTTTAGCTCACATATAGGCTTCCTCCAATGATCTCCTCGATAGTTGGTCCTGTGCTGTCAGCATCGGGGTCAGACCTTGTCCAAATCTTCAGTCCACTTAGTAGGGGGCCTGCTCATTGAGAAGCAACCCTTGAAAAAGAAGAGCCTTTGGTAGGTTCTTAGTAGGTGGTTTAGTTAGTTTAGTCTATCTCCTTAATACTTTATACCATTATTTCTGATTCTACAGCATACCAGGAAAATATCAAACATTGCTTAGTCCTTTGACTTTGAGACACATAGCAGCCACATTTCACCCCCGTATTCCATCACTGGCAATGAATCGAAACAAGTTTATAAACTATCAAAGATTACATATCCAGAGGGTTAAAGTTCTATGTAAATTTTCAACAAACTTATACGTCATCCAACGTTTTTCTTTGAATGATAAGTGACAAGGATATCTGATCGGTGTGTGTGTGTACAGGCAATTTCAGCAGATCGATAGCAATCAGTGTAGGCGTTGTGTAATAAGATGGATGGTTGTTATCTCTTCATTTGAATACGTTTCAACATAAAAATGTGCTTTCAATATTCCTAACCTACAGGAAACCTACTTACAGATTAATGTTTTATAAAGTTTAACAGTCACTTTGTTTAACAAATTTGCCAGAAAATGAAATTTGAAAGACTAAAAGGTCAGTTATAAATAGATATTTGATTTTGGATGATGATTAAATTGGAAAGTGACCGCAGAATTTGAAGGCTTACTTGACATTTCACCTTT